>CM073772.1:104905299-105231333 GCA_037158775.1 Hetaerina titia | reverse complement strand
GAGAATCGTTTTCAGAACACTTGTCCACGCCCACAACAGCCTTCAACGGGTCGCCATAATTTGAAGAAAAAGTCAGAGAGAGAAAAAGGTAGGAAATGGTACACCTCTCGGGATTGGTGAGTGAGGAGAGGGGGTGTGAGGAGAGGGGGAATGAGGGTTGGGGCTCCGGGGATTGAAAGCGTGGCCCTGGTATTGCGCAAGTGTTGGGTTCTGCCGACGTGGGCTACCAACAAAAAAGTCAAATTCGCTGCATCGTCCCAACAAATTCCAAACTCATTTGTCTCCCAAAATACCCCAACACGAATAACAACGGGAAAAAGTTTCTTTCCTTCCTGTTTTATTCTAAGAGTCCACCATCGACTCATCTTTATGTTCACGAATAGCATTCAAATTAAAAGAAAAAACACACAATTCCAGAATGTTCCCTGTCAGAGAAAGAGGATGACGGGAAACGAATTGAGAATGTTCCCGGTTGCCACCCCTTCCCCCAAATGGAACGCTCATGCAGAGTGAGTGAGAGACCTCAAAGAGCTCTCACCGAAGGGGAGGGAAATGATAAATATAGGAAATGACACAGGAACGAGAGAGCGAATGGCAATGGAAGAGTTAGTGCACAGAGGAATAGAACAACGAAAGGTGTTCTTCGCACTGGTGGGACATATATTTGGGACGGAACACTTAAAAGCACCCGACCGCGGTTCACTTAAATTAACCTGTCCCACGAAAACAAAACGGGAGTCCCAAGTATTCGGCTCGCTTCCAGCCACACCCGACCCAAAATCCCGATGACAATAATAATTAATGGATTTCCACGTCCCTGGGACCGGGTCGTCCCAACTAATCCCTAGTGACAATTGGAATGGGAGGGTGCAGGGGTGGAGTACTGACACGGAATGAGGGGGGGAGGGCGGAATTGGAAGGCATCCACTGCCCCACCCTACAAACAACCCCCCCTGCTTAAATTGACTCCCAATACAGAGGCAGCAACGGTGAGGGTACAAACGAACAAATGCTAAACACGAAATAACCAAGATAAATAGTTTCTTAAGGGTGCGGGGAATCGGAGGGGAGGGAGAAAAAGAGAGAGAGAGTTTGGGGGTGCAGAGGGAGGAGCGGAGAAAGTGGACTCGGAGGGAGGGTGACTGAGGGGATGGGGTGTAAAGGATTTGCGCATGCGCCGGGGGTTCGTATCCCTGGCCCTTTTTATATCCCCGGCGCTCCTTTATCAAACCCACACCCTCCTCTCTTTTCCCGCATCTCCCACCCTCCTCCCCGTGTTCCTACTCCCACTCCCTTCCCCCAGTTTCTACAGGACAAATATAAATGAATCCTCCAACCCACAGCAGGGGCGGCCCCGGGAAGCTTGGCGCCCGGGGCGAGGGCAAAAAAAAGGAACGCCCATTCTCCTCTGACACATTTATAGAAGGAACAATTTTGATTCGCACTTTTCCTGTGTTTCCTAATCCTATTGAAGATCTCTACGCCTAAGTCGCAAGAAGAAGAATTTTCGTAAATCTCCCTTAGAAAATGGATTAAGTATAATGCCAACACTCCTGTAAACATTTTAAGTTCGACGCTAAATCGGACCGCTCAAACCGATCGATCATCTATCACAGACTGAAAATATACTGCCATTAGACCGGCTTATATGTAAAAGGGAAGTTTTAACTCATAAGTTTTTAATTGTCAAAGATGCTCAATTAAAAACCAACCTCTTAGCTCCGCCAAAAACCGACGTCCTGACTCAATGGTACAGGACGAATTAAAAATATAAGTTTCGTATTGCTTACCGACTAGAGTTAAGTTAAGAGATAAGTCTCACGAGGGCGTATTCCTAGTTATGGCACGAAAACCATTAAATAATTGCACGATAACAAATAAAAGTCACAGCGAAACACAAGCAAATACTATGGACAATGCATCTGATTCGGCAGTGAATACCTGAGGAATAGGGAGATCGTACGCTGGAGGATTCGGGACGTGGGCATGCAGAAGGGCGAATAAATAAATTGGATGGAGATAAAGGCAAACGAAAAGTATAAGATGTGAGGTTGGGAAAGCGAAGAAATTGTTGTGGGAAATTGAAAGGAGGAAGAATGATGTGGACATTGAGAGTTACCGAGGTTGCAGTTAGTGAAAGGAGAAGGAAGGCTAGGGAATTGCGAACTAAGGGAGAAAAATAAATAATGGACATACTATATTTGACAGCGAAATGGGGAGTGAAGACTAGGACCACATAAAAAATAAATATGTTTATGCTCTGAGCACACGCTTCAGAAATCCATGACGACGCGTATTAGTTAATGCGATCATCAAAAGCTTATCTTTAATTGGTAGACTACAATTAGTAAAACAAATTAGGACCGGAACCCGCCAAGAGCTAACAGGAACATCGTAATCTTCTTCTCAACCGTATTTATCTTCTAAATCACGCCCTGCGGCGCAAGCTAAATTAGTGAGTGATAGAACCTCTGACGGAGAAGATCTTTATATCCTGATGAGATCGATGTGATTGCAACGCACTCATAGTTGGCTAGAATTGGGAATAATCATTCACAAGAGCCTGGAAGTGAAAGGCGAAGGCGCATTTGTAACGAGGTTGACCAAAACTCAAATCGGTATTATTATAAGTTAATCTACCGGTGAAGGTAGGTTTTTGGATGGACACAACTATCACATAATTAACTTGCGACTCCAAACGAAACACAATCGAGCAACCTACTCTACACCAGGTCCCTCTTTAGCTCTCTGTATTTCCTTCCTCTCTTTATCCCGTCTATCATCCCTATCCAGTTCCTGCCCCTCTCTCGTTTGCCCAACATTTTCCCCTCTATCACCGTCATCAACATCCTACTGCCAATTAATACGCCTTTCATCCATTTTTCCTGCCTCCATAGGATTTCTCTCAACAAGCCTCTCTCCTCACCCACCATATCTAGTACTTCTCATTTGTTTTTCTTCCAAATCGGCATATTACCAAATAACCCCACCAATAAATATGCATGTCCCGTAGAAACGAGGTTTACGCGTACACTGCTGTGGAGGCTGCTCGGGTTTCAATTCAACACCCGGAAAATTTATCTATGGCGCTTTCCGAAAAAGTCGAGAATCAAAGAGCCGGTACACAGTCATATTCTTGTTATTGATGACGTTAAAAACTATCTGATCTAGAGCTATTAATTCCTTTACGCAATACCGTAACATTTTAAACACTCCTCCCCCTTCCCGTCTTAAACTTGTGACGCAACAAACAAACACGAAACAAACTTTTCTCGTTATTGTACAGGTATACCCAGAAACATAGGCATTCGGTCCTTTCTGCCCCTTTATGACCTTAAATTATGACTGAGGATTATGAAACTCGTAATTAACCAGGTTCGAGAAGCCAGAGAACCCTTAAAGAAAAGCTCCCGTAAGGAAAGAAAGTCGTCCGTAAGGTCCCTCGTGCATGGCCGGCCCCTCCCGTTTCATCCATCCCACTGGTTTCCAATATGTAAGCCCCGCCCGGGAATATTCGCCTCCTCCCGGGGGCCTAACGGGTCGATTTGGCATGAGTCTGCCCTCCTCTCCCGCCTCACATCCTGACCCCCTCCCCCCGCTTCACCTTCTTCTCTCCCATCCTCACAAGGAGAGAGAGAGACTCACGTGCAAGGGCACCGGAGAGGGAGGGCGATAGAAAGGGAGGGAGCAAGGCGAGCCTTCGAATTTCACCGGACGGCGGTGGGGGAGAGGAAGGGGGAGGGTGTGCGTGCGGGTGGTATGCCGAGAGGGGGTATGAGGAGGTGGTGGGTGTTTCGGCTACGGGGGGGGGGGAAGGGGGTGAGGTGGCGCTAGTGCGTACGCAGGGAATTCCTCCTCCATTCATGCCCGGCCGCCACGATTTCGCCTTCGCCCGGGTGAAAGGATGGATGGCGTTGGAGGCGGGGTGGGGGTGGAGGAGGAGGGGAGGGCGCGGGATATAGGGAGGGTGGGGCGGGGCAACTGAAGGGGACAATAGTCGGAGGAGACATACATGTCCACAGAATATAAAACACGTACACACATTCACATGTACGTGCTTTAGTGTGTGTGTGTACATATATTATATAAAATATATAACTAGAGCAGGTAGAGCATTTTACATATCTCGGAAGTGTTTTGGACCAACACGGTCAAAGAATTGCGCTAGGCAAAGAGGCTTTCACAAGAAGGAGGGAGTTGATGACGGGGACGTTGAGTAGGAAGGTTAAGAAAAGACTCGTAAAAATTTTGATATGGATCGTGTAGCTATCTATGTGCGGCGCGGAAACCTCGTCACTGAAGCAGGAGGATAGACGTAGATTGGAGGCTTTTGAAATGTGGGTGTGGTGAAGAATGGAGAAGGTGAAATGGATGATGGGTGAGGAGAGGGGTTTGTTGGGAGAAATCCTATGGGGGCAGGAAAAATGATGAAAGGCGTATTGAGCGGCAGTGCGATGAAGACGGTAATAGAGGGGAGAATATTAGGCAAACGTAGAAAGGGCAGGAACAGGATAGGGATGTTGGACGGGATGAAGGGAGGAAGGGAGGAAGGAAGAACGGAGGGATGAAGAGGGATCTGATGTAGAGTAGGATGTTGTATTATGTTTTGTTAGGAGTCACAAAATATTTATTTGGTAGTTGTGTCCATCCAAAACCTATCTTAACCGATAGATTCCCTCATAATAACAATATGTATATGCACACTTGTACACAGAAATATGTACTCTTCTTGTCTTCCATAACTGATTTCGGTGTGTTCCACGAGAGTGGAAGAGAGAGAGTGGCATTTATTCGCCTCCCCACGATAGAGAAGTTTTTACCCTTATTTCAAATAAGAATAAAGTAATTCGTTGATTAAAACTGGATCCGATGGTTGGAAAGATTACAATGAAATTTGCGGTTTTTTGTAATAACCAAACGCAGTGAGCAGTTGCTTTCTAAAACGCTATCTCTAATTAAGTATGGCGAACTCCTACTGCCATTTAATATATGTTGACATGTACATAAATAATAGGAAATAAATTCGGTGTTTAGTAAGAGCGTATTTAAACTAAAAGTTAACTGCTCCTGTGGCGTTCCAACAAGAATCTTAGCTCTGGTTTCTCTCATCAGTCTAAGTAATCGTGCTAAAGTTCTCCATTGCAAGGGTCGGCAATCTGTTATCTGTCTCTGACTGGACTACTAATTTCTGAGGTGTCGGTGGCCAGAAAACCATGAAATTAGATTGCCAGGGTTAGGAAAGGAGAAAATCCAAGGGGCTGTCGTACAACACCAAACGGACCGGAACCGGTCCACAGGCCGTAAGTTGACGACACCATCCATCCTCACTGAAATGAATTCCCGGCACTGCCTTTCTCGTCCCAAATTGAGATTTTTATTCATATGTTTCAGGAGAATGTTACCGTTTAAATTTGCAGCCACAAATTCATTGAAATCCAGCGATAACAAAGCATGTTGCCGCTGGCTTACATCTCCAACCCCCTTTGTAAGGGGGTGGGGGTGGAAGCCGAAAATTTGAAACAAACAAGTACTGTAGTTTGGCCACAGTGTAAACAACTATTATGAGGAAGAGATGAAAGAACTAAAAAGTCACTTAATTTCATTAGTTGACTTTTTTGCACTTCGTCGCATTTTGGATATTACACTTTTTTCCGAAAAAAAGAACCGACAGCATTTTATAAAAATGGAATTTTTCAATATGCTGGGTCTTACTCCCATGAACACGTTTGCACACTTTTCTTGTCGTTACATAATTAGTGGCTCGCAAGGATCGCAATTTGAAATGGAAACCTATCGCTCCCATAAAAATAAAACGCCACCAAAAAGAGAGGAAATGTCTTTGCCTTGACACGCAGGTGCAAACATATTAAAGCGGTAACTGCCGAACAGCTTTCTTGCGCTAAACAGATCGACGACGATTACCGGAGTAGCTCCATTAAAAATATTTGAACAATAAAATTCATGCTTAGGGAATGATTACCCATCTACCATTTCTTATGAAGCTCTACCTCTTACTAAATGAGGCAACTCGGTTGAATAATTGTTAGTAATACTTTAATGGAATTAGAAATGGAAAGGTAACTATCTGGAATGCCATCTTCATTGATGGCGATACAATAGAACAGTCTATTGAATTCCATTCCATAATCTTCAAAGTGCAGATTCCTATTGAATCTTTCCAGGCAGATAATCCTGCTCGTCGAATTAATTTGACGAAATGAAATTGCCGGCATTTAATGTGTTCTCAGCGAAAAAAAAATTATGTGATGTTCTTCATAACTGCGTTCGGAAAAAAATAATGCTTGAAACACGCGTATTCTTTCCACTTTCTGCTCGTAGGCAATCAATTCCTATTCACGGTGAATTTACAGTAGACTCCAGAGGGGCCGGAATACCGGAATTACCAATTCTACCGCCTTGAATGTGAGAAATGTCTCACACCCCTCACTGGACAACGTGACCAGAAGAAAAAATAATTCCGTATTGGGTCCCATTTCTCAACAGTTTAATTCGATTGACAACTTTTGCAAGTTTACCCATTTACGTTCACATTTTACACTTTAACAATCATTAGCGCAACCATTTCACGTGATTGTGATTATGTGATTGAGAGGATTTTATTTTCTTTACCTAACTGAATACAGAGAACTTTGAAACTAACTGGCTGAATTCATAAAAAAAGGTATTGCCGAAGAGTGGAGGAATTTGTCTATACGAGGGTCAATGTTCCACACAAATTCCAGGAAATAGCATCACCGGGGTTCAACGAACCCCCGTACATTGCAGCGGAAGCGGCCGTAAACTGGGATAAGAAAGACCCTTCAAAATGAGCGCCAGAAAAGATTTCGAAAACCCGGAGGCCGAATCTTCGTGCTTTAAATTTAAATGTTTTTTTCCAAGTCGGACGGACCACATATTCAGGAGAGACGAAAATAGTTGAAGTAAAACTTTACTTTATGGTGATATTAGTAGCCTCATCGTGGTGGTCAAGCTGGGGTGGGGTCAACAAAATGGCTGCGTTAGAAATACAGGTAGGAAAGACGATAACGATTATGGGTGACTTAACCGCGACACACTGTCAGCGGTGACGTCGCATAATGTATACAACTCATACTAGCGTCCCCCGACGGACAACTTCAATTTATAGAGATTGCACATTATTCAAGCTCACTGCATTTCATGGGAAACGAATTTTTCATGCATATTCAATGGGCGTTTCAATGAATATGGTAAGCAAGACGGCACAGATTGCCACACTGGCAAAATGTATGCTAATAAGTCACGCGGTGTTTTTATTCAAGTTTGTCGCCTGTTAAATAGTCATCATGGTAGTAGTCAATCCCCTCATGCATGAGTATGCATGAAGAGATCACAACTCTAAAAAAAATATCATGACGTAATTTACTTCGAATAAAGTAAAAGAATAATCAGATTGAAATTCATTGCTCTTGTGGCGGGAAGAAAATAAAAGCCCCCTGAAAGTAGGGGGGCGGAAGAGGCCAACAACCAATTAAATGCCTACCTTGAGACTTGTCAGACCTCTGTCTCCATAGTATCCCTATATTTTCCAAATCAGTAAAAAAAACCTGAATTTACATAATTCTTTATCATTCGTATCAACAAAACACGTGTGGTTTCCACGTGAAAAACACGTTGCACTGCGCGTTCGTATCAGATAGTTCATCCAGTTTTCCATACATTGAGTTCAAATTGCACCTTAGTAAGTAACGGAATTCTATCGGAAAATAGTAGATATCCAATCGAGCGCGGCTCTTCGCTCAGGGAATTAGGAAGAAGATAATTTTCTGGCGCAATAAATCTAAACATGGGTTCTTTTTCCACACAGTAGAGTGAACCAAGGAGACTAAAAGATTCTTAGACACACAACTCGGTTACCATACATTAGTAAGATGCACCTCATTCTCGTGTGCAAGACGACTAGTCGGTCCCTCCGCCTCGTAATGCTTCCATCCCGACCTTGCATCCCGAGTGACGGCATGAAATGAAAATCCACGACGGAAATGGAGAAAAGGGAAAAATGTAGAAGGGAGGCATAAAAGGGAGCGCTGAATGTGTGGGATAAAAAAGAAACGGTGAGGAGAGGGGAAAGGGGGGAAATGAACGGGGGAGGGGTGGAAGGAATTACGCAAGCAAGGGCGATCATTCAATGCGCACACGACCGGAAACGCCTCCCAAAATGCCTGCCTCTTCGTCATCTGAGCCTCATTCCCGAGGAACTATTACAAACGGATTCTGACCGTTAACGGCAGCGTGGTGCCCTTTTGTTGCCTTCGAATTTCAGAGGAATCGCTTTAACTCTTGAGGCCACCTTGGAATCAGTAAAAAAAATGAATACCAACGAATAGTATAACGGCGAGATGTAAGGATAATATAATACGAATAAAACACGGAGATTTCCCACCCTTTAAACACACGATTATTATGGCAAACGTCTATAAGTTGATGCGATGAAATACGCGCATGCAGCACATCGAATGTATAACACTGGTAATAAGAACTGCGATAAGTAGAGTGGTAATATTTCTCCGTGCTTGTACTACGGTTTTACATCAAGCTGTAATCACCCTGTCTCGTGTCCTCCTTGTAAACAGGGCCAGGAGAGAGGTCGTGGAGGGGTGGGAGGGTTAGGAAAAGCCATCCTCTCTATCAAATGTAAATGTCAAGCAGAGGTACGAGCCAGCCATCCGTGATATAGCGTTTTATTGTGTTTACTCCATTTTCTCCGCCATGAGAAATTACTGTGGCCAATCCTGCTCAATCGCTAAGCTTAATTAAAACATAAATGCAAGATTCATTGCCTCTCATTCTACCGCCACATAAATCAGCCCGAAGGTTGGTTTAGGCGTCACGTAATATAATTAAGGAATGATTGAAACCTAAATATCTTTTTGTCTTATCAAGGGAGGAATAGCCCAGTTCGTTGAAAATATGAACCCTCATGCTGAAGGAGCCGAAATCAGAAAGCGCTATGTCATCCAGAAATGGAATAAGCACGGCTGTTTCCATCAGTTTAGGGGTGCTTAAAAAAAACTCACCATTTTTTTCCTGATTAAGGCCCTCGCTGTGATTTAGATCTCGGTGACCTTATGTCTCACAGACATAAGAGGGGTACTTTTTCGAGAGGTATTTGGCCAGCAAAGTTGCGACGGAAGAACGAAGTATTCCGGGAATTTTTTTTCAGTACGGAAAGGTTTTCGTGATCAAACTGAGACTTAAAACCGCCAATGAAATGGACGAATTGCCTAATTCATTCATTCAAAGCATTTTGGCTGTTAAATGTATAATAGATATGGTCCCTAACGACTACTATCTCCTACACAGCGCGAGAACTTCTTCCTGCCTGCCCTACATTATTTCACTCTTCAGTTCTTCAGAGCTTCACCCCCTCTTCTTGCTGTTTAACAAGCCCGTTTTCTTCCTTCCTCTGCCCCGCATACCTAACATTCTCAATTCTATATCATGGCCTTACACATTCCCTTTCAATGTTTCCCACATCCCCTTACTTTTGACTTATGACTTTTTCGTATTTCCCATATCAGCTTCTTCTCTTCTCACATCACATTAAAAACATCATAGTTTGTATTCCATCATAATATTCTTGGGAATCATAAGAGGTGGTTTCCCGTTGCCTTCCTCAATAGTGTTTTTAACGTGACACCATCACTTAATGGCCGCCCCACTGGGGTCAGACGCCATTGCAGCCGCCTCACTGAGGAACAGACGCTGCGTGGACTACTTTTCGTCTGGCTCCTAACCTTCGACCTATCTGGCATGGGTGACCCTTCCAGGAGTAATTATTATTACTCCCGCCAGCACAGCTCTAGGGGTCATCGGAACACACAAGCCCTTCCACCACGACAATAAAATAGGCGGGGAAAGAATAGAGCAGGTAGAGCAGTTTACATATCTCGGAAGTGTTTTGGACCAATACGGTCAAAGTGGTAGGGACGTAAGGAGAAGAATTGCGCTAGGCAAGGAGGCTTTCTCAAGGAGGAGGGAGTTGATGACGGGGACGTTGAGTAGGGATGTTAAGACAAGACTGGTAAAAACTCTGATATGGAGCGTAGCTATGTACGGCGCGGAAACGTGGTCGCTGAAGCAGGAGGATAGACGTAGATTGGAGGCTTTTGAAATGTGGGTGTGGAGAAGAATGGAGAAGGTGAAATGGACCGAAAGGAAAACAAATGAGGAAGTACTGGAAATGGTGGGTGAGGAGAGGGGTTTGTTGAGAGAAATCCTATGGAGGCAGGAAAAATGGATGAAAGGCGTATTGAGCGGTAGTGGAATGTTGAAGAGGGTAATAGAGGGGAGAATGTTGGGCAAGCGAGGTAAGGGTAGGAACAGGATATGGATGTTGGACGGGATGAAGGGAGGAAAGAAGTACACCGAGATGAAGAGGGACCTGATATAGATTAGTTTGCTAGGTGGGGAGTCACAAAATGTTTATTTGATAGTTGTGTCCATCCAAAAACCTACCTTAACCGGTAGATTACCTAATAAAATAAAAGTTTGTATTCTTATCCGTCCAGTTTATTTTCTCAGTTCTTTACAACGCCAGCATCTCAAAAGCTTCCAACCTAAGCTCATCTTATTGTCTCGAAGATCAGGTCACACATTCAACAATACGAGCCATATCAAAGTCTTTATTAATTTTGTCTAATTTTTGGGGGAAATTGACGCGCAGATTAGCGTGAAAAAATCGGCGGCGTTCAACTCAATGGTCCATCGTTTGAGTTGAAAAATTGTATCAGAAAAAAATTGGAAAAAATGGCCGTCGCATCCATTTTCAAATCCATCCCCAAGAAGGACACATGGAAATGGAAAAGAATTCTCTTTATGGGGAATTTATCTCGTAAAGTGATTAAACCTTTCCAGAGTATAGAATAAAACCAGTTTTCTATTATAAAGGCAACTTAGGTAACCTTTTATCAAACAACAAGGACAAAATTCCGATCATGGAAAAGAGTGGAGTGTATAAATGGTGTTTTGAGTGCTCAGCTATTTACATTAGACAAACCGGGAGGAAATTTCGTGAACGTGTGAAAGAACAATAAGCCAGTTTCAAAAACAGAAATCCTTCCTATTTTGCCAAGCACCTACTGGACAATAACCACACAAGTGACTTTGTTCCTGAGATTTTACATTTGGAGAAGGGTTAGATTAGAAGCCTTGGACCCTTTGGAAATTTCCAAGAACACTCATGATAAGGGAAAATTGGTTAATTACCTGAAGTATTCCTCCCGCTCCCCCCTCTTGGACCTCCCTCTTTTCTACAGCCCCTTTCCCCCCTTGACACCATACTCAGCCGCCCTCTCCCCCTCCCCCCATATACACACAGAGCAGTTCCCCCTTCTCTTTCCCCTCCTCCCACTTTACCAGCACCTTCTCCCTCCCATTCTCTGTCTAGTATATCCTCCATACTTCTCCTGATGATGACTTCGTACGTCTGGCTAAGAAAGCTGGGTCGCTCATAATAAAATGTATGTGGAAGAACAAGGTATTGCTTTTCGACTGCATATTCCTTATAAAATGATGGAATATACGTACTTTCGCTCACGATCTTTGGTAAAAAAAACACGACTTCTTCAAAACGCAAGGATCATAATAAAAGAATGTTTAGAGAGATGCAATTATTCTTAATATTTTCTTCAAGGGCTGCTTTTCTTAATCATCGATTGAAAGCAAAATACTTAAAATTGAATGAAATATTAGCTCAAAAACTACGCGAGGGTAAATTGAATATAAATGGACAAGACAAAAAAGATAGAGATTCGAAGTAACGAGTAAGGAAAAAACACCGCGTTTACCTCAAATTGTCTGCGAGAAAAATTTAACATAAATTACTGAATATACGCGGAGGCGGAATGGTAGCCTATTGGATAGAGCCATTGACCGGAGGGCCGGAGTTCAGAAGGGATAACGGATGATGCCCTGGAGCAATCTCTCCATCGGCTTCTCTCGCAAGTGAATGAGTTTTCGGGTACCAGATTTTTTCTGCGAAACCTTTGTTAACCCAAGGAAAAGTAATTGGCCCCTAATGTGTGTTTTCCAAGTATCGTAGAAATTAGGAAGAGAAAAGCTCTACTAACCTCATCTCTCAAACCAAACTTCGCATCGATTACAGTCGGTTTAGTTTTAAACTGACAAATGATAATCACTCAATGGAACTATATACACTTGGCAGGTTTCATGGTTTGAATCCTGGAATCAACGCTACAACTCCAGTTTCCATAAATTTCATTAAAATCCATGATGTTTCCTTGCGACTTACGTGGACCCTGAAAGGAAGCAGCGTTGGATGGAGCATGTGGAAAAGCGAGCCACCGAGGCGGCGTGGGATGATGGGAAGGGAGAGGCAATATGCGGAGCCCGGTTGTTCGAAGAAGATGAGACGGCGCCGGGGATGGATGGATGGATGGATGGGCGGGTGGATGTGGCTGGGACGGCTGGCGACCTTGGGGGAGGGAAGCCCCCGAGGGCCACTCACTGGAGCCCCGGCTTCTCCCGTTTTACGTCCGCGGGGGAGACAAGTGGGAGGGAGAGCGGTTGCGTGCGCTGGGCGGCGGTGGAACAATTGGGGGGAGGGGGGTAGACGAAAGATTGATGGCCGGATTGTGAAGCCCCCCGGCTTCCCCTTTTTCCCTTGCACCCGCTGTTATTAGGGGAAGATGGAGCGACGTAGTGCGATGATAAATAGCCGCCGTCGTCCGCGGCGGGGCTCAAACTGGGACCTCCGAGCGAGTATCTGAGCAGCCACCGCGTGAAGAAATCGTGAGGGGAGTGACGCCGGGAGAAATCAATGCGAAGGATCTCCTCCCAAGCGCACCTCCCTCACCGCTCTCGAGTGCACGATATATATGCATGCATGTACAACAAGATCCGACGGAACAAACAAACGAGGGACCACAAAAAAACAAAAGAAAACAGAAACGACTTCGGTAATTATTCACACGAGCCACATTTATTTTCACGACTTGTTTACTGTTATTTCATGGTCATTAAATATATTTCATGGCCTGTTTCACGGTGAGATTGCAGGATTTACTTTTTTTGATTATTTTCTCGCGCACAGATGCGAGTCTCACGAAGGTAGGTGGTGTACCTCTTGCGGCGGCGACAAAAAATTAAAAATAATGACTCGATGGAGCATCGATGATAAATTGCGCTCGCTCATTTCCATGGGAACGCAAAAAAACCGGAGACGGGGAGACAGAGACTCCCACGGAGTCGGAGGGCCGAGGATCAAATGAGAGAGAGAGAAGGAGAGGGAGGATTAGGAGAGGAGGGGTTGGTTGGGGGCGCTATTCTCACCCCCCACCCACGCGGGCGAACAGCGGGAGTATTCACCAGCAGCAGCGTGATGAGTCTTGGTTTTCCTCGCGCATCGAAAACGACGCACTGGAGAGCGAGTTCCATGAATGGGAGAGAGAGAGACGCAGAGGCACATGGGAACGAAGGAAGAAGGCATCTGCGCGCTTCAACGAAACCGACGCTTATTGAAGGATCTCGAAAGCAAAACAAAGTTCCACTGCAGCTAACTGTCAGCTACGGCACGAAAGCACAATCCATTATGGTTTTCCCCAACACGCATTGAGGCAGTGGACACGGACGCATGCCGAACGCATGACATCATCGTCGTATAATGGCCAACAGCTCGTCTCGCATGCGTAGATTAATATTGAAACTCAAGACACTGTAATGCACGCAGAACTGTGTGCAAGATTTATTATATTTAATAATAAATGCTCTCACGTCATCCAAAATGCTTTAGTAACATGTGAAGTGGATAGTGCATGCCGAGTTTAGAAACACCCTCTGCCACAAATCTTTGCGGTGGCTTACAGGGTGCAATAAGCACTGCAATTAACCCGAAGTTCGGTTTGGTAGGTAATGGTGGAGTTCACCCAGTACTAAGCCCGACGGCGTGTGAAATTCCCACATCGGGTTAGGGGGGTCAGTTCCTTTCCCTGTGCCGGTTATGGTTTCCCAAGAAGATCCGGTACCCGAAAAATCACATAGCTTAAGTGGAACTGAGGGTGCCCAGAGACGCTTGCCCGAGAATCGAACCCGGGCCCTCCAGTCGGTATAGTCCAACTCCCTACCCCTGGACTACCCCGAACCACTGAGGGGTGAGGGTGGTGTACCATGCAAGTGAAAATCATTTTGGACACTCCTTGACGTTTTCAAAATTACCCTGTACGCGGTATGCGACCCTATCTTGACAAAAATGTGTTTGACAAAAATTGGTCCGGAGTCCGACAAGTTTCTTCTTTAGCATTCATCAACATCTCCGCACGTCTGCTACGGGAGCTTAAGCCAGGCCAGGCGTGTCAGCGAGACGTCGTTGGCCTGGGAACAAAATCGTACTCGCGGCGTGATGTTTAATCATCTTATTGAGAGGCGTCCGACATAGAAGTTCCGTATCCACTTCGTTAATCCAGTTTTTGGAAGCCCTATCACGAACCCCGCGTCTGCGGTATAGAATTTAGAAATCAGGAAATACACGCTCGGTGCCGGGCAAAAAGGCGCTAAGCCCTTCCTCCGCCCTCAAACGTGCTTAAACCGCGGGGCAGGCATATATTTGCTTATTTTCCGGCCAACGCGAGAATGAGTGAGCCTTAAAGCCCTTCATATTCATTCGATATCCGACGCCGTCGCACATTATTCACATTCTGACCTACTGAAAGGCTTAACATGTGCTTTTTTGGGTAATTCTTAGGAATCTGAGTTTAGGGGAAAAATGAAAGAGCTGAATAAGGAGAATTTGTGACGAATTGCAAAATCGCAATTACTCTTAAATGCTTCCATTATTTCCAGAAACATGGTTTAGCATTCTAACGAGTGAGATAGAGGAACCACAGAATGGTCTTTTTTCCGCAATGGAATTATGCCAACTCTTAAGGGGCAATCAATAGGGAGGAAGTAAGATACAGGCAGGCAAATACAAAAGAAAGCATCACACCGAGGATTTCACGAAAGAATAACAAGCCAAACGACGCCGGTGTAAACTTTGCATTCCACCGCCCCCCCATTAATTTTCCATTCACGGAGACGCGAGTGGATTTAATAATATTTATTTTTAAACGTACTTTCACTTTGACTGTCTAAAATCAATTCCCAGCCCCCTCGGGAAGAATCCGAGAGAGAAACATTACCGGTGGAATATTAAAGTTACACCAATTTCTCAATTTATAAATTCGTGAAAAACAATTTAAAAAATCACTGAATAAATGAACTTGGTATTTTTTCACACAAAAAAAAAACTTTATAATAATACCGGTTTGGACGCATCAGCGACATCATCGGGCATGTGTATCATCATCGCCTATCGCCAAAAACACCATCGCCCATGCATCGAAACTGGTAGCATTATAAAGATTTTTTTTGTGAAAAAATAATAAGTTTATTTGATAATTGACCATGAATTTTCACTAAGGAGAGCCTCAAACCAACAAATTCAACACATTCAAAACTTCACTTCTGGAGCTTGATTCAATGGATCGAATTCGTTGAGGTTGAATAAGGCTGAAATGTGATTGCATTTTCGCAATGGTGGACTAGACGACACGGGGCTGGCAGAGGGGACGACAACTGAAGAATTTCAGCACCCTCCCCAGCCCACCCCCCTCACAAAAGAGAGATATGAATAGCGAAGAGAAGTACGGTAAACCTGATGGGAAGGAAGAGTAGAGTTGGGGAGTGGGAGGGCGTCCACCCGATGACGCATCGGAATAATCCTTCCGCTTCGAAAGAATAAGTGGCACGCAGGTAGAGTGAGGAGTACTGATAGTGGGGCGAGAGAAGTGGGAGAGAGGGAGGGGAACAAAACCTAGGGAATATGTATGTATATAGTGTGGGTGGTTAGGCTCGCCTCCAACTGAATGACCGGCTAGCGACTGGAGTCGAAGTTCTCCTCATGAAACATAGAACGATACAGGGCATCTTTCATTCACTTCCAAACTAATTTGCACACGTATTATGCTCGCAAAGAATTAGGCAGGCGTACAAATGCACTTCTTCCATGTAGTTATAATTCCTTAAACCATAAACTCGCTCTCATATTTCAATAAGTGGTAAATCGGTCAAATGAATAGCACTTCGTGAGAACTATCCAACAAAATGATAAGTAATAGTTATAAAAAAAAACATCTGAAACTGAGTATCACTTTGCTAAGAGATCCACCACGTTTGATTGAATAATAGAGCTGTTGCATTCCACAAGCGATTTTTTTCGGAAATTACTATTAAATCCTCCCTTGAGGAAAATTAGGCAAATTACACAAATTGCCGCTCCATACTTCTCTCAATCTATCTTCCTTACTTTCTCGAGAGGCGTAGTAAAAAATACTGGGAAAAGGACATGGTGAATTGTTACATGAAAAATGAAAAGTGACCTGGTGATAATTTCCAAAAACCTAATCCAGAATCAAGCCCGGATCCTCCGGTAATTATCCCAGCGCTCTACCCACTGGACTACCACGTTCCCTTAATTCATGATCCTTGGGAAAAATAATAAGACCAACATTTACACTCATCGGCAATGAAATCGCACGAAATAGCATTGACTTACGTTTTTACGGTGACCATACACTTCCTGAAACACGCCTTCGTAGCGGTTGAGGGCGGCGGTGGTCCTTAAAATACGAAAGTCTAATTTTTTTAACCCTTTCCCCATTTGTAAATATTCGTAAGATATGAACCTCCCCCTCTTACGCAGTTGCTGACACTATCAATGACACCAAACAAACACGTATTTCTTGAAAGAATACAGAGCTTCCTAGTTTGACAGAAGAGTTCTCTCACGATGATTACTGATCATTTCCTTCATTTTTTGTGCTTAATTAGTAAATAACCTTGAAAAACAACATTTAAAACAATTTTAGTGTCATCAGAATGCAGACAATGAATGAAGCAAACATTTGAAACTCTTTTAATAGGTCGATTAATACTTAATTCTTAATCGTCAGTTTATCTAATGATTTCCGGCACAAAGTGCTGTTCGGTGATCAAGGATAATAAAATTCTTTCTTCATAAACACCGGCTGCAATAGTGCAATAAAAAACCTTATGGAAGATTCTTCCCTGACACCCTCCCCCCACCTCCGCTCACCAACCCGTAAGGAAACGAAATAGAATGATGGCTAACCCCCTCCCTCCAAACCCTTACGTAATCAAAGAAGAGACCCTTGAAGGGCTATGTTGTAAAAGTGCATGCACCCAGTAGGCTACCTGCACGTGAAAAAGCGTGAAACAGAACGAGCGAACGAAACGACGACTGAAAACATCCGAACAAGTGAGGAGAGAGAGCGATGGAGGGAAGGTGGGTTCGGGAAGAGGGAAGTCGCGGACGGCGGCGGCATCAAGTATGCATTCGCCGTCACGGGGAGGTGGCCGGCCCCCCCACATGCATGACGGGAGGGGACGGGGCGGGGGAGGGAAGTAGGGGCGGGATTGGAGGGATCCCCGCGCGGCCGGGGGGAGCGCGGGTGACTGTGCATGACACGGTCGGGAGGAGGTGTGGTGGGGTGGGAGGGACCGCTGAAACAAAAGCGAGCGAGAGGAGAGGCCATCCCCTCTCTCTCGCTCAGTGCTTCCTTCGGTCGCCTTTGAGAGAGACATCCCGCGGGTTGTGGACGGCTCTTCGTCTCGCCGCTATGGGTCGTCCAGGAAAGACGTCGGTCCGCACAGGTGGGGAGGCGTCCGCGATATCAGACGAAGTCGGACAAGGAGGAGGATCCCGACGGTTGTAGTACGTTCGACATTTTAACGTTGAAAAGTTACGCTGTTATTACACAACTATGGTGGTTTCTCTGCAACAATAATTGTGGAAAGGTAATATTTAACGAGTTTCAACCTGAAACGGTTTTGATGAGGGTAAAAAAATAAGGAAAACTTTACACTTCCACACACTTTTAATACAATACGACCATGGCTTTGATGCTGCGCATCATCATCAGGTGATTGTATCAAAATTGTGTGGAAGTGTAAATTTTTCCTTATTTTTTGCCCTCATCAGAAGGAATTCCACAAATTTATGCCTGAAACTGTTGGCTGAAACGGTTTAGTTACAAATAATGTATTTTAGACCGACTTCAGCACTAACCATTCCTTAACCCTTCAAGTTCGGAGGGCGTTTGAATTGAGCTGAGTCCTGAGGCCGTGGTTATTTTATTCTTCAATCGCCTTTTTCAGATTCAAGTTGACGAAAAAATATCTTCGAACCTTAACTGCAATTATTTTGAACATGTCGCAAGATTATTAGGCAATACTTCCTAAATTTTACTCCTCGTGTCCCGTGCAATATTTGGAAAAAAAATCTAATGTATCAAATGCAAACATCGAACGGTATTGAAGGATCCACGTTCTAAATTTGACTGTTTTATCAACTTGTCTGTAACCGTGCCATCCATTGTAGTTGTTAGAGTATGGATATTAGTAGAAATTATACAGATTTCTTATAAGAAGTCCCTAAATCTTTTGGTTGGCCGAAATTATGGACATTCTTTGAAGGGGGGGGGGGTTCAGACACGTAGAGAGATGGGTCCGTGCGTTATCTAAGACCGTATTTCCGCTCGGGCGAGGGCTGGTGGTAGCACGTCGCGTTTCTCCGATCGCTAGCTTTCCTCTGATCGCCCTGGTGCTAACTTTCGAAGTCGGAAGGCCATCGATCGAAGGTAAATACACGGAAAACATCGAATCTTGTAAATATTTCGTTATTTGGTCACCAAAACCCCCGTCCGTTGACCTATGAATTCAAAAAACTATGGCAACATTAAAAAGAAATATTTTCGTGTGATTTCTCACGCCTCCACTCTGTTTATGCGCTGAATTAACGTGTGCAGTAAATAATTTGGGCTGGTAACTTTCCGCGCTTATTTATTTCCTAAGTACACTGTCAACATTCCACAGAGTTGCATCACCCACGATTACTTTTTAGATGTGCGCACCGTTCCCTTTATGTTTTTGCCTTATCATGCTATTCATACGTACGCCCTCGTCGGTTATTCTTCTCGCGCTGACGATATCACGCCTACATTTCCAGAGGTTCAGATAATGAATCCGACACATGACTATGCAGTCACGCTAACACCGCCATACTATTTGTACATCCATCCGCGGGCTACCCACGAGCTTTCAATAGGATATCTACATCTGCGAGCCACCACGGGAGAAAGTGGCCTGAGGTTATCGAAGCACCCATCGCCCATTCATGGCCGCAGTTTCATCCATAGCACACGATCTGAAAGCACACCACGTCCAAACACGACGCCCTATGTGGTCTATAGAGACGAGAGAAGGGTCGTCAAGAAAAGTAGGAAGACCCAAAGTAGGAGTCAAGGGGGAAAAAGAGATATGACATTAACAATGAGGTCAAGAGAATCCTATTTGTTGGAAAACCAATTCAATTAACTGAATCATTTCCGTTCCTCTGACGAATATCCGATAAAGTGAAGCATTTTTCACACCATTTAGTTTCATCATTTCCGACTGCAATATGTTTTCCGTAGGATGGACAAAACAAGAAGAGCGTATCATCAAATGGAGATGTCTCGAAACTCTTCATTCTCACGCAACATTCTACTCCGAACGCGTCATTCACTACCGTCATCGGGAATTTTCACGTGCTTATCTGTTTACATACCCGACCTACGTGCGAACTGGATCACCACTCATGGCCATTTTTATCTTTCATTTCCTCCACCATTACTCTCCATAAATGTTCGCAATGGAAACCTCTTCGCCGAAACACGGCGGCGGCTTTGGACAACCCCATTTACAATCCAAATGGCATGATTTTCTCGTTTCTAGAACTTCGTGAAACGAATGGTGACCAGGAGAAACCAATTCCTACCCTTAAATTTTGAATTCTGAAGAGTTGTGAACCTTAGTCTTAAATGTGCGAGCCTACTCTCCCTTCAAATAACGAACCCAACCTTCGAGTTGTACACAGGGACGTGGCGATAAACCTCTCAACCTGATACTAACTTTACAAAATAATATTAATAAGTATTAAACAAAGTCTCTGAATTAATCCCTTTGCATTTTGATATAACTGTAACTAAACATGAAATATATTCCACTTCCTGGTAGACAATACGCAGCCGCCATAGGACAAGTAGTTTTATAGCCTATCATGGATCTGCAAGTGAGAAGCAACGGGAATTGTTATTTCTCGCAATAAATCGAATGCTGTCCGTCCTTAACCGTTGCCGCCACGGTTCGTGTGAAAAACATTATGACGCAAGTGATTGTACGTTTCTCGTGAATCCAGATGCTTTATCAGAATTCTCAGGAAATTAAATTACAACATAACAACCATTAAATCCAGCAGTTGACTGCGACAAAACCATACAATAAAGTGTTACGAGCATTTGTTTCCTTAAAAACGAGTTTATGACATCATTCTATCAATTAAATCCTACACAAGGGAGAGGGGAAAGCCGTTAAGAGCATTCGATAGAAAAACATGAAGAGGATAGGCTGAAAACTAATGCACCTATGCTTGCAGACCACAAACAAAATGAACTTCAGAAGCACTCATGGTGGCATGTGGAAATAACATTCCCCCTCAACACACATGCGCAGGTTTGAGGTCGTTACATTCATCCAGTGTACTTTGAGAAGCGGAAGTACGGAGACGTGTTCTAGTGCTATGTCAACGCGAGTTAACCAGGGTGCTGTTATCGAATTCTTAACTGCTGAAGAAGTGACTCCTACTGAGATTCAACGTCGTTCAAAGGCTGTCGTATGGTGACGATGCTGTTGATAGGTCTACCATAATTCGATAGGTAGTGATATTTCGTGGTTGCGAGCCTGGAAAAGCCATAATTGTCGATGAAACAAACAGCGGACGTTCGATCACGGCCACAGACGATACACATCGCAAACTCGTCGAATATTTTATTCAAAACGACCGACGAATCACTCAAAATCGTATCGCAAACCATATTGGAATATCAAAGGAACGTGTCGGCTTCATTATTGAACAATTGGGATACCGTAAAATCACACCGTCCACACACCTCGCGCGTAACTGGGGAGGCCCTGCGAAACCTGAAATTTGAACCGATTCCACACCCTACTTACTCCCCCGATCCTGCGCCTTGCGATTTCTATTTTTTTCCTCACCTCAAGAGAAACCCCAAGGGTAATCATTACACCTCGGACGATGAGGGGAAGGCAACTGTCAAGTCCTGGATCCGAGAAAAGTGACAAGAGTTTTTCAGTGACGGAATGAAAAAACTTGTTACACGTTGGGAGTAATATAGGGTCGCATCCAAAAGTGGTAGGACTGATTTTTTTACATGAATTTTATTGACGATGTACTTACATCGACTTAATAATCTTCAAAGTATGCTCCTTGAGCTGCTACACACTTAGTATAACGTTGCTCCCATTCCCCGTACGCCCGCTCGAAATTTTCTTTGGGGATGCCGTTAACGACCCTCGTCGAAGCCTCTTGAACGGCCTTTATCGAGTCAAAACGTCTTCCCTTGAGCTGTCTTTTCATCAGGGGGAAGAAGAAGAACCAGTGGTGCCAGATTAGGAGAATAAGGCGGGTGCGGCAACGCCGTATTTGGCCAGGAGCTGTCTGACGACGAGCGCGCCATGGCACGGCACGTTGTCATGATGAAGCACCCAGCAGTTTGCGATGGCCGGTCGGACTCTTTTCACGCGTTCTCGGAGGCGGGTGAGCACCTGCACGTAAAAGTTCGCATTCACAGTCTCCCCTGGCGGGACAAACTCCTTGTGAACCACTCCATGACGGTCGAAAAACACAATCAACATCGTTTTGATTTGCTCATGCGAGCCTTTTTTAGACGTGGGGACGCCAAATACTGTGGAACAGCTTAAGGCAGTGTCCCCACAAGCTTGCTTGATCATATCGAGGGTCTCAGTTGCCGTATTCCCGAGTTTCGCACAAAACTTCACGGTATAACGTTGCTCTAAATTCAGATTCATTTTGTTTTTCGACGCGGACGACAGCCCGCAGGCAACTGAGGTTGGTGGTCTGTTGCTAAGAGCCCCCTCCACCTTGCCCTGCCAGGCAGACCCCCCTCCACCAGACCACCAGGTTCGCGCCAGAGAAAATCAGTTTTCCACTTTTGGGTGCGACCCTGTATGTTAGCCTTAACTGTGACAATGTTGAAAAATAAATACATGACTTTGAAACTTAAGAATTATATCTTAATGTACTTTTTGCCCGATCTTGTGTTTGTTTTTGTTCGCGTTCTACAAGTATGTGTGCATTACTTTTCAGCCTACTACCCTCGTAAAATGGCGAGACCGCAGATATTAAACAACTACACAATAGCGACGACTTTCTTCGCAGCACGGAATCGATAGAAAAAACGAAATAGCACCATATCTGCGAAGACAATGGAGCTGCACTAGGAAAACGGGGAAATTACGAAATGTGTTCCCTCTTGTGAAAGCATTTGTCGCTGTCAAAGATGCTGCAGAAACAGTGCTAACAATCGCAGTTCTTTAAAGTGTCTATGTATGTATATGCGGGTCAGCGTGATAAATCAAGGGCTAACGTGAAAATCCTCCCCATCCAACACTTCCTGCTGAATTCTCAGTTCAGAGGATTGCTTTCAAGCTACTTGAATACTTTGATATGATACTCTGGAGATGGAAAATATGGCAGTTCTCCAATAATAATTAATGATTAAAATTGAACAGAAATAAATGGAATTCATTCAGCACGAGGATTCATATATGTACTTATGGATTCAAAACTAAGAAGGTAAATGAACGGATAAAATGGGCTTTCAAAGAAACAAGGAGGTGGTGCCAAGGAAGTTTGGACCAAAGGGAAATCTTTGGTAATGCGGGGACTACCGGAGTAAATGGTCTAACACTCTGCATCAAGTCGGCAAATTGTACGTAATATTAAAAAGGCACTGAGAATCTCTTTACCCTAAAAATACCGCCTAAATTCGACAGGCAGTTTAATGAAAGCATGCATTAAAACAAAACGCCATGGAAGTCAGAGATCTGTAGAGTTTCAGCCTTCAACTCTCACTTAGTTATTTCTGATGTATCATGACGTCAGTCTCCTTCGTCCAAATGTACCTATGAAGAGCATGAAAAATATATCACGTGAGCTTCTAAGTGCGAGAAAATTAATAGAGCTTTGGCCTTGACAGCACATGGTGAGTATGTATTTCCTCACTCACTCAAAACAATTCGCGAACTTCCCTCTCTCTCTAAGATGACAACAGACTGATGTCATCATGGAAAACATACGCGGAATATTAAATAATTTATTTCAATTAAAGTGCAATTTTTAAAAATTACGTCAAGATGAAATGGACATGAAGGCAGAGGAACAAGGAATACGCATTAGAGGAAAAGGATGGAGCACACAACGGAAAACGTAAGCCAGATGAATTGGGTATAGTTAAGAGGAGCGAATCTCACAGGTCTAATGTGGGAACGAAGATCCAACGAGGTATACAAAATATTATTACGTGGGAGTTATGAAGTGCTTCAGCTCAACGGCTATTCTTGGCAATCATATGACTAATTTTTTGGTTTGTCTAGTAATGCGATCGATCAGTCATCTAAATGTAACACGCAAATAACCCAAAATTCATCGATATGCTTAATTTATACTTCGATATAAGACTATCCTTTCCAATGACAAAAAATGAGCAATATTATCCCAAGCTACTTAACTGATGTCCTGTGATACATTTAAAGGATCAGAATCAAAGGCTGAATAGAATGCAGGTAAGAAAGAACCACTTCAATCACTCAACCAACATAACTAAGGAATGCGTCGCTTCGTGATGCCATTTTAAATAAGCCATATGATAAGCGTGATGCCATATTTAATAATAATTTTCACTTTAATTTTTCCCCGACGACGCTAACATTTCAGACTTTTTTTTAGCTCATCGGCGTGATGGCTCTCGAGAGCCTCGGGGAGAAGATGAGTGCCGAGAAATATAATGCGGACGTTGGCGGCAGTTGGAAGGGTGGGCGACGGCGTGGTCGAAGCGGGAGACCGGGGGTGAGACGTGCAGGCAGGGGCGACATAGTGGCGGCAACTGGGATGGCCCCCCTGTAGCGCTCCATTCCCCTACTAAACCTTTTTCCAATGTCGTCATGTAATTAGTGCATTTTCAGGTTTTTTGGATCTTCGATAATATTTTTTTTCGATTAACTGCAAACGAATGCTCTAAAGGGATTTTTTTAAGCTAAGTAGCCAAGCGCTATTTCATCAAACCCCACATTTTACAGTTCTTCTAACTAGTACCTCGTCTCTCACTTGTAGAGAATTACGTGCATTTTACACTGGGATACCGTCCTGAATGTTAACTGTTATAAAAATGATCTCCATCATTTAAAATACTTAACATATCTCCTGGTAGGCAATTAACCGTTAAGCTACGGCAAATATTTTGCTCCATGCCTTGCGGGGTGCCATGTGCATTGATGCAGATTGTCATTACCTCTTACTAAAAATACGTAAATCAGGCTCGGAACTGACAACTTAACTAACACATTTCCATCTCCTAATGGGCACTGATCTCCTGTAGGTTCGGAAAATACACACGTAGTATTTCAACTTGAAGCCTCTGGAATAGAATGGTTAGACGCTTAGTGGAAGAGAAAATACTTTGTTCTTCCACATATATTTTATTATTCACGACCTAGGTTTCGAATTACAAAGCCATCATCAGGTCATGATGATGACTTTGTAAGTCGAAAAAGAACAAAAGTATTTTCTTTTCCGATTGAGGCCTCTAGTTACCGTATGGCGAAACGTCCGGGATCCGGTGTTCCGCACAGGACGAGGCTGACTGAGGAGACGAAAACTTGAAACCACCTCGAGGACCTTCTCAATCGCACAAAAAGAAATGTCTGTGCTATGATTCGTATTTGAATGTAGGGGTAAGCAATGCCATGATCATCAGTTTGCGCAGTTGAGCAGAGATGCATTGTTAATTGAAATAGCCGTTGGGGGAGTGGTTTGACACAATCGGTGAACAACGTTAAATCCCTCCGCTGATGTTTGAAACGCTGAACAGTAAACCGTTAATTTCCTAAGCAACAAATGAACTACGGTGCTCTTCTGTGTTTGACGGATTTCGGGTTGCATGCAGAAGAAATTACCAATCTGCGCTGGCAACACTGGCGCGGTCGGTGCGGAGGTGGGGGGGGCGACGGCGGCAGGTGATGCCAGTGGGAATGACACGAAGACTTCTGAGTAATCAGAGATGGAGAGGCAGGGGGAATGGTTGGGAGAAGGAGGGGGTGAATAGGAGAGGGGGAGGAGAGGAAAGTGCAAGGGGGTGGAAAGGCTGAATTACAGGGGAGTGGGCGAGGGTGACGCGCAAAAAGGGATGAGATGGGAGGGGACCTTTGTGCAGTCTCCACGTATAATCACCCCCAGAGCTGATTAGGGCAAAATGTTTTCTCAACATCATCCCGCCCACAGCAAGAGGTGTCAAAGATCCCAGGTGTCTCGAGGGAGATTAAAGTAAGGGAGGAATGAGCCGAATCGCAGTCGTGCGTGCACCAGATTAATTGCGGATTGAGGAGACGATGTGCCTTGAAGCAGTCCTCTGTGCATCCTGACAGACCAAAGGGGTTTCGTTGGATTACCAGCAAGTCTGTGCGCCTTCTGCACCACAAGACTTGTGCTGGCCTGTGACACATAAGGATCGACGGGCACTTACTCGCATTAGCACAGAAAGCGAACTTACCGCGCAGGTTTTCACTCTTTTGAGACGTTGAGCTGTCTCTCTCATGTGCGGCTGATCTAACGCGAAATTTCGGAGT
This sequence comes from Hetaerina titia, assembly GCA_037158775.1. Taxonomy (NCBI): domain Eukaryota; kingdom Metazoa; phylum Arthropoda; class Insecta; order Odonata; family Calopterygidae; genus Hetaerina; species Hetaerina titia. The sequence continues at coordinate 105,205,515 of CM073772.1, read as the reverse complement.
AATTAATTTCAGAAGTTATACATTCAGGAATGACTGCTGTTCGGGACATTTCCTTGGGTGAATCGAAGGAGTTTATATAGGATTGGTTACCCAGTAAAGGGAGCACGCAAGAAAGAGATGAACACAAGGATGACTTCATAATTGTCAGTGGGCAACGGCACATTCACGCTATTGGCCATCATATCATTCTAATGGCTATCATACATCCATTTAGTACTTGCCGGTCATTCAATTTGAATTCGACAATATGGAGGTGAGCGTCATGGCGCCTGTCCACGCGATGGCCTTCATTTGTTTATAAGTTTCGACTGAAAGGATTTATGCAGAATTTCGAAAATTTTTGAATCTTCTGATGTCGGTCAAAAATTTCAACAAGCAGTAAGTACCCTTGGAAATCAATCTCAAATGCAAAGTCGTGCGCTGCATTCGATTCGCGATTGTGGTAAGAAAGTTTCTGATCCTCAAGTCGAACGTAAATTTGGTCATAAAAATTAATGACAAATTTTAATTGGTCAATATTATGAGTTTCCTTCGACACGTCATTCTTGAAACAGCTTTGAGTAGCTGTCTTTATTTTTTGCGAAAACTTTATCATCGCTTTTAATTGAGATACAGAGTCACACCACTGAGGTCTCCACATAAAACATAATAACGCCGTAGTCCGCCATTAAAACAACTGAACACGTTAAGCAGTGAAGTCATCAGAAAAAAGAAATTAATGAGACCAACAAAGACATTCGCCTATGATTAATGCCATTCCACAATCCATGCGTCATAAATTTATCATGTGATCAAGTAACATTTTATGAACAGAATAATTTTTAAAAATCGTTATTATGTCGATTCTAATGTATCTCCGCAAAGCGAGTTTGTAGGTTAAACTGCTGCCTATTATATCTCGGGGAAATCTATTGACGTGTTTTCAAGCTAGAAATTTGGTACGAAACAAGATTACACGACTGTCGGAATATCTAATACGTGCGTCCATTTCTATCGTTAATGCTTCCTCATACGTCACCATCATTTTTCTCTTAAAAATATGTATGCGAGTACAAATATATAAAAATATTTTATATATATATATATATATATATATATATATATATATATAACCCAAATTACTAAACATAGAAGAAAGGTAAATGGAAATCTAATTTCGAGGTTATATTTATCAAGAAGCCGCCGATATGCACAAAACCGGGTCGAATGACACAAGCGAAGCGTATACAAGACACAGAAACACAACTGTGACAGTTATTTAAAATGGCTTGCAAATAAAGGCAATCAAAACTAACTTTCGAATTTATTACCGTGGTGCAAATTGCTCACAAAATACGACCCCGAATTGAGGGACCATGAGGGAAAATTTTAAACCCGAAAGGAATCCATGGGATGTCGAAAAGAAAAAGAAAAAAAAACATTTGCCACCATATGCAACGTGATATTGCTCGCCACTTGATTTGTCCACGAGTTCAAAGCGCCATCCCATCCACGGGACGGCAATGCAATTAAACGCATCTCATCGCCCGGTTCGGACCCCGTTGCGGGGCTTCTCCGCGGCCATCCGGGCCGCTCAGTTGGCTAAAAACTCCACGCGGCAGATGATGGAGCAGTGCCGGAGACGGACGAGGGGAAAACCCGCCAACGAGTGGCGCAGCCTCTTCTCTTGAGCGGAGCGACAACTGGTTATATAGACATCCGGAAATAGAGGTGACCAATTTAAAAATGGAATCCGGAGAAGGGGAAGTAGGAGTGCGTGTGTATGTGTGTGCGTGTGCAGGGGAGCCCAACCCTGACGAAACTGTACGGGGATAGTGGGGCGAGGAGGGTCGATGGGGGAAGGGTGCGTGGGAGGGGGGAGAGCATCTCCCGAGGGATTGGTTGTGTGCATACACTCGCGAAAGTGTGCCCTCGTGCGCTCATTACGTTCTCTTCAACGATGAATGTATGACGGTAACGAACGCGCATTTCTGGGAAACCATTCCCTATCCGAGGCCTTAGACGCGAAAGAATGAAAAGATGAATATTCAACAACATCATCGTAAACAATTATAAACATGAACGAGTGGATTTTAGCATTGCATTAGGAAATATGTGAATAAATAACAAATATTTCCGGGGAGAGAAAAGAAACCGAACTCTTGACAGTGTGATGGAAGTAACCTCACGTTTTGGAGAGGGCCGTAAAGGAGGTAAGATTGATGCGATATTGTTTTAAATTTTTTAGCCGAACTTTTAACTTAGCCGAAAAATTAACGGAAAATTATGCCATGTGCATTCACTCGTGTGCGTGAAATTGAATAAAAATGAGTCTGCAAAAATAGAATCTGCATTTTTCGATGGACTTAAGGACTAATTCAATTATTGCTAATGAATGTAGTAGTCATTACAAAAAACCTAAGCTCGCCTTAAGCCATATTTTGCAGCAACAGTCTGAAAATACCAGGAGTCGAGTGCGGTTAGGTTTTCAATAAAACAAAGGGTATAAAATTCAATGGAAATGTTTTATATTTCCTCGTGCTGGAGACTTATCTATCCACCTGCTGCAATAGAATATTTTTGAATGTCCATAACGTACTGGGATGAGAGCGATGGGTGAAGGGAAAATGGAGGGGGGGAATGGGGGTCTGAGGTCTGCCATAGGGAGAGAAAGGCGGCGGCGGTCTTCCCAACACTTCCCGGTTTCCACGAAGGAGGCGAACCCAAAGAAATTTCCGAGAAATGAGGAAATGCATGACTGATCTGAAGTCAAGCCGCTCAATTTCGGAGTAGAGATGGAAGCGATGCGAGGGGTCTTTCTCCCCCTTGAGGAACACGTCGGCACCCTAGGGCTCTTTCAATACCATTAAAAATTCAACACGTGATGAGAAGGACGTTACGAGCATTACTTTAATGTCCATAACTCTCGTTATTCAACCCGCATTTTCAGACGTCTTCATGCTCTCCAAATCGTGCATTCTCCACGTCACGCCGAGCAAGTCCCGAGGGTGAAAGAAGAGGAACATTACGTAGCTTGCGAACGACATAAAAAAATGAAGTAACCCGATGGGGCTTGGTGTCTAGTGTGCATCAAAGAGCCTCTTGCTTGCTCTGCTACTTGAATGGTCTGCTAGGAAGGATAGGGGAAGGCGAATGACTCGAAAAAGGAGATTCTGCCGAAGCAAAAACTAGGAAAATAGCAATTAAAATATCCGACGGAGTAATCAGAAGATTAGTTGCAGTGACATAGGTTGTAGTGCGTCCAGGAATACTCAATCGATTTCTTCACGCTCATAAAGACCCACACAAATGAAAAAAATAATTAACGAGTGAACATGTCCTTTTACAACATTTGTAGGATTAATTTTAAACATTACAGCAGAGGACTAAACCCAAGTGGAGAACAATATAACATACAAGGCAAAAAATGTTCTTTTAAAAAGAAAGAACTCCACAAAAGTAGTGTAATCGATGATCGACTTCGTATAACTATTGCTGTCATGATCTACACGAATGAATGACCTTCAAGCAAGAAGCCAAGACGCGTAAAAAGCAAATTCGCCTTGATAACTACAAAGAAAACACGAATTAAATGTTTCATACAACAAAAATAAGACAAGAATCTAGAGTTCAAGTCTCTCCAGCGGGAAAACCTCAGTCAAAATATTCTTCTTTTCTTTTCATTCTAAGTAGGCTGGTATGTAGTCAAAATTTTATCAAACCTCATTTTATTGTACTTTTAATTCATAAAATCTCATCTCCTTTGCGCAGAGAAGTAAATAATAAACAGATGCTGTAGCGCATATCTGAAAATTTTAATATTTGACGTTGCATGCCTGGTGCTGGATCACTCCCTGCCACACACCCTAGCAGTGGCACCATGCAAACTAATTCTCAGTTTTTTGTGTTACGCGACCTCCCCGTAAGTTTATGGTGAGCTCACTCGTCATATTGGACCTAATTTCGCACCCTAAAATGCTTGGATATGACATTGAATTGCAATCCAGGTCATGAGTCTTTTAATCGGTGAATAACGTAATCGAGGAAACGTAATTCCAGTAGACCTGGTGTCGAGGAGGCCCTTTAATAGCTAGAATTGGATACTCGGAAGTCAACTTTCGTAAATTAAGGAACCATCAGCGAGTCAAACGCACAATTTGTAATTATCGATATTTCAACATTTATATATATATATCTTTATGAACAATAATAAGTATTGATTAACGAAATCGTAATCGATCGGAGTAGTTTCGGAACTCCACAATAGGCGCGCCACCACCGCCCACCCATTCATTCCCTCTCACGGCTTCTTCCACTCCCTCCTCAATTACCTTCCATATTGCAGCTCGTCCTCTCACATAAACTCACACCACCGAAGGAGAAACGCACGCAATAATTGGCACGCCGTGATTGGGCACCGGTGAGAACCGTTTCCTCCTCGTTAACTCGAATTACCTCTTCCTCCTCGTTGAGCTGGCCGATCCAAGTGACCTCGAAGGAAGCCAAGCTATGCCAGGCAACGCGAAGCACTACTTTAAGAGCTCCAGTCAACCAACCACTTGGGCTTTGCGTCGGTCGCCTGTGGAAACGCATCTGCAACTACATGATGATGCCCTGCCAACTGTAGCAAAGGGCGTGTGGCAGCAGATGTGTGAACTTCATCGACGAAAAGAGAAAAGTCTGTAAGGACTGCATAGTTTTCGTTTGTGATTTTCTCCGAATTTAAGTGGTGAGCTGGAAGAGGATAAAACTAATCATAAAACTGATCAATTTATCAATCTAATTTTGCTTTGTTTGCGGGCCTTGCGACGAAGGGCCATGGAGCAGATGAAGAGGAGAAAACAATACGTCATTTCTAAATTGGTTTAATAATATCGGCATATCAGTTGGAAAATACGTTTATTTTTTAATAGATATAATTCTAATTGGCAAAATAATATGATCACGTAGATTGGCAATTATGAATTGCAGCTTTAGGCATGTATCTAAAGCATGGATATCTAAAGCCTGAAGAAATAAATAGTCCACAAATTGATTTCTTTTGCTCCTTCTCATAAAATACTGCTATTCATGACTTATAATCACACGCAACCAGGAAACTAGTTAGCTATAGCAAACTGCCACAATATCGTATTTGCATTCAGTATTCATAGGATTACGTAGATGATGCTGCAATATGTAATCATCTTCTGTCTTGAAACATCGCAAACATTTGAGAGGCGGTACTTTGGTTGGCCAGACTCCCTGCAGGTATTTCGTCTCTTTTCCCAAAATTCTCTCCGTCCGACTAACATTCAAGGGGAAGTAAACGAAGGGATCGAAACTAAACGAAGGAACGAACGCGGGGGGGGGGGGGAGGAACCCTCTCTTTTTAAGTCTTGAACCAGCGCGTGGAAATTGAGTCAGAAGCGAGATAAGAAAACAAAAACTGTATCAAGATACGCATATGGCGCCCTGATGTCGAAGGGGGAGAAAGGAAAGGAGGTTGGGGTATGGCGCGCAATCCCGCACTCGCGATGGCGTACCCATGGAAGGGGGCTAGTTATTTGAGGCGAAGGGGGGGGGAGAGAGAGATCACGTGGCGGGAGAGAGGCGGGGAAATTCCGGAAACACGACCGCCCCCGCTCCGCTGAGTACGGGGTGAAGTAGGAGACGGCAACCGAAGACTCGGGGGAAGTTGAAGGAAAAAAACCAAAGAATAATTGAAAAACAATTGAGAAAGTGTTCTCGAGTGATAAAGGGGTGACGAACAAAAATAAGCACCGATTCTATTGAGTAAAATCACGACAAAAGCAATCTGCAACGCAACATGATATTTCCTGACGAGAAAGTGAAAAACAACAAACCAAAAATAACCCTTTTGCGACACAAAGTCAAAAATCCGCGCCCTCGAAAAGTCAACACATTAATGAGAGCCACGTAAACAGGGCAGGTTGAACGCTCTGCATGAGCTAAATTCGTGCTCGGTGGGCCGTACTGGCGGGAAAATAAAGAGGGCCCAAGCGGAGGGCGACCGAATGATTAAAACGTGTCGCAAGGCTGAAAACCCGAATTTGAATATTGATGCAGTAATTACATGGCATGCTTAAGTTGTTTTTCTTAAGCGAGATAATTATCCCAAAAGCTGTAGAAATTTCCTTCTTAAGCACGGTGGATTGACTAACAGATATATTAAAATTGTTCAATAAAAAGAAGGAATCCTCCTCGTTAGTTAAATTTATTTCCAGAGCTGGTTTCAAAATGAAACGTTTTCACGGTTAAATTCACGAAGATCTTTATCTGATACAGATGATAAAACAAAATGAAAACCCAGAATGGCGAACAAAAGAGTAGCAGAAAACACACATGTCGACACAACCGATTTGCAATTGGGCGCATCGGCGTCAAACCCTAACGAAGATGTAAGGCGAGGGGGAGAGGGGGTCGTTATCAGAGAGGGCGGATAACTCATAATTAACCACAACGGGTGCTTGATAAAAAAAAATTGCGACTCGAAACGGATTACTTACTTCGCAACATTCTTGCAACATCAGGCTGCTGCTGCCTCCGCACACGCATTCCCAGTCGATGGATCTTTTAAGTTAGTTCGATTCGAGTTCTCGAAGCCATTTGAAAAAAAATAACACACCATCGAACCCTTTGCCGTCCGATGGAGAGACCCAGAGATAGAATTCTCTGGAGGGCGGCACAGACGCAGTGGGAGTAGAGGAGAGGGGAAGTCTCCGAAGGGGGCGACTCTCCCTCATCCTCTCACTCGAGACAACGGATTCAATTCGAAGAGGAATAGCACGTGCCGCCGCCGAAGTGTGTCGTCGCTGCCTTTCCTGGCGAGAACGGGAGGGGGGAGGTTGGGAGAAAGGGGGAGGTTGGGGGAAAAGGGGGGTTGGAGGGAAGAAGGAGTTCCCTCTGTTCGATGGAACAGACGGCGACGGAAGTGAGGGGCGTCCCGTTCGTTCCCTCCAGAGAGTGTAAAAAAAAACAGAAAAACGCTTCTCTCCCTATACAACGAGACGTGCCGTACACCTGTGTGCGTGAGTGTCCAGGCGTTCGTGCCTCTCCCCCATTCCCCTTGAATATACACAGGGTTCGATGGAAAGGAAACGGAAATGCCGACCACCTCAAAGGGAGATTCCTTCCTCGAGATTTCCGTCTCCAAGGGCAGCAGCAGTCATTGTGTATACTTATGTGACGAAGGCGAGCGAAAAAAGAAACGGGTGGAAATAGTTGAACGGACGTGCGAGGCTCCCTACAAAATAAAATTGGCCTCCTTTAATTAACCAGAGGTTCCGAATTTCCTCTGCCCGACCTAAGTTTGTTATTACAGAAACCGCAACACCGAAGGTAAAACTGTTTTGTATAGCTTTCCGTGCGAAAACAAACATTTTTTTGTTTCAACATTCGGTAGGATTTTTCCAGCCAGATGAAAATAGTGGAAAAACCGTGGAGTCGGAAAAAAATGCATAAACTAGGACGAGAACCTTGAATCATTTTCACAACGGATTTTGAGTACGTTTCAACGGCTAATCATTAACTCGTACGTGTATGTCTCAGACTGCTCAGGTACGAGTGGGTGACAGGAGAGTACGGATGGGCGGTTTTAGGAAGAGGTGTAAGGCGGTTTTAGGAAGAGGTGTAAGGCGGGGTTGTCCAATATCACCGGTGCTGTATGAGGAGGAAATTATTTAAGAGGGATGGGAAGAACTGGAGATAGGAATGCAAGTCGGCGGGGAATTCGCGGAATCAGAAACTCTTCAATTGGTGGCCGTTCAGATAATCGACATTGATATTTGTCCCATTACAAAACAGTGAGGTTGCAGTTAAAGTTTTATCTCTGGTAAGACAGACAGGAAGACCAAAAGACGGAAATTCAAAGAAAACGGACACCGTGGACGGATAATAAGTATTGGGGCACTGAAGGTCGAGATAGCGGGCAGAATGATAGTTACGCGAGATGAAGGAACTAAAAGAAAAGAAAAAAATTAAGTTCTATTCGAGACATTACTATGGCGAAATAAGATACAACTTACTCCTACGGTACGAGATGACCAAAAAATATTATTATTAGGTAATCTACCGGTTAGGGTAGGTTTTTGGATGGACACAACTATCAAATAAATATTTTGTAACTCCAAACAAAACCCAATCCAGCAACCTACTCTACATCAGGTCCCTCTTCATCTCTGTGTACTTCTTTCCACCCTTCATCCCATCCAATATCCCTATCCTGTTCCTACCCTTTCCTCGCTTGCCCAACATTCTCCCCTCTATTACCTTCTTCAACATTATACACACATAAAACACCATACACACAGTAATTAACCCTAAGGTCGGTTTGGTAGGTGATTACAGAGAACCCCTGTACTACGTCCGACGGTATATGAAATTCACACATCAGGGTAGGGGGGCCAGTGCTTTTCCCTTTGCCGGTTATGATTTCCCAGGAAGATCTGGTTCCCGAAAAATCACATACCTTGGGTGGAGCTGCAGGTGCCCAGAGAGGCTTCCCAGGAATCGAATCTGAGCTCTCCGGTAGGTAACTCTCTACTCCTGGACTACCACGACCCATTGTGTGTGTGTAAAAATATTTTGTATATATACACGTATATATATATATATATATAAATATAGCGTTGGACTACTGACCGGAGGGTCCCGGGTTCGATTCCCGAGCAAGGCGCTCTAGGCACCTGCAGCTCCACCCAAGCTAGTTGATTTTTCGGGTACCAGATCTTCCTGGGAAACCATAATCGGAACAGGGAAAGGAACTGGGCCCCCTACCCTGATGTGTGAATATTCACACGCCGTCGGGCTTGGTACATAGGTGAGTTCTACCATCACCTACTAAACCGACCCTCGGGTTGATTACTGTGTTTATGGTTATATATATATATATATATATATATATATAAATAGATGATTTCTTCGAAGTAACACGGAAGTGTTGAATAAAAAACTTAGACAGTAACACACAGCACGAGAACACATAAAAAGAACACTCACAATAATATCTTGATAATTTCGACGGACTCGAGCTCCGTCTTCTTCGGAAGATAAGATATGACTCATTCTATATAAGATATGAGACGAACACAAAGGAGGTGGGGAAGGCGGAGTCGAGCAGATCAGAAATGCAAAAATATTTCCTTGACCGGGAATTGCTCCACGGATATTTCGTCTTGCCGGGCCAGATGTATAGTATGCTCCCGGGCCGATGCTCTAACCAGTTGAGCAATGATATAAATTATTTTATTCGGCCCAGAATGTTACAGTTTTTTTGCATCATGCATTATATCAGCTCACAGATTGTGTACATTATGTTTTTCCTTTATATAAATATATATACATGTATAAATGCGTACATTCATGTATATATGTATATGTTAGACCCAAGATTCAAATTTTGACTAGAAGTACCACAGGTAACAATATCTCGTGGACAGGAACATCAATAGATGGTTTGAGGAACACGACCACATCATATTAAACTTATTATTTGCACTGGAGTTATTAGACAAAACAATACTCACATAAAAAAATAATATTTGGTCAATAAAAATTCAACTGCCAAGTGACTGGGAATCTGTGGCTCTTGCATTCGGACGGCTACGTGACTCAGTACAAGACTCTCGTCTCTGTCACTCGATTGTTGATCCTCGGAGGAGATAACGAAACAAAAAACTTCATATCTAGCTGCCAAGATGGCAATTGTTTACCACGAAGAAGCCCAAGGCTGTTTCTCACAACCGCCACCGAGGGCACAGCAGTTACGTGGTAGCACCAAAACTCTCCTTCAGCCGCTCTTAACCGCCCTTATTTTCAACGGCATAGAAAGCGAGCACTTTTAACGATTTGGTCACACCCAGCAGCACACAATGATAATATCTGCGGCCAATTCCATTCTTTTGTTTTTTTCAAGAGATCGCGCGAAAGTCCTGACCTTGGACCGCCTGCACGCAAAAAGATTTCGAAAACGGCGCCGTAAAAGTTCATCCACCTCCCTGGAAACAATCGATAGAACATCAGCCTAACGAAGCATACGAAATCCGAACATGGATTAAGGCCACGCAATATACTTTATCGAACTCCTTCTATTTCTGCCCCTCCCGGCATAAAAGTCGAGAATATATCCCTTTGGAAGAAATGGCGGTTCAAAAAGCCGGCCGGAGAATAGGATGACTTCGCGACGCCTTTCGGTGCTAATTGTTCGGAAACAACTGTCACACTTTGCCTTTCAGCAAATATGATTAACGATGCACGGAACAATGCCAATGATATGCACACAAGAAAATGCAGTTTATCAGGAAAAGCTCCCAAGGAAGCCCCAGCCGAATAAAAAAACCGCAAAAAATATGGTGGAGTTATCGTCAGTCATTTTTTATGGCGAATGCGTGCTAGGACTGGTTGAAAGGAAGGTTACGCACAATGGAGTGACTTGAGTAAGAATGGAACAGCTGCGAATGGAAGCGATATGAAGGAGGAGAAGGGGTGGTGGGGGAGGGGATGAAGAAGGAAAGGTCTCACCCACCCTTCGATGACACACTGCCAAGGATTTAACCACGGAGAGGGGGGGGGGACGGGGTCGTCGGAGGAAACCAACCCTTTTTCAGCTGGGACGCCATGACATAAAATGGAATCGTCCAAATATGATTTCGCGGACACTAAAGGTCAATAAAAAAATACTTTGGCGTAAATTTACGGAGCACGTAGACATACTGATAAGACGCTCTCATGTTAGCGTAAGAAATTTGCAAATTTAAACGAGGAATAGAAATCAAATGAAGATCAGGAGGAGGCTAAACAATTACGGACATGAGGATAAATGGTAAAAAAAGCCTAGTAAGCTTAAAAATATAGTATTAATTACCCTAGTTAACACCGAGTGCAAACATTAAATGCTCTTTTATTTAGGCCTTTTATAAAACATTAAAATTATCGTCCAAAAAGTTCGCGCCAGTAGGGAATAATTTTACATACTAGGCGCAACTGCGCATACTAGGCACAACTGGCAAGGCCAGAAGGGAGGCATCCAAATTGTTAGGCCTTACAAGAAGAACATTTCATAGAAGTTTTATTGCAATTATTATTACAGAAGCATCATCTGCTTCAGTGTAGCGAAACTACTTGGTCGACAATAAAATTTTTTACACTCTGAAATTGTTGCGTTGATACAAGGTGACAGCCTATTCTGCTTCCTTTGAAGATTCGCAAGTGACATAGCTGGTATATTTTCAAGCCTACCACAATTCTAAACGTGTCTCGTGTGCGCAAATAAATATATGGTGATTTGGAGTAAAAAGGCTACCCTTGAGGACTGAAGAACGCGATTGGGGGACTTAGCGCGCAGTTTCTTTTACAGATGAGTTGGAGGGCTATATCCCCGTCGGCAAGAAGGGAAGGAGCGGCTCTTCCGGAGTGAGTGATAGATACTCTTGGCAATGAGAAGAGGCAGGGCAAATAGGGAAAGCGAACGGTGCGCAGGGACAGCCGGCCAGCGACGTCCCCCTCCTGCCCTTCCCAGTCTCTGCCCACCCACCAACGTAATATGAGAGATAAGCGGGGAAAGATAAGTATTTGAACGAGAAAAGCATATTTTCACGAAGGCATGGGAATTCCATTCCCCAACACCACCACCTGCTAAAACACAATTCCACACGGACAGAGAGGCAGATAGGTACTTGGAAATGATACCGCATGATATTTCAAATCTGAACTCAATTGAAAATACATTTCTGCCATTCCTATCCATTCCCATTATGGAATCGCTAAAATGCAACGCGGCAGATCAATAGTTAACATGGCATTGCGTTCAGATTCTCTGAAACACCTAAAATTACGTTCTGGTAATTAAATAACATAATGTGCACTACATTTCCAAACTTTGACTTTGGAAAATGGAGAGAAAAAAGAGTGGCTTACGACCAGAGGCACTCGGAGAAACACGAAGAGAACCGTTTTGGTATGCAAAATGCTAGGAACTCCTCAAATACTCGAAAGGAAATTACACAATCACATTTGAATTGCTGCAGTGGTTAGCGTATTGATTTTTAAGAAAATTTATCGAGCTTAAGACCCAGAGATGGAGGATTTCTAAGGAGTTACTAATACTAGGTTTTCATATGGGAAAATAACTTAAGAAAAACTTTCATCAGACGGGACTTGAAAGTTTATAGCCACTTAAATCACTATATTACTTTATCCTTCCCCTATTTTATTATTCTTCTTGTTAATAGAAGCTCCTCACTTATCAATAGATATCGCATAGTGTATGTATCTGGCTGGGGTTAACATTAACTCGATCGATTGAAATGTTTTACATAGTTATTGATAGGTAATAATTATGCAAACCTTGTTGATAGGTAAACAAAAATGAGAGGAAACAACTCCTGCTGCACATCGTAGAGGTGTCTTACATCCTACTTGTATCATGTTAGCAGCCTAGTGGTGAAAATGACGGCGATTTCGTAGAGGTACTGTAATACGTAGTGGTATAACTATGTTTAAAGCGCCATTTTCTCGCTCGATAAATCAGTCGATTATCAGAAAACGTACGTGTATCGGGACACATGTTGACGGCATGCGAAAAAATAGCAGTTTCCAGGCTCGTTTTGATATTTCCTCGGAAGGAAGTAAGTGCAATATTGTCGAAATGCCCGGAAAATAGCCACAAGATTATTATAAAATTATGAAGTTAGATACTTTTTATAACATTAACTGAATATTAATTTGAAACGGAAACTAGGGATTGAACAGACCACCTGTTAGGCATGGTTATCTGAATGTTGCCTCACCCAGGTAACACCGCAAATTTATTTTGTTCATTCCCATAGAGCTAGGATGGGAGCCATTAGCTGAACGTAAATTTAAATACAAGATGAATTTACAGCGTATATTGAAGCAGGTTACTTATCTGAGGATGTTAAAGACATGTAACAGGCCCCGACTTCCTATGGTGGATCATATCAAGTACGTAAAATCAGGGAGATAGTTCATAAAACGTACATATTTAAAATGTCCTTTTTTCCTCGTACCATTAGAAATCAAAATAGAAATGACAGCGACCGCGTAGGAGTTAATTAGAATTGGCAATGTACATATTTTGTCCATATCTTGCATATATTTTTTAAAATTTAATAAACCAATCTTTTTAAAAATGATGCCACATGATTTGAATACACATATCCAATTATTGAATATTGTTGCATGCAAGTATCTTCTTTCGTGTGCATGACCAAACAGATATTTGCGTACAACGGGGGCTTGCAGGGTATTGTGTAGAAGTATGTATTTGTAGCGACGTACCAAGGAAGATCGAATTTTCTCAAGGAAAAGGAAAACGACGATGTGTCAAAAATGAAGGGGAAGTCCTCGTTTTAAGCTCATTGTTGTGGTCGTTATCACCCGTAATCTCCATGTTCGTCGGAGTCGATCTTCATTTTGGAAGAATCGAAGCCTCGAACACAAAATGTGCAAAGAGTGGCAACGCTGCTCCGGAGCACCCCGCCACCCCACCAAACTCCCGGACACCAAACGTAACCCCTTCCTCCGCAAACAGCCAGCAGCCACACTCTTCAATGGAATGGCCTTGGGCAAGGATAAGGGGCGGGTGTGCAGCAATGGGAGGAGTGCGAGGGGCCGCGGAGGAGAGGAAAGGGCGGGATGGGTCTCCCGCGGCTGCCGGGGGGGCACGGTGGGGGAGGGAGGGATATAATATGGGAGGAAGGGGGAGGAGGGGTACCTGAATAATAGTTCCGGGTGAATTACCTCTCCCCCCTTCGCGTCAAGGAGGCTAGGGGTAAATATAAAAACCAAGGTTAGAAGCCAGTTTATTAAAATAAAAATAAGGTGGACTGTAACCTGAATTCGAAATATTTGAAAGTACACGCGATAAAAATTTGGGTGGGTTAGCGGCATCTGTTTCTCAATGTTCCTCCGGTGTCCATGACAACATGACATAAAGAAAAAAAAAGACTTTGCACTTCCACATATGGATTTAATATTGTCATCTGATGATGATGCGCAGCATCGAAACCATGGTCGTGAAATATTAAATCTTTAAATGGAATTGCAAAGTTTCTTTTTTTACCCTCATCATGAAGGAATTCCACAAAGTTAAACCTGAATCTCTCATGTTTAACATGTTATGGGTACCCTTGAACTAGAGGTCAATTCTCCAAACCATCAGAACGTGCCACCGAGGGCCTTAAAAGTTTGTGTTGCGGTACATATGGACCACGAAATAACCGATTCTACCGCATTTTTAGGGACAGTCCTCTTCGAGAAGCAACGTATTAGGGATAATGGGGTTGAACATTTAAACATTCAATAAACATTAAAATCTTGGCAATGAAGTACTCCATCTTGCTCGGAATTTTAATTGCGTTTAGCAATTATATTGAATCAGAATATTCATCATTTAAATATCAAGTTGAGCCTATTTTTAGGTAAAAAATTCAGGCATTGATTAATGTCATTAATCGGCCTCTTTTAACACAATGTACAAAACGAGGAAGACTGGTTTCTCAGGCGTAATATCATGAATTCAGACTATTTATTTCGTTTTTACCTATTCAAAGAATTTTTTTATAGCAGTCCGTAGTGTAATACAGAAGCTATCGCTTTTTATCATGTCGGAAGGAAGTAACTTAACTTCTGAGCAAAAATCATAAAAGGAAGAAAATGTTACTTCAAACGGTTCCGTATTCGTAGTCACCTCACTTAGCAGTATTTGCTGTGACTACATTGCCTTTTCCACGAACTCTCTCCAGCAACAAGGCAGATATTTACAAATTTAAGTAACTTCACTGGCTCATTACCACAAGCAAGGACAACGAACATCTTCCAGTACATTATACCAAAGGTGTGAGTAGCAAAACAATTAAGGTGAATACTCATCTCCATTCGACTCATAGCAAGTGGGATGCCATCCGACGTGAAAACCATCACACATTTAATTTAAATGTGGCGGAGCAACAGAAAGTACAGCAGAGGGAAAAGAGAATATTTGTACGTCTCTACCTCAATCAACGGTTGCGAAAAAGGAACAATGGGTAAAAACAATGGAAGGATACAACAAGGTATGATTATAGTGGGCTATAGACCCAAATACAACTCAAAATAAGTTTGGGGCATAACACGTTCAACATTTACGCTTATGTAATTGAGGGCAATAAAACACTGGACTACCGCACCTTAAAATGCTATTCCTAAGAGTTTTCTAATCTTTACGTTCTAAGAAGTAAGGCGTAATTTTTCAATGATAACCAAGCTCACCGTTCGCCGATATCACCATTAGTCGTTATTCAAGCGTCCACAAATCGAACAATTACCTGAAAATAGAGAAACATTCTAATTAATACATTTGTGAAACATTATGGAACAACTAAATATAAACAATTATTTCCTCATTCAGGCGATTACACCCCGAAAATCCATACATACAAGTACATTAATTGAACTAACAACTCATATCTCCCCAATACATTCCATTATATAAAAAATATGTACTTGATAATCACTAGGATTTACCTTAATACTCAGTACTATTAGTAGTAAAATATATTCAACCCGTAATTATGAAATACATTTCAGAGCGATTATTATAAACATTTCAACAATTTTTAACCATTGCCTTACACTAAGTCAACGAAACCCCAAGGGCGAACGAAGTGAATTAAGTATGGAGTCATAATTATTCACTCAAATATTCACGACAGTTTGATGGGCGAGAGGGGGTGGGGGGAAAGCGCAAAGGAGACGGGCAGGAGGTGGCATCCCTTCTTCCATGGCAACCTCGTGCCATGGCTCTAAAATACACCTTTCCTCCCATCTCGCCGCCCTTGGAAGACTCTCTCTGCTTATTCATGCATCATTTACAACCCTTGCACGGTAACGCCTTCACCATTTGCACACCAAGGAGCACAACGATTAATAAGCCCGTATGACGGAGCACAAAACGCCACCACATCATCCCGCGAAGCAAGCGATCATGGGGGGAGGGGGGTTGAAGAGGGATGCCACCCTCCATTTCCACATTAAATCCTCCGCACTACTATCAATAAGTTCTACGTATGTGACATATCGAATCCTACCACGCTGGAAAAAACCAAATGTTATCGATTTAGTGGAGTTTACTCATCACCTTTGTCACCTACGTGCACCAATATGACATCTGTGATCACATTCTGTAGATTTTAGTAATGACTCAACTATAACCTGCGACGTGCGATGAATAGAACAGTATTCAGCTGGTCTTCCTCCATTTTTATGAATACTGGTGGTGGTATTTACTCCAAGACCTTCCCCAATCAATGAGCCCGACGAACAAATATCCCAGTATTTATGATTTACATCCCTTTTTGGCGCAGGATTATAAAGCTTGCATCAAAGTTTCACAATAGGGCGGTGTTTCTATTCTTTCATAACTGTCAAGACTTGCGCTATTTACGAGTGGGTTCCTATACGGCCAATTCTGGGACACGAAGTCAGGGTAAATAAAATGCCAAGTTGATGACTTAAAAACCCAAAATATTCAACAACGTACGAACTTCAGGAGCAGCATTAATGTTCAGTGAAACCAAAATACAAAGAACTTCAACATTCCTCACGGGTTGGCGAAATAAACTGAGGACCGGTGTGGATGTTTGATCGTTGACTGGCTTCCTTCCGTCTCTGCATCGATTTTTAAACATCCAGCAATACACGTATTTTAAAATTTCCCAACTTATCGATGACCAAAAACCAAGTCCATTTTCATAGAATTCCAAGATCGGTCGTCACAATGAATTGTCCAGACTGGGCCCACGTGGTACGTGATTCACTTTTCGACAAGGCCTCGGTTATTGATAGAGGAAGGAGGGGAAGAGAGAGAGAGCGATAGGAAGGGGGAGATCGGCCCATCTCCCCCCCCCCACTGGTGCGCAGAATGATGGGAGCCTCGGAGGAGCGGAGGGGATGGGTTGACGGGGGAGGGAGAGCGGTGGGAGGGGAGGAGGAGAGAGGAAATTAAAAGGAGAGCTGCCAATAGAGAACACTACGGGGACGTGCGACCCTGAAACGAACGTCGGTCGTCTCTCTCTCCACAACCGGAAGGCTATCCTCCACACAACTGTCACCCCTCACCCCCAACCAAACAACACTATCCAAAAGCAGGCAGCGGTGGCGGCAAAGGATGATGGGAGTCGGTCCACTCATTCTCCCGTGGTCGACACGTGGAACCATGGCGAGTACGGCCCGGTTGGGGGAGAAGGAAATGGGGGGATGGGTGAAGGGGGAGGAGGGATGGATGCTTGTGGGAGGGAGGGGGCGAAATCATCATGACCCACCAACTTCCTCACCTCTTTCACATTTAATGTGATGACGCAACTGATGGAACCTCCGTGGTCAATTTTCCTCGACAACGTTAAACGAAGAAGAGTACGTTGCATCGAGAAATATCTCACTTCTCCTCGTAGAACAACCAAAAGAAACGGGAAATCGAAAGAAATTACGCAGGTAATTAATTCCTCATGAAATATTTTTCTTCTTCTTCTATCGTCAAGTATTAGAAATTAAGCCCGTTAATAATGCCTTTCTTCATCAGTCTTTTCATCTCTTGCATGGACGAGAGCTTCTGCCTCTCGCTCGGCATTTCCATATTTTTCGGGTATTCTGTTTCCATTCATTTGAAGTGTGTCTCTTTCCGTATACTAGCATCGTTTCGCTAAAGCCTTACACGTGAATATATTGTCTTATGGACGGATTTCTTTTTCTGTCAATTTTGAACATAGCTCTTCTTAAAAATTTCATTTCCGATTTTTACAATCATTTTTTATTTGATTTTGCAATTGTCCAGTCCTCATAACCGTAGATTTCACAAGATATTGCCGTCGCTCAAGGGAAACTGTTATTTCGGTATATTTTCCTACCTCATTTTTTTAAATATCACTGCACTGTAAGGTTAATGTAGTTGAATTAGGCAATCGTGTCGTGCATGGCTATTTCATGACAATGTGATAACGTTGATCAAACTAAGGCAAACCTAAATGTGACTTGTTTTTTCTTTGATTTTTCACCATTATTATCGACCCGACTGGTTCATTACCTTTGAAAGCTATTACGATGATCTTTTCGGTCGAGATATTACGATTTCATTCTTGTGTCGTCTTGAGTAGTTCAGAAGTGACTTTCTGAAGTATGTTTCCGTCGTTGGAAATTAGCACTTGGCCGTCTGCGATGTGTCGCGATACATATTTTGGGAACTTAAAATTGCACATGCAGTGATTTATTTTTCTCACCAATTGCTGCAACTCGCCATCAATGTATACATTTTCAAACTATCGACAAGCTACATCCTAACAAAAAAAAGACTTCTAGATTTACTTTATGTCGATATTTATTCATTGCTCACCATAGTGGTTTGAGATATGTTGTACATACGAGTACTATTTATACTTTAATGAAATTAGATCGTATTCCTCTCTCTTTCAAAACCTCCATCGGAGATTTCTGTCGAGAGAGTTTGTATAACCTACAAATATGTGCTTCTTCGCGAAATTCTCGGTTTTTATCAATTAATTGATACAAACACATTGTCAGCACGTACAATACCGACCTTTTCCAAAACAACTTGGTTTTTCTAATGGTAATCATTCCCCTATGTCGTTTATATGTTTGTTATTTTTCTGGCATATATCTCAAAACTTATTTTAGAAACATTAAAAAAAAACGAAAATTGCTGAGTGAGATTATTCGACAAGCGTTAATGGAATAATTTACAATTTGTTTTGTGCTGCTAGGGAGTCTAAGAAGTATAACTGGGGTCTCCGCCATTACTGTTTCGTACTACTGACACCACCGCCCACCCCACAGTTTTTATTCGCCGCATTTATATTCGATATTAAGCAAAAAAAGTTATCGCAGGAAAGGGTGCAATCGCTTCTGGCCCTGGTAAAAACTTGAAGGTGATGAGTTCAATGCCCCGCATGTTCCGTGCTCACAATTCTGTTTCCCATCCACGTCAAAAGGGCTGAGCCAGTTTACTATCGCTCATCCACCTTTATAAATATAACACTCACTTAGCTTACATTAGCATTTAAAACGCGCTTCAACTCCAACGCATGACGCATTGAAATTTGAAATTAAAACATAATACCCTTGACCATTTATTAAACCTCTTGCTTGCTGTTTGCTTTTAAAGGTTTTCCGATTTTTTCAAGGCCATGCATTTATTCTCAGAGATGTGCTAAATCATAATAAAACAGCATAATCCTTCACATTCGACCGCAATAGATGAAGTTTGTGAAGGTAAACGAGTATTATTTTTTTGTTGGCGGCCAAGGCATGATCTAAATTAGCAGTCAATGTGTACTCGCTATAATGGGATTTTCATCGTCTCCAATCCATCAAGCGGCGCCATTCAAAATTACTTAAGTATGCAAAATTGAGTGGAAACTCTGTCAACATCTTAAAAATCCTACTAACATCCTTAAAAATTGTACACATTGATCTAAAAGAGAAAGTGGAATTTAAACCGGGAGGGACATTTGTTCGATCATTATATGTCCGTCTTTTACAGTTCTTCCTAAATTAGGAAAATATCATTGCAGCTACCTGTATTCCGAATGGTGATATTAATGACTTCCTCGGAGCAACTTTGCTTCGCGTTATCCGTGAGATTCAACCCATCAAGCAAGAACATTCAACCGGCCTTCCCCTTCGGCAAATCTTGGGACGCGAGAGGAGTTCGGAAATAATTTTCCGAGACTGGGCTTCGCCAACGCAGACTCACTCACTCACCCCCCTTGATCTACAACTAGGCTGAAGGAGAGGAATTTCGGCTCCCGGAGGGGAGAGGGGAAGGTCAAGGGTTGGGAAGGAGGGGGTGCATGGGGGGGAAAGGGGTTGTGTTAGGGAAGGTGTACGCCCGTCCAAGGAGCCCCAGACCCCGGCCAGAGTTTCGAGGGCCATCGCTGGGCGAACCGACCAATTTTCACAACTTTGTTCCCAAATTCGCAAGAGCGAAAATAATGGAATAATCCCGCAAAAAGTAAGCACAAGGCTCGGGGCGGAAATAAAAGGAAGGTGGTGGGAGAAAATACTTTTACGGCATGGGCACACTGCTTGACTAGGTGGAAAAACCGTAAAAATTCCCCGCACCAAAAAGCGATAAATTTCTCCGGGAAAATTACTCTTTTTTACGATCTTACGCTCTTTCCAAGGGGCTAGGGAGAGTGGCCAAAGGGTTTCCAGTTAAAAAATAAGGGCGTTAGCTCTAGAAATTCCTTCGAACCTGCGTCGCCTGGGTGAAAAAAAACAAGAGACCGTTTTCATTCCCTAGGAGCTAAAAGGACTTTTTTTTCTAATTATTTTCAGAGAAGTGAGAATTCCTGTGGTGAAATTAGAATAGTTGCGCGGGGGCTAAGAGGAAATTGGAACTTGGAGCGATGTGAAATCCATACATCGACTGGAAACAAAAGCAACTCCAGCCCGGAGAGAGAGAGCGGTCACACCAAGAGACTGGGGAATTCGATTCCGGAAACAAAATTTGATATCCGAGAAATGAGAACACGAGGAAAAGGAACAGAATACCATAATTTATCAAGCTCAGAAAAGGATGAATGAAGACGATATTTTCCCATTGGTCTTCTTTGCGCGCCCACGTAAACATTATGCCACCACCATTCTTTCCATCAAGTGCGTAATATAAATCCACCGTCGACTATGGATGGGCAACCCATGCATATCACCATTTCTTTAAGTCACAGAGTCGTGCCTATCTCGAAGTGCGTACCAAGTGTTCATTCGTTGGACAATGAAGCAAGTACCTGGGCGAGAAAGTGCTCATCCGTAAAGGTGAGTGACACCGATCGGTAAAAAAAAATCGAGATAAAATTCATAACTTTGAAGGAACCGGAAAAATGAGGAAATAACTTTCTTCCCACACATTCCCGGGAGAAACCTTACCAGACAACTTTAAAAGGGCCAGAGATACGCAAACTCCCCTATTGGTTTTGTGAAATTAACTTTGCAACGGAACTTCCAGTGCTTAGCATTGCGCGTTCATCGCAAGTTCATTGCGTAGAATTGTTCTATGGAATGATGAAGTAAACTCAATGAAAGTTAAAAGCGGCATCATATGCACCTAGGAAACCTTCAGAATAAAGCAATGCACACAAATATATCGCACGATAAAATTAATCGGAAAATACTCGCAAAATGCCAACATAAATGATGCAATAGATTCACAAATTATTGGCACCGGTGAACGGATAAAGTACACGATATAACTACTGGTTCCGCCTACAGAACATCGTTTAGTTTTACGGCGCGTTAAAAAAGATAAAGTGAACGTACCTTTCATCGATTTCATGAGTCCGACGAAAAGTGATTAAATCACGAGCTTAATAAGTTATAATCTTACGATCAACGATAAGGTTGCTGGATTGGGTTTTGTTTGGAGTTTGAAAATATTTATTTGATAGTTGTGTCCATCCAAATACCTACCTTAACCGGTAGACTACCTAATAATAATCAACGATAGGGATTTAAATTATACGAGGCTGAATCAAGTGAAATCCTTGAAAGTACTCGTACACAAAAATGTCAAAATTATGCCCCATTTTCCTGTCCATTTTTACACGTTTGACCTCACACAGCAGCATGATGGCAAAATGCAACAATTTCGGAAAACAATAGCGTAAACATTACATTTGCAACATTCACCACAGAGTATCAGCATACTCTCAATTGTTCGTTGGGTATTTAAGAAGATAAACTTTTATATTCACGAATGAATGAAACTTGGTGATTTATCTTCGTCACTCCAACAACTTTACATATGAGCTACGCCTGTCCTAAGCAGCGTTACTTCAATCCACTTGACCAGGTCAGGCACACCAAGGAGTAGCAGGGTTGAAGTCGTGGTATTTCTAGAGTAATCGTGAACTTTCAAAGAGCAGGAATATTTCAATTGCTCACCATGGAGATAGAGAGAGTACATATGAAAATCTAATTAAGAATTTTTTATATCCAACATTTTACGAGGTTAAAATATATAAACATTTAAAGTTTTCATTTAACTCTCCCCAGTATAGTCCTAGCGATTACTTAATGCATCATCATTTCTTATTTGATGAAAATGTCAGTAGACGTGTATAAACTGACTCTTCAGCATCCCTTGTCTTGTGCATACCTTTCTCCCACTGTGGTAAACAACATAACATGCTGATCCTTTTTTCTATTCCGTATAGTTGCAGATGAACGGACCAATATAAGTTTGACCAGAGCACTATAAAAAACAGGGGAACCTAAATGATACATGCTTCTTTCCAAAATTGTAAAAGGCTGATACATAAAAAGGAAAATCGATTCTAAAGTGGAACAGTACAAGAGGAACAATACTACCAATATTAGATACTGCTCCCGTACAGATCTAAACGTGACTCGCTTTAATATGCTACGTTCCAGTGACATTTTTAAAAAAACATCGGATTTCTATCGCTTTCCACTCTCCACGAATAAAACGACATTAATCTACCGAAAGCACATTCCCCCAGGGGGCATGTTATTTCAAATGACAAAAAAAATAACGACTCAAAATTCGTCACGAGAAAAATTTAAGATCGATTTAGGACCAGAATGCAGAAAGCCGCCACCACCACACAGTGATCCTCGGAAATGAGAATACAAAAAAAAATGTGACGAAGGGAAAATCGGCCACTGACGTTCGAAGCCGAAAACACCGACGTCCGGTGACCTGCCTAGCGGGGAGTCCAGGGAGGTTTTGGAGGTGAGGCGAAAGAGGGAATGGTGGGCAAAGGGGAGGGGGAGAGGAAAGAGGAGAGGGCTCGTCGTGTGGAGGAAGGGCTTCTCGACTCCTATTGGCGAGAGTGGACGCTGGGCCGGGCGACGACCCTACGCGGGAGAAAAAATAATAAAATAAAAAGGAACCAGAAAAAAAGTCTATTTCGGCCACTTTCTTTAATGCGTAATAGCGCCTCCTAATTCGCCTCCTCTTCCCGCTCTTATAATAATACCTCTTCCCGATGCTGGACGCCCATCCACGCGGTGTTGCCACGGTGAATCAGTGAGAGAGGACATCAAAACACTGTTTAATAACTCGAAACAAATCAATGGTTTGATCGAATTATAAAATCGAACGGGAACAACTGCGACGCTTGCTCGGAGAGGAATTCCGTTCAAGTCGTGTTTGCGGATGAGAGGAGGATCGATCCAATTTATCTGATCAAATATCTCATTTAAGTGTAGTTGAGGCGAATAATCGATGAGGGGTAATTAACCGAAGGTAGAATGTTACAAGTAATCGCTGAACAATTGTTGACCTAATTTATGATTTTCTTGAAAACGGCTGATGAGGCGAATCAACGGCAAGATTGCCAAGATTTATTTTAAAAATCTAGAGTTTTAAAGTTCCTACTCAAAAGATGGGAATTCTTTATTAATCTCATCCTCATTGACGGAGGTCATCTACCATAACTGTTGGATGCCAGGCCTTCATTCACTAATTGAAGATTATAAGCCGCAAGGTTCAGTACAATATTTCGATTAACGACCTACTTGACCTTAACTCAGCCGAGAGGAAAGTAACAAGAACTAGGTTAGAAAACCACCAAAAAAGATTGTATGATTAAATCCATTAGCTGAGAATAGATGCACAAAAAAAGTGGAATGATGATCTTCATTCGATGCACAAGTTTTAAATAATGTTTCGATGTTCCCCACTAGAAAAAGGCGAGTTTTATAATTGTTATGAAATGATAATAGAATTTATATCACATTAAGCATTTCCTTCATGATAGGATTCATACAATTTATTGTCCTGAATTGATCTACCCTAATTTAGTCCAGTATTCATTTCCTCATTATCCGCCCAGTTCATATCAAAAGGCTGTAACTAGGAGTCACACTTAGAATTTCGAAGGTGTTCCAACGATATGAGAGCGCGGCATTTCTCACCATCGTAATAACCCACATCAGATCGCAAAACGGGGGTAAGACTATAACCATCTTCACGGGGTTCCAAGGAAGTGAAAAAATCTCCTAGATCACAGGCGAGGGGGAATCATTCTCCTCCGCCGGCAACGCTGCATCCCTCCCTGTCTCTGCCAACCGCGCGCCCTCTCCGCCACTTCGGAAATCTCCTCGCACCGCTAACCCTCCCCTCGTCGCTCGCCACCTTCCATCCCTCCCCTAGGTCCGGTCAATTCCGCTCGCATTAAAGGAGAAGGGCCGACACATTCACCACGGCCGCAGCCGTAAGGAAGGCCGTCAGCCGGATCACGGGGATGCAAGGAAAGGGTAGGGGGCTGAGGGGAGATAACACACAACGTGACTTCGCTAGAAATGGAAAATGGGGGCAAGCAAGGGGTTCTGCGGGAGGCAGGGCTTGTTGGCAGGAAGGAGGGCGAGGAGAGGGGGGAGGGACAGCAGGGAGGGGGGAATTCATGCAGGCACGACCCAAAGAGAGAGAGAGGAGACAACAGGGTGGTGGGATTCGTGAATCGATAAAGGAGTCCGGAGGATTTCCCCCTCGTTGTGAGGCAATGCAGAGAGGGGGGAGGGTCACGTTTCCTGTCAATATTTTCGATCGATTTTTTTCATCCAGACTCCTGAAACAACACGAGTGCCTCCCCCCTCCATCCCCATTCGACTCAGCACGAAATGGTCTTGAAATCACAATCTGAATAATTTGCAGCGTGTTTTCAGGCCAATGCAGCTGAGAGGATTCACGAACTGGAATGAATGGTCGAGGTGTTCTCCTGGCAAAAAGTCGGGCTGCGACGATGATGACTCGAACTCTCCGAGAGATGAAAGAATGGATGGATTGCTCCAAAAAATTGATTCGTTTTTAACGACACTCCTTACACGGCGGAGGATGTGAGAAGCAGTTGCATCAGCAGCCTAGGATCCGTAAAAAAACGATGCACCTTTCAAGGATGCATTTTTTTCACGGAGGTAACTCGAGATGTAACAAGATCGATGGATAAGCAAAAACTTTCATGAGGGCACCAAAATTTCCTCTCAGTAAACACTATATTATCGTCAGAAATAAATTTATGATAAAATAATATATTAGGTTTTATGATATCGTTAGATTACTGCCCATTCCGATCCGATAACAATATGGACTGCAACTCAATTGCATTCAACAAATCTGACTCGAACAACAGTAATCCAGTGGTACAATTAAAGTAGGTAAGTGTACACGTATGTTAGGCTCGAATAAGGAATTTCATTTATTATTACTATATGGTAATCTTCCGATTAAGGTAGGTTTGCGATGGATGCAACCACCAAATAAATATCTTGGGACTCCTAACAAAACACAATCCAGCAACCTACTCTACATCAGGTCCCCCTTCATCTCTGTGCACTTGCTTTCTCCCTTCATCCCGTCCAACATCCCTATCATGTTCCTGCCCTTTCCTCGTTTGCCTAACATTATCCCCTTTATTACAGTCTTCAGCATCCCACTACCGATCAACACTCCCTTCATCCATTTTCCCTGCCTCCTTATGATTTGTCCCAAAAAATCCTCTCCTCGCCCACCATACCAAGTGCTCCATCATTTGTTTTCCTTTCGGTTTATTTCACTTCGCCCATTATTCTTCACACCCACATTTCAAAAACCTCCAATTTACGTACACTCTCCTGTTTCAGTAATTTCAATGAATCTGAATTTCATTTAGGACGTAATAAGCAATCGCTACTGTGGTATTAAATTCTACATTCAAATTGATGATTTCTACGCCCAAGATGATTTATACTTTAAGAGGCGTCGGTCAAACGACTGATTATTCCCCTTCCTCTTCATCTTGTTACATTTTCCAAAAATCTCAAACTGAAATAGGCGCAAAACTGATCAACTACCAGATTTATTCTGAGCCAAGGGAAATAAATACATCTTTGACGCATAGTAAACACTTCTTTTAAGCCTTTATCCATCTTTTTCCCCTTATCACACTCAAACCTCTACCATGGATGCATGCGTCGAAAACTAAAAAATGCCAACTGACAAAATTCGAGCTTGACAAGACATGGACTCAAGGAGCAAATCAGTGTTCAATTTAAAAGTTAAGTTACGATGGACGCCATTGCATTCGATATCTCTTCCTCGAAATGATCTCTAAGAGATGCCTTGGATTACACTGTGCAGTTGTCCGGCATTTAAGACTTCGTTTTTTTTTGTACGTAGGTGCTTGCCTTCGAGTGCTAATCTGCCAAGAAAGTCAGACCATGGAAGGTCGCGATTGTGCAAATTTAAAGTTTATGCTCTCCTCTGAGAGTGAACTAACGGCGCGTCGCGAGGTGTTTGGCAGTGAACAAGTGTGGTGCGCAAATATCCCGCAAACGAAGAGGGATGGTCCAACTATCGCTACGAGCAGCCCCTCCCAAACGAACCCTGCACCCCGAGTGTGAGTGCGCCACCGCTTAAGAAAGAAGAAAAAAAGAAGAAACTTTTGGTGGGGAGGTTGGTTGGCACGGCCACTCCTTGCATTTCACTGGCCCCGTAGGAAGAGAGTGAGTGAGATAGTCGGAGTCCCCCCCCCTTTGACTCCCCTCACGTTGGAAATAGAGGCTTCGACCGAAGTGGATGGCAGGCACTGCGGCAATGAGAGGCGGAGACGGCGCCTCGACTGCCAATCGATGAGGGAGGCAGGAAGTCGATCGAATTTCTCACGATTCGGAAGAAATCTCGACAGTCCCAAACAAGATTGGGCCACATTCATAGCGTTCCGCAAACCCTATTAATAATCAGCTTGAACTTTCAGGAATGGTGTGATGTAAATTAGAATGTATCCTATAGATGGAGTTTATTTTCCACAGTAACCCACAGAGATGTGTGACTCACCTCGAAGCTGGTGCGGACAAAATGATATTTTTCACATTTTCAAATTCTGCCCCTTGCTGCGATATCAAATTTAGGCAACACCTGAAGGTTCTACGTATCACATGAACTTAATGGCTGATGGTGAAATTCCGTTGGTTATAGTTCTTAAGTCGGGCTAATATTTCACAGACTCGAGATTCTCTGTCGTTTATAATTACCCCGAGATTCAAGTTAGCCAACTTCATCGAGCCTGTTTTCATGAATTTGTCTAAAAAAAAGAGCAAAATATCTGAAAAATGACCGCAGTATAAGGTGAAAGGTAATTAGAATTTATTTTGTTTGTTCTGGAGGTTGTGCTTTGATTACAAATACTATTATTAACTATTACGAGTAAAGAGAAATCTCTCTCTTAAAGAGTTTTAACTAAAGTACTCTTATCTTAAAGTATAATTATTAATATATTATTAATGTTAACGTAAATTGAAATGGTGCCACCGCTACCACAACGAGTAAAGATTATCTGTATTTGGCATATGGCCGCGACGAAACTTGATAAACAACGATAGTAATCGTTCAAAATGTTAGCGCATTATGAATTCTTGAGGATTAAATGTTGAAGTATTTCACTCAACTGATGAAAAATTATACAGATGAGGGCGCGGGTTATATTATTTCAAAGAATGCATTCTATAACAGATATTTTATACAGAAATCCGAATAGTGAACCACAATTGTAAACACCTCTCAGTGATTCAGGAGCCCACAGTCAATTATTATGAAGTCATGCTTTCGACTATATTATTTTATTTTAGTAAAGAAAGTGGTGCCGAATGAATTATTTTCTGAATTCACGTGACAGTTTACTGTTGTATTTTACAATCATTACTAACGCTTCGGGAATAGTCGACAATTTTGATATTTCAGACACTCACCCTTCCCCTCGCGGTGAAGCAACTTCTAAAGGGCGACCCATCATGCACCCACCCACACACACACACACACCCTAAGACAACTAACTCCACGGATGACAACAGCACACTCTCTCGCCCGGGAGGATTACGAGCGTGGAACCGATCACGCGCGTTTTCGACGCCGCCAGCACTCCCCACCATCTCCCTCGGATTCAGCATCCGCATGCCACACACGAGCACTCACGACGTGACATTGAGACTCAGTCAGAATGACCCAAAGAATCTTTCTTAATAGTTTTACGCGAATCTAGTTTTGTTAAATTATTGCGACAAGGTGCGGCATAAGTACTTTGGCACTTCACAAATACGAAGGTCTATGATTAAGGAAAAAGAAATATGCCTGATATTTCTTACGATTTGCATCATAACTCGAGCTAGAAAAATACTAATTCTTTCTAAGTGGCACCACCTATAATTACTACTCACGTGTTTCCTCCACGTTAGTTAGGTCCGAGGCGATGGCACACAAGTGTTTTCTATTACGCTACGCACATTATTATCCCGTTGGAATTGGTTTATGTAACTTACCCTGCATCTTTATAAATTAATATAGTGCCAGAATGACCGCTTCAATGCGAATTCTACGATATCTAATTCCATGATTTCCAGGATTGGCAGGAACTTCTGAACGAATACATATGTTACGATAAATTGATCCTTTCGTTCAACTTGCACAATGGAAATGAAATTGTCGTCAATACCCACTTATTAGACGTTTAAGTTACTACAAAATACTCGCTATTGACCTTCGCGTAAGATGATGTGCAAAGGTGTTCTTATCGATTTCGTATGACCACGGCATCACTTTTAGTCGTAAAAGGTTTTTGCTATGCCTTTTTAAGGATTCAAATGAGGCTCAGTATTTTATCATGTTTAAATAAATGTTATCGTGAATGATCCTTGACCACAACGTTTTTAAGTTTGTAGAGAAAAAAATATAGGAAGCAGTCAAAACTTAGTATTTCTTAGAAAAAGTGTGAAACTACAACGAAAATTCGAAAAGATGTTATTACTTCGGTATGAAGACGGTCTGTAAAGACAATATGAATCATGTATGGGGACATTTCTTATGTACGTTTGGTTTCGGATGCGGAAAAGGTACAGCCGAGTTTAGCGGTAAGATTGATCATTGGCGGCAGTAGAATAGACAGGCGTCATTTTGAAAGAGGAGAAAATCTTGATTTTTAATTATGAAAAACTGAAAGCGAAATGAGCAAGATGCCGCTTTCCTCCAACAAAATCAGCGAAGAATACATATATCCTTGCAACCGCTACTTTTCAGCGAAACTCGACCCTATTGTTTTCGGAGAATTCGTATGTCACGATGACAACATTTTGGGTTTCTATTCTTCGCCCCACGAAACCGATCCCCTCCATTCCCTTTCCTAGCACACTAACCTATAAATCCACCATCCTTGTGGCCCGAAAATACCGCTTGAGACTTAGTGGCACCACTAAGAACGCGGGAATCAAAGGCTTGCCACCCGCTGAACGAACGACGAGCCCTCCTTGCCGTCTTTGATCACGAGCGAGCGCGCTGCCGAAAATTCACTCGCAGCTACGAGCCCACGAACCTTCGCCATTCACGGCGACATGCTACCAACGATTCCCAGTGGGGGAAAAACGACGAGAAAAGGCATCCTTTAAAGTCATCACTCCTTTACTTGAAAACTGGCTAACAAACTGGAAATTTAACTGACGGCACGCCTCGTAAAACTAGAAATTCCGAGTATGCCGGTCATGCGACAAAAGACTCTCCACCAACGGGACATAAGGGAGCTCCGGGGAGAAAAAATCCATAAAAGAATGAGATAATATTAATTATTATCGCAAAGATATACATTAAAGGGAAAAAAAGGTAATGTGTTAACGCATCGGTGCAAATTACCTTCCTCACAGCGACATGGAGGCGTTTCCAAAAGAAAGAAAGGAAAGGAGGAGGAATAAATTCCTCGAGAAAAAACAATATTCCGAAGGAGTCGATAGAGAAAAAAAAAGTCGGGGTCGGAAATGTTTGCAGCAATGAAAAGTGGAACGCGATGAACAAATACTAGCCTGATAGTCTTATACTTCCTTGAAAGAAAGTAAAATAGAAAATAAATGCTGGCAGTGGAAATTTAAAACTCACAATCAATCTTATGGTACATAATTCATCAATTTCTCACTCATAAACCGCACGTACATATGCTGGCGCCAAGAGAAGTCATCGCTTGCCAAATTACAGGAATGAAAACATGTAGCTATGTCATTGTTTACTTTCAGACGCAGAATGCAATGTAACTCATTTGCCACCACGGTGTTCACGAGATTAACTGCACTTTGACCACAGCCACGTCACGATCAGGGAAAATGTCATAACCCAAATTAGTGATTTTTGGCGAACAAGGCAAAAAAGATGGTGGCAACCTATTAAGCATCG
This sequence comes from Hetaerina titia, assembly GCA_037158775.1. Taxonomy (NCBI): domain Eukaryota; kingdom Metazoa; phylum Arthropoda; class Insecta; order Odonata; family Calopterygidae; genus Hetaerina; species Hetaerina titia. The sequence continues at coordinate 105,175,319 of CM073772.1, read as the reverse complement.
TGAATTAAAAAAGACGCTGACGTTGGGTTCGTTACGTTGGCAGCAATGACGGCAGTTCGTGGTGGGGGACAAGATGGCCGACCATGCTACTAAAAAGTCATCGCATGAAAGGAAGATGGAGGAGGCGATGTGGGGAGGGGCGGTGAGTTGCGGGGAAGGGGGGAGGATTGGCCGACCGCGAGAGTGGGGAGTGGCGGAATAAAGGCAGGCTCGAGGGGCGGGAAAGAGTTGGGTTGGGGAGGAGGGAGGGAGGGGGTTGGCAGGCGAGAGAGGCCTCGGAGAGCTGAGCCGAGAGCCATTTCAGTGAACGCCCCGAGATCGGCAGGAGGAGGAGGGTGGAGGAGCGAGCGAACACGGCTCCACTGACCTGGAATCATTGCTAAAAGGATGAGCGCGATACACGTACAAAAAGAGGCGGATGGGCTGGAGGAGTATGTGTGTGCAGTTGTGGCGGCGCTCTCTTCCTCCCTCTCCAACCCGCCGCCACCCCGTCCCGCCTCCAGTTTCGCAAAGGCAACGGACGTGCGGCGGCGAGTCACGGGTGGTCGTGAATCACCGAAGGGGATGCAGCAGGATTGTGGGGGAGGTGATGGGAGGAAGGAGATGTGGGGAGGGGAAGCAGAGAGAATGATGGGAAGCAGCAGCTCGCGCAAAAAATAATAAATAATCCGATGAGCCCGGCACGTGACTTTCTCCATATAACTGGAATTACCGAGGCATTGCTGTACTTATGACGTGGGTCACAAAACGCGGATCGGAAATTAAGTTGTGAAGCCATTTGGGGGGGTGGGCAGCAGCGTTGTTGTTTACGTCGGTGTTCGAAGACGAATTTCAAACCGATAGCCGTTGTGATATTATTTGTTTTCGATATTCCCGTGAGCTCAAATGAAACACCACTAGAAATGCGTGCCAGAGATAATTTCTCTTAACTTAGTGATTTATAGGATTATTTCTCAATCGAAAAAACTGATTAGATTTAGAAAAGAAAATGGTATCTTTCGTATGAAATCCCATTCGTCGAGTTTGCAAAATGAGGATAAAATACGATTAGAAACAAACCTTGAACAAAGTTAGTTATCTTTTGGCTACATTTTTTCTGACTTGTGACCAGAATCAACAGATATCGAATGATGGTGGTGGTTTTCTCTTTGGGGTCGCATTTGCTTCTGTTTAAATTGAAATACTTGACATCCTCATTCAAAACTTTAGCTGTTATCACCTCGTTGGCCAGACCTATAAACAGCAGGACTACAAATTACTCGCTTTATAAAAAAAATAATGACGTGATTTTAATAAGGTTCCAGTCTCCTGATCATAACATTCCTTCCTCTAGAAATATTCTTCCCAGATGAAATGTAAAATTGACAAATTTTACATTTCAGGTCATGTAGACGTCGAAAATGTGGGAAATCTAACATCAAACCGAAGTGCGTCGGAGGGGACGCATTGCAGGAGTGTGTGTGTGAAAGCAATGCTTCATTCCCCTTAGGAAGATAGGTACTCTTGCCCCTCTTCAGGCTGTCCTCGAAGGGTTCATATGGGAACCGAAAACGAAGAATGCGAAATGAGAATGTGACGCACAAAACACACCCATTAAAGCACGCGTGCCCTCTTAATGATACCTTCGCTCCCGTCCGAGCAGTCCACGTGATAAACATACGTTGCAAGATTCGGTCGGTACGAATTTCCAACCGACATCGCTCGCTCCACGAAAACCAACAGCAAGAACAAAAAGAGGCGCGATATAATTGAAGATTATGCCAGTCGAATGCAAAAGGAAAAAAATGAATATGAGGGCGGCGCAAAAAGAAAGACGAGAGCAAAAATGCGAGCGAAAGACGGCTGAAGGCCACGCCAAGAAGATTCGCAGAGCGGCCGACCACCAAGAGGGCCAGGGGAGGGCGTCTCAAGCGCCTACCTCCCATCCCACTCTCAGGTAAGTATATTCCACATTTAAACGGAGCAAGCCACCGGCCAGAGTTCGTGGCAGTGACAGACATTCACGATACAGGCAGGCACCACCACCAGGCACCAGGCATTCACGATACAGATTAAATAATCACGAACAGTGTAGGGAGTGAGAAGTTACACAATTCAAACGATGGCAAGAAGGTTCACCGACAGCTTCTCAAACAATTAAATGGTTGTTAACTTCAACTTCAGTTCTACATGTACCAGACGAGCTTCTTAAAATGGTTACAGCACATACATTATTATTAGGTAATCTACCGGTTAATGTAGGTTTTTGGATGGACACAACTATCAAATAAACATTTTGTAACTCCAAATAAAACCCAATCCAGGCAACCTAATCTACATTAGGTCCCTCTTCATCTCTGTGTACTTCTTTCCTCCCTTCATCCCGTACAACATCCCTATCCTGTTCCTGCCCTTTCCTCGCTTGCCCAACATTCTCCCCTCTATTGCCTTCTTCAACATTCCACTACCGCTCAATACACCTTTCATCCATTTTTCCAGCACATACATATATACATTGAAAACAGAATTTAAAAATTTTCCCTAGACAACTTCGATGGATTTTATTCTGATTCTATATCATCATTATCATCAGTATTTCAATCCAAAGATTGCAGCCTCCCATTCTTCATTCACTACTAATTTCATCACCCCCTGATAGCTTTTCTGTTGTTCGATCTTCTTAATTTGCCCTCTGTTTGGTCTTCCCGTCGCGTTCTTTCCTTCAGTTTTCCTTTCCATCATATTTCCAACTAATCCATAGTGCCTCAATGAGTATTTCATTATACACAAATGGTAGTACAAGTATGCCATTTGCGTGAAACGTGGCATTTTAAATAATTTGTCGGTCCCACAGTATTATCCCACTAATTTAAATTTGGGGAGTTTTCAATGGTAAACCGACGGGGTTAGTAATAGAAGTTTGGCGTTATCACAGAGGAGGCTAACTTATGTAAGTCCATTTCCTTCGTATGAGGCAGACAGATAATGCAACATTGGTTGACGGAATACCCACCAAAATACTATTTTCACACGATCTCGACGCGTTAGAAGAATACAGCAGAGGGGACTACCCTGCAACATTCCTTGCTGCCACGAAGAGAAAGAGTCAGGATGAGTTTCAGGAGGATGCGGGACCTTGCACTTTACTTAATAAAGTAACTTAGATCACCCAAATGAAGTAGAACGACCTCAAATAATAACACTAATACGGACGGTTTCCTACCGTGGATTAGCGAGTAGACCGATGACCGAAAGGCAGGCCAGGGTTCAAACCCACGCCCTTCACCTGGACACGCCGTACTTCACAAAAGCTGTGGGATTTTTCGGGGACCTGTACTCGCATTCGTTAGAAACGTTTCTCACGACACCGAACAGTCACATTCCTGCGTCTTCGTTGAAGGCCTTCCCTCTCTGCAGCTGGAAACAATGAGCACTCAGATATTTTACAGATGGCCTTCGCTCTTCTCTACCAATCACGGCATACGCACAACGGTCAAGGTTTCCGACTGGATACCGGACCCGCTCAGGGCGAATAACCAATTGTGTGTGCTCTTCAGATAACGATGAAGGGAGACTTAATAGCTGGGGGTATTATCTCGTCTACAGAAGACAGCCTCCCAATTAATAAAAGCATAATGAAAACGATGCTTTCGAAAAGCGTCAAGAGCGAAAAATTTGGACATCCTGCTTAGTGGTTACAATGGGGAAACATAATATTTCATGGGATTCATAACATTTGCAAGAATACACGAAAATTAACGTGTCAACATGAACATGGTTGCAATGAAAATATTTGGAAACTATACGAAACATTACGACCTGAAGATACGTATGCGTAAACAGAAGAAATAGAGGGAAAAAATGCGTAAAAAACGAACGTTTATGAGAGGAGCATTAAGTACACTAAATAACATAAAGAAGAGAAAAATCGATATTTCCCAGGTCTTCGACAGACATTTTCACATGCAATAACATTGCAACAATACGCTGCCATAAAGAGAAATACACTCTACTGCAAGGCAAGAAAGAAAAATTTCCGAGCAACCGAAGAAAACAAAAGGAAATGAAGTAAATTTACGTTTGAGGCTTAGATGAACCAAAATTCAGGTCAATAGGAATAATGCAGTGGTCCGCGCACACACCTGAATAATTCAGTGTTCCACTACTCTTGGGCGCTGCCCGGGAAACTGACTCATATCACATACGCAGCCATAACACGTGATCCTGGGAATAGGCAAGTCTATTCCCTTCCCACAATAGACTCTGATCCGATCCTTCAACGGAAAGGGCGGAATGAAAGAAGCGGGAAGGCGACACCAGAGACAGAAAAAGGTGATGCAATCATGAATCCCAATATTTTTCGAATTTTCCGTATCCTTATTTTTTTCTGCGCGTTGACGCAGTTGGCCGCGATGCGAAATCTTGTGCGTCCTTTCACATATTAGCCCATTTTTATCTCCCGAATTCCAAATCACCTCTTCAAAGTATCAGGTTGTGGATGGCATTCTAACTAAACATGTTCGGGTACAAGACAAGATCTGATTGCGACATGCATGGATTGAGTCTATGATGTTCCCCGTCCACTGGAAGAGATGAGCAACGAACGAAAACACTGCAGACACAGGACGAATACGGGCTCTCATTCAACACTCGTTCCCATACCGAAATACCAGTCCAGTGACCGGCATCACATAAAAAATGACCCTTTTTCAGGTACGCATTAATTTTCGTTTGACAGAATTGAAAATCCCACGGAGAACAACGAGGGTGCATGGACGGTGTTGGTCCGCATGAAAGAAAAATGTGGGAAACTTTAGGGAAAGGTGCATGGTGTAAGGCGTTTACCTGTCGAAGGAAGAAATGGGGGAGGGGAAGCGGGTGGGGGAAACGTTTGGTGTTAAGAATAAGCGGGTGGGAATGGGGTCCACGAAGGGGGGCGGTAGGTTGGGAGAGGGAAGGGGGGGGGGGTGAAAGGAGGAGGACCGGAGGAAGACGGTTTTTTAAAGATACATTTTTGACTCGGGTCCAATGTAGGGCGAGGGACGGCAACTCTTCAGGGGATGCCGGGTAATTCGGAGCGACACGACCTCGCCGGCAACCAGAGAGCGACCGCGGCCGCCGCAGTCGCTGGAAAAAGAGGACGCACAGGAATTGTGCCCTGAGAGAGAGAGAGAGACCAATATTCCGAGAGATAGTGAAGAACACGTGCCGTAGAGCTGAGCCAAGAGATTCGACGAAAGTCATCATGGAATTCGATGCTGTAAGAGAAGAGACACACAAGACAACGGCTAAACAAATGTCTCGCTAATTATGTTCTCACAAAGTTTTCACAGCGGGTCGCGGTGGTCTAGTGGGTAGAGCGTTGGACTACTGACCGGAGGGTCCCGGGTTCGATTCCCGGGCAAGGCACTCTGGGCACCTGCAGCTCCACCCAAGCTTGTTGATTTTTAGGGTACCAGATCTTCCTGGGAAACCATAACCGGCACAGGGAAAGGAACTGGCCCCTGATGTGTGAATATTCACACGCCGTCGGGTTTGGTACATGGGTGAACTCTACCATCACCTACTAAACCGACCTTCGGGTTGATTACTGTGTTTATGGTTTTTTATAGTTTTCACAAGAAATATTAATAAAAATGAGACAATTCCATACCATGATTATTTTTTACGTGTGAACCGTGAAATTGGACGAACATTCCCTGCCTTCCCTTATGGACAAAGTAAACTTAGATAACGGCTGGTTTTATTCGCAATTGGAATTTACACTGTATCATAATAATTAATCTACCGGTTAAGATAAGATTTTATCGGATTTATGTTGTAAACCTCCAGTGTTCTAGAAAGAATACTAAAAATTCAAAAGCTCAATGCACGTACGCGGGAATTTCGGTCGATTTCCCCCAGGTGAGAAAATAATTATAAATTATTATAACCACGGAAGAAATTATACAGAAGAGTTTCAGAATAATTTTCTTAATAATTTAAATGACTCAAAATACATTGATATAAGAGTATTAGTTGCGCGTGACAAGTCAAAAAGAGAATCACACATTCTCCTTAGTTACGTTATTTGCATTTGCACGCAATGGATGACTAAGTCAATGAAACATCGCTGGATGAGGGAAAGGCAAAGGGATCACCTGATATGGCAACCATATACTTAATTATGTCTTGATGCGCGCATTTTAGGAGGTTATTTAGCGAGCAAGGAAATCGTTTTTCTCCACATCTTCAGCACTAAGTCCGAAATTAAATCATTATTGCGTACACCGGCTGGTGATTTCAGATGAATACTATACTATCAATATTGTGTAATTTCTTGTTAGGTTTGTATGTTCCTTAGTTAAGTTAACTCCTGTTTCCTTAGTTAAGTTAAAAAATGTGAACCTTAAATTTGACCACGACGTAAGACAATTAACAAACATTTTTATAGATCACGTAGATTTTTCATTAATCTGACGCAGGAAATATGAACACGCCATATCCGTATGGTAATAAGGCACCGAAAGATTTTGTAATACGAGTTTCATACTCATAGGGAAAAGAATAATCACTCACGGAATAAAAGCAGGACATAGTCGGCACGAATACTAACTACGGTTAGCGACCCGAAGGTGAGGGTAAAACTCTCCTAATACGAAGTTCAAAGGCGTGTGAAATTTAAACATCTGGATAGGGGAGCCAGGTCCTTTGCCTGCACCGCCTGTAACCACAAGTATTTGGGATCCTTGAGGGAAAGTGTGGGAAAAAATCCAGAGAAAATCCGCCGAATTCGTGGAAAATTGTCACAATAAGAAGACAAGTGTGAACGGCCTTTTAGAGGAATTAGACTTGGGGCCACTTTAGGTGCGAAGAGAACAAGCGAGACGTAGACTTTTAGGAAGGTTCAGCACAAACGAGTTTAACATTGACACTAAAGGATTTATTATAGTCCCGCACTACTTAGGTAGATAAGACAACAGCGATAAGGTAACGGAGATACAGTCCAGCACAGATAGATACACATATGTGTTCTTTCCTCGGACAATCAGGAATCAATTGTAAGAAACCAAAGTCACTATAGAAATATTAAAGGTATTCGATATACCAGTCAGAACACGATTAAACGTTGCGAAGATATAAGGTATACGTATTCGTCGGTGCTAGTGTATGATAGTTGATAGTATATGTATTTGCATGCGTGTAAGTTAAAAAGGTTTTTGCATGAATATAAACGATTTTGTGTGTGTAGATAGGCATGAATTTGCGGGCTTTGCATGAGGTTTTATTCCCAATTACGGGTGGTGACCTAACAACCCCCGCCACACCCCCTTGCGGGGTACTATGTAGATGTAGTTTCCCAGTAAGGCCTGGTAGCCAAAAAATCATAGAGCTTGGGTGAAGAAGAAGGTGCTCAGAGATGTCTGGGAATCAAACCCGGCTCCTCTGCGGTCAGTAAGACCAACGCCCAATCCACTTAACTAGAACGCCCCCCTGCATGAATAGCGTGCGTTTGAATTATTGTGCGAGTTAAGGGCGGTCTCCCGCCAAACGCCTGCATTTGGCTCATTAGAAGTAGGTCCAAACGAAAAGAGGAAATATTTGCGAGCACTTGTCCCAATGGAGAGAGAAACCTTCGAACCTCTCTCATGTCGGTCCAACTTTTATAATGGTCAATGCGTCCCCGACATTAAAAACCTATCAAGATTTACTCAAGGACCCATCTTTTAACGACCGACAGCAGTATCGCTAATGATCAACTAACGATAAAAGAAGGGAATGCGATGAACACGGCCAAGGTATGAGGCGGCAACAAATGAACGACGAACGCTTTATCGTCGTTCAAAAAAAAATAGAGAGAGATGAACAGCAATCGAGTACGAAGGAAAGTTTCCACGCAGCCAAAAACCGGACAGTCGGTTAAAATAAGTCGCCGCAATAAACCGAAGACAAATTCAAAAGTTAACTATACTAATATGCGAAAAAACCAACGGTGCCTTCTGGAGGGCGAATCAAGGACGAGGTCAGAGAACTCTTCACTCAAGGGCTACCGGTCCTTTTACTTTCCTTGCGTAAATTACGCAACGCATCGACGTCCATTCCGCCACGCACTTAAAGAGAGAAACGACGTGTTCTTGAAGTATCGCATTCTCGCTTGCCAAGTGATCATCGCGACTTGGACGGAAGAGATCCTCCGGAATGTGAGCCAGCTCTGCGTATCACATCTCATTTACACAATAATCCGAAAAGCTTGGAGTAATCCTGATGTCGGAATAGTAAATCGATGCATCCAATTTGATATGGGCTATATTTAAGCGCCCAACAATTTCCTGTTTAATAAAGGCATAAGCTGGATGAGAACTCGATATCTAATCAAGAGTTGAAAGAACTTCGCAGCGACAACACACTTAAAACAGGTAGGCTTCAAAAACTTCGAATTCGTTGCACCGGCCTAAGGAATGAAGTAAGGACGGCTTATATTCAACATTAAGAATGTTGAATCACCTCCTACGCACTTGTTGAAGAAAAGTTTCGGTGTCTTAAAAATATGGTTATGTTGTTAAAAAAAACTAAATAATTACAATAACCGGAAACAAAACGCACCTCGATGAATCAATCATCTAGTATATGCATCTACGGGGACTTAAAAACTTGGAAGGCGAAGTAATAAACTATTTAAAGTTTGGATCTCTCGGATACACTTCGGCAGAAAATCGCACCAGAATTGAAAAGGGATAATAAAAAAAACTAACACGCTTGGTGTAAATACGCAGACCTAGATTTCAATAAAAACACGAGACAAATAGAAAAAAAAGGATACGTGCAAACGGTACATAATGAATGCTACAAATAACAGAAAATGAGGTATTTAAAGACATCAAACTTTCCTAAATGGAGAGAGAGAGAGATGAGTTAAGATTGCGAGGTGCCGGAGAGGGAGTGACTGAGGGAAAATGCCACTCGGCAACGACATCCATGGGAAGGGAGCAAGGCGGCCGACGTGTGTGGAAGGAAAAGCAAAAAGAACGAAACCAGGTCGTTACACCAGACAAAACCTGCTTCGGACGACGAAACACGTCACGAACAAAAAATGAAGCAAAAAAAGTGGCATCGGAAGAGCTAGATCGTGTTGGGGGTGGGGGGAAGGTGGGAAAGGAGGGCTTCAGCAGGGGAAGCGGTCAAAAGGGAAAAAGCCACCATCTTCGGCAATCGAATTCCTTTTTTTTTCACTTCAGACAATTAAAACCCAACGTCACGAAGACATTATTGCCCAGTCATCGAGGACCCTATTGTCAATCTAATTCGCTGGAGAACTAAGGACTCATATCGAGGAAAAGCTTTATAAGACGCTGCGGGCCTTCTTCCTCCGCTGTCGGGCAACAAGAAAGATTTTCCTGGAGACGATTGGAAAGCTATGCACTTATTTCCTTGAAAATGAGACGAGTGAAATTCCTTACTTCACTATTTTCTCAGAATTTAATACGAGGAGTAACCGTGCCCCTACCACATTCACATTTCTTTATACCTACCAGGTATTTCCATTGTGTAAGTACGAACGGGCCCGCACGATTGAGGTTTGCTATTATGTCAACCATTAAAAAATAAAGTCCGTGACAGTCAATGAGGTAATAAACACCTTAAAACAGATAGGATATGCCGACGGCCTTCAAGGGTAATCTAACGCTTAAAAATTTAAAGGGTATTTTTTCTTTTACGTTTAACGTTACTTTCACGCCAAAAAGGCATCGTTGATCCCAAGAGCCACCCCAAAGAAAAGATGTGCAGTAGTATTTTAGAATCAAAATAATCCCAATCAAAATTGGCCAACTCGAATTGCGACTGGATTCATAGTATGAAAACGCCATCAAGATTGATGAAGCGTTAACCGAAGTTACTCCTGGAGGTGTACTACAAAGATTAATTCCGATTACATAACCACGACTTGCTTAGTTATTTTTTAGTACAGTGTCAAAAATCGCACCAAAAAAGCAAAACTATATCACGTAATCGGATGAGTGTTTTCACCTATAGCTCAGAATTTCCGAGACCGCATCGTCAACAAAAAGAAAGAGAAGGCGACAGAGGGGAGGGGAGGGGGAGAGTCCCGTTTCCGCCCAGCCTCCTCCGATCGTCGTGGGGGAGATCGCAAGGGGGGGAGTGCAAGAGAGTTAGTTGACGGGGCAAGAGAGGAACGGGGGAGGAAAAATGTGTGGGAACGCAATTCGCCAAGGACGCCGTCGCCCCCACCCTCGCGCGTCCCGACGCTCCTCAGACGCTTTCCCGACGCCGACGCCTATCGCGCTAATACAACCCTCCCGCCCTTCACCCATCCACCCCAACCACTCCGTCACTCTCTCTTTCAACCCTCCCTCCCCCACACCTGCACGATGTTCACTCAGTCACCACTTTGCGTGTGCCCACACCCGCGGGCACTTTCCAAAGGGGGGAATGGGTGCAAGCGCGACGCCTCCACCCCGTGCGGGCACCACCCCCGCACGCAGCATCCCGTGTTCCCATGGCAACAGAGCATGCCGAGACGCCCTCTTCTCCCTCCACGTCCGCAGACACAACCCATCCCCCGACCCCTCCCCCCGCCGACCAGGCCGCTCCATACCCACCCCGCCCCAAGGATTCTCACCCCCCACGGCCTCCTATTGGCCTTCGCGCCACACTCTTCTTCCCCCGCCCACTTCGATCCCTCACACACCCCCTCCCCTCCCGTGGTGCTACCTGCCAGGAAGGGCAAGGGGGCCAAACACAAAGGGACAGAGCAATAAGGCAGCTTCGGTTAGGGAAGGCGCACATCATCGTGAGAGCCTTCGCGCCCCGCCCCAGCATCCCGAAGGCTCCCCCCGCCCTTTTTCTTAGCCTTCTCCTTACGTCCGGAACCTTAAAACGACGGCCCCGATTTCGCGCGATTAGGGCGAGGGCCATTTTGCACCTCTTCCATGGTCTCTCCCTCCTCCTCGCCCTACACTCCTCTCCCCCAGCCTCGAAAGTCTACCACAATGCCCTCGGCCTTTACCGGAATTCGCCTCCAACCTAACCAAAGCGAAATACGTAACTCCGATAAATTTACATCTGGCATCTATGTCGCTTGAAACGAATCTTACTGGGACACCACGAATATTTAAAGCATTGAGGGGCAAGAACGAGAGAAAATAGACCAGCACCATCTTGGTTCTAACGTGGTCACGTTTAATAAAAACAGCCGAAATTACAAGCTCAAGAACTAGAAGGCCAAGTTCATGGGAGAAGAATATAGGAAATGGAGAGCGAAAGCCAAACAAAATTAAAGACCTTTATGGCAGAGGATCATAGATCCAATGAAAATGACGCCACCTTTACAGCCAGCCGACTCATCTCGTCTCTTCCTCCTTCCATCTCCTCTGCGGGATCCGCCGGAATCGGTATGGCGAGTAAGGAGAACGGTTTTCATTATCCGACTTGAGGGAAGAAATTGACAATTTCTTGTCCCCGCGGAAATGGTCCTCAATTTCTTCCAATAATTCTTTCTTTGCTGTGATGGCCAAGTACTTACTAATTTCTTAAGGTTCCATTAATCACCTAAGTGCATTTCACCCCGGATTCCGATGAAAAATTGTTCGTCCCAATCTTCATCTGCTTCATTCCAACGCCGTTACATTCCGGGCACGGAAACGTTAATTATGAAATTTGGATTATTTTGCAGCAATGTCAATTCCGATCTTTACGTACTTGCATCGCCAACTTCGACAAAAACTTTTCGGTCTTCGTTATATTCGTGTTCCCGAGCTGCTGTCGAGGAATGTGGGAGTCATGGGGGGGAGGGCAATCGGAATGGCATGGAGTATGAATCAAGTGGCGACAACATATCCCTCTCCTCGTCTGGCCGGACTTCAAGAGCGACCCCCGCGGCACGCCGTCCACTTCTCATCTATTTGCCTCGAGTCTGCGTGCTCCGAGGTGCACGGGGAGCGTGCGAGCAAAGCGCACACGTACGTATCGATAATCGATATCAGCGTCTGAACCACCAACTTCGCACAACTCCCGAGCCTGCTGCGGGGCGGAGGAGCACGGAGGGGAGAGGGAGGAATATGGCGGGGAAGGGGTTGCGAAGGTAGGAAAAGGGGGGTTGGGGGTTGAATTCGGTGGGCAGTGAGTGGCCAAGGGGAGGGGGGGCCACTCACAGATCGAAACTTTTGGCAATGGGCATCATCCTCTCCATCTAGGAGGAGTGTCGAGTACATCCACGATTTTGAAACGCACCTTGCCGTATTTGTGAAACGCATTTATTCTCCCCTTTTTCGTATAACAAAGAAGCTTCTCAGGGGTGAAATTAATACTTGTTTGGAATTAAGTTTTCTCAAGCAAGTATATGGATTTTGACCTTTTTTCGGGGTTTATAGAGAATGTATCTTTTCCTAACCATTTAAACGCTCTTTCTCTCCCTCACCCATCCCAACTAGTGCTTGCACTCTCTGCCACATTCCTCTTTGGTGGATTTCGATGTTTTTGAGTAGGTATTTGAAGATCAAGGCATTTCTTAGATACGTGAGAGGAAGTATCTAACATCTCCGAAATTTAAATGGGAGAAAAATACTGCTATGAAAGACGGAGGCTCCACTTTCCCAACATAACTATCGTCCATCCGTTGCTACGACGGTGCTCAATGTTGACAAGACAGAACAGCTGGCTGACATTCGATATCTAAGATACATGCTAATCTGATGTCCCTAAAATTTATTTTTGAATCGATAAAATAGTTACGACCATATGACCTCATCATCACATAAACCATACAGGTACACTCGTATTTATTATTCATTTTGGGAGGGCAGAAACAAATTATTGCCACCGAATGGATACAAATACGCCAAAAACAAAGCTATAGGTTTTCATTTTAAACAATCAAACAACAAATCAGGCGCATTTACTGAAGTGAGCGGCCGAGGAGGGCACACGCGCCACAGTTATAAGTGCCGTTGCCATGACAAACAAACGTCGAACGTTCCCCACGGGCGTGGACATTATCTATTTCTGCTGGACCCAGTGAAGGACTCGACGCACGAGTGACTGCCGAATGTACTTCAGTACTATCGTGTGTACTTGTGTTTATTTCTCTTACTCCTTACTTGTTTCGGATTATTGCGGATTTCATAGAAATAAAACAATTGGATTTGCCGATCTCGAGTCTTCCGCTACGTCTGGATTAGACGATTACGTGAATCTTATGATTTAGTGAGATTTCCAGCAAAGGCATCATTTGCTGTTTTTTGGAGCGAAAATTTGACAGGAAGAAAGAAGGAAGCCGTAAATTTGCGATCGTACCATCGAATTTCGTTTGATGTCCAATGATAAAATGCAAAAACTTCAGTAAAACGAAAAACATTTAGTTTAAACTGTCCAGGTTCGCATAGTTTAATTGGGCATTTTTCTGAGAAACAATTGATAGGGGGAAACTGTTGGTCTTGCGTGTTACCAAAAAATTGAGTAATTCTGATTAATCTTACTATAATCACTGAATTCGAAAAATAATTTATCGGATGTCCTCCAAGTATATTTCACAACTGATGGACAAACAAGCGGAGTGATGACAATATTCAATACATGCAATTGGTAACAAAAAGCAATCTTTTTTGTAAATGGCAATAAAACTAACTTCTAAACATTGTTCCCAGAATCGAACTGTCTCGATAGCTTCTTCATAATGATGATCAAAATGCGTTTATCACCTGTTCAAGCGTTTCAGCAGAAATAGCCTTGCTTTCTCGCAGCGAATTAAAATCAAGTCAAGAAATATATGGTCTGAGTATGGATTAACGACGCCATCCAACATTTCTGTTCAAAAGGAACTGTTTCTGGATTTTGCAGTGAATGGTCCGTTTATAATTACGATACCGACGATTTTGCAACACCTAAGGACACAAGAATGAGCTCAATTCACAGGTCAAGGCGAATGATTTTTACACTCTGAAATTAATGCATTGAAATAAGACAGGTTATATCCAATTTTCTTATCAATTTTTTTCAGCATTTTAGCAACTTCCGCAAACACAACCTGCCAATGGATTGCTTATGACCTCACCTTCATGAGTAGAGGCGCAAGCAGCACCTGGTAAATCCCCTAATTATGGACTCTCTAAATTTATGCTGCCTGTTCGTATTGTAATGGTCTTACTAAAACAGCACAGGACGCCAAGTGCCGCCCAACAGGATTCAAAATCCAAATTGTTACGCAATTTAGTAAAATGTAATACATGTAATATATAAAAGACATTATTTGTAAGGTGAGAACAAGCCCATCTGATTAGCCAGGATATTTCTCCTACGAAAAAACAAACCAGATTAAGTGTCTCGATAGGCGTTCGAAATAACACTTGATTTAGTAAACAAATCGAGGCCCTTTTTTACCCCAAGGTTAAATATCGAAATTTTTGCCGTTTTGTAAAAAAAATTACGGATACATAATAGGGTTCATTTGTTTAAAACAACACTGTTAAAAAGGTAACCGACATTTATAGGTGATTAAATTCGATCCGAGATGGGAAGAGGTAACATAGATGTTTTAGGCCTCTGCGAGGTGAGATGGAAGGATAGCGGGGATTACTGGAGTGACAATTATAGAGTAATATACAGCGGGGGGGATGAGAGCCAACGAGGGGTTGCCGTAATTTTAAATAAAGGGGTAGGAAGAAGCGTAGTCAACATAGAGCAAGCGACAGATAGAATTTTACTCGTAGAGATTAAAGCAGAGCCGACGAACTTGGTCATTATTCAGGTATACATGCCACCGAGCAACCACAAGGAGGAAGAAGTCGATAGGATGTATGATGAGTTAGAGGATATCATCGCGAGTGTTCCTGCAGGGAAACATTTGATAGTGATGGGGGATTGGAATGCGACGGTAGGCGAAGGAAGAGATGGTGGTGAGGTGGGGGACTATGGGTTAGGCACGAGGAATGAACGCGGGGAGAAAGCAATTGAATTCTGCAGGAGACAGGGGTTAGTCATCACTAACACATGGTTTAGACACCACAAAAGGCGTAGGTATACATGGAAAATGCCAGGTGACTCAGAAAGGTATCAGTTAGATTATATTATGGTTAGGCACAGGTTTAGGAACAGTGTGATAAATTCGCACAGTTTCCCAGGAGCGGATGCGGACTCTGACCACAATTTAGTTGTTATGAAATGTAATGTTCGTTTCAAGAAGATAAGGCAAGGGCGGCGGGTTAAAAAATGGAATTTAGAAGCAGTAAATGAATTAACGAGGAAGGAGTATCAGGAGGCTGTAGAGGAAATGATGGATGACGGTAAAGAACTGAATATTATCGAAGAAAAATGGGAATGTATCAAGAAAGGGATATTGGAAGCCGCTAAAGACACTATAGGAACCGTTAACGGGAAAAGGATAAGGAAACCATGGGTAACGGATGAGATGATTGCGAAGATGGATGAGAGAAGAAGATGGAAAAATGTAAACACAGAGTTAGGGAAAATGAAGTACAAAGAGTTAAACAATAAATTGAGAAGGGCCACAAATAAAGCAAAAGAAGAATGGTGGAAAACGCAATGCGAGGATATGGAAAGTTTACAGAAGAAGGGTGAAATTGGTGCTCTATACAGCAAGGTTAAGTTATTATCGGGAAGTAAGAAGGCAAGAGCTGTGCTAACAGTTAAAGATAAATGGGGTAAGATAATAGTTGAACCAGGAAAAATCCAAGAGAGATGGAAGGAATATATAGAAACACTGTATGGTAAAGAACTTAGGCCGACAAGGTTAGACATAGAAAAGGAACATGACGTAGAAGAAGATAGCTTAGGTCCAGGCATACTCGACGATGAAATAGAAAGGGCATTAAAGGAGATGAAAGCAAATAAGGCTGTGGGGGTGGACAATATTCCTGTAGAAATGTTGAAATGGTTAGGGAAAGGTGGGAAAAAGGCCATATATGGACTGATTCGTAGTATCTATGAGGAAGGAATCTGGCCGGAAGATTTTGTGAGATCGGTGTTAGTTCCTATTCCAAAAAAGGCAAAGGCTTCGTCATGTGAGGATTACAGAACAATAAGTTTGATATCCCACGCAGCTAAAGTTATTCTCAGGATCATCAACAAAAGGATAGAGAGTAAGGCAAATGATTACTTAGGGGATGATCAGTTTGGGTTCAGAAAAGGAAGAGGTACGCGTGATGCCATTGCAGTAATGAGATCACTAGTCGAGAGGAATATAGAATACAATCAGGACGTTTTTGCCTGTTTTGTAGATTTCGAAAAAGCGTTTGATAGAGTGAATTGGGAAAAATTAATGCGTGTATTGCAGAAAATAGGAATGGATTGGAGGGACAGGAGACTGATCCGCAACCTGTACATGTCTCAGACTGCTCAGGTGCGAGTGGGGAACGGAGAGTCTGGATGGGCAGTGTTAGGAAGAGGTGTAAGGCAGGGTTGCCCATTGTCACCGGTACTGTTCAACGTATATGTAGAGGAAATGATTAAAGAGGCATGGGAAGAACTGGAGGTAGGAATGAAAGTCGGAGGGGAACTCGTAAAATCGGTTAGGTTTGCTGATGACCAAGCATTAGTTGCTCAGTCAGCCAAGGGGTTGCAAGCATTGTTGAGTGAATTGGAGGTTCAGTGCGATAAATATGGGATGAGAATCAATATTAATAAAACAAAGGTTATGCGATTTTCCAGAAAGAAAAAGGCTAAGCTAAATATTAAAATAGGCGGGGAAAGAATAGAGCAGGTAGAGCAGTTTACATATCTCGGAAGTGTTTTGGACCAATACGGTCAAAGTGGTAGGGACGTAAGGAGAAGAATTGCGCTAGGCAAGGAGGCTTTCTCAAGGAGGAGGGAGTTGATGACGGGGACGTTGAGTAGGGATGTTAAGAAAAGACTCGTAAAAACTCTGATATGGAGCGTAGCTATGTACGGCGCGGAAACGTGGTCGCTGAAGCAGGAGGATAGACGTAGATTGGAGGCTTTTGAAATGTGGGTGTGGAGAAGAATGGAGAAGGTGAAATGGACCGAAAGGAAAACAAATGAGGAAGTACTGGAAATGGTGGGTGAGGAGAGGGGTTTGTTGAGAGAAATTCTATGGAGGCAGGAAGGATGGATGAAAGGCGTATTGAGCGGTAGTGGAATGTTGAAGAGGGTAATAGAGGGGAGAGTGTTGGGCAGGCGAGGTAAGGGTAGGAGCAGGATAGGGATGTTGGACGGGATGAAGGGAGGAAGGAAGTACACCGAGATGAAGAGGGACCTGATATAGATTAGTTTGCTAGGTGGGGAGTCAAAATGTTTATTTGATAGTTGTGTCCATCCAAAAACCTACCTTAACCGGTAGATTACCTAATAATAATAATAATAAATTCGATCCCTTTGATGCACGAAAGATGAACGAACCACTCAGCTCATCAGCTCTTCAACTGTTCCTAACATAAATAACGTACATACATAGTTCTGCAGACATTCCACTGCGATAATATTCATGTGGCACAAGGAGCATAAATGGTCGAAAATTCCATCCATATTGTTGACCTTGCAAGTGGATCAAGCGAAATTTGTCATCAACTGACGTTGAAAAGGGAATTATTTCCAGACTGTGATCACCGCTGTAAAACTTCGGATTTCGGCAGAATTCAAGGACGAAAAATCGTGAGTAGCTGGACAGATTGAGAGAATAAAAAAGGAATACTAGGTGCTCTAGGTTTCGCTTTAATTCCAGATTCCACCAAAAAATAATGTCTACTTCCCTTCCTTCCACCCAACCTCATATCGTGAGATTTATTCGGGATAAAATAAATTTCTAGAAAAATAAAGTTTCGCGTCACCTCGAAAGCATGCACGACTGCTCCTCAACCCATGGTGGAAAGAAAAAGGAGAGCAGATGTAAGAGGGAGAGAGAGAGAAGGAACTTTTTCCCCTTTTCTGGAGGAGGATAATAACCGAGAGGAAATAAATTGTCCCTCGAGCGAGGGCAGGCACAAGAGGTCACGAGGGTTGGAAGTGGCCACTCGAGAAAAATGCAAAGCCGACGAGTGCATTGGAAGAGCAAGGATAAGGAGAAGGTGGAGGGAGAGGAGGATGATAGCGGGGGTGGGTGGGGGATGGGAGGTTGTAAAATGGGGGAGTAAGTGGGGTGCGGCAGGGGAGGTTGATGCGGCTGAGAGGGTGGCGATGATGCTGAGAGGGTGGAGGGAGAGGGAAAAAAGAGGGGAGACGATAGGCGAGGAGAAGGAACGAGGGTACAAATTCGGACCAAGTGTTCTCAATTTAACGATTTTCGACATTACATGAAGCGAAGCCTCCTTAAAACGAAATTATTTACCTACATGGATTGACAGCAGAACCTATAACTGGTTGCGAATATCAATTCATCTAAATGATGCCTCGATTAATCTACCGGAGCCATGAATTTCCAAATATAACGAGGAAATTATATGCGGGTGGTTAAGACATGATGTGCAATGATAATTATCGTCCCAATTATCAATATCCCAAATCCATCGATCAACCCAAGTGATTGCCCTCGAATTCAATTAATTATCAATAACTTGAAATTTTTTGGAAGTAAGAATTTCGACCTAAAAATCACGGATGCTCGAAATGAAATTCAACTGCAATTATCATCAGTTTCACGTTTCAATTTCTGACATGCCACGTCATTCCACACAACAATTGCTTGGCGCTGAGATGAGGCCACGTCATTACAGTAAATTGAGGTCATAGAAGAGCAATGCAAAAAGGATGAGTGAAGTGAACGGGTAACGGCAATTTCTTAAGACGTTGCATTACATTCTAGAAACAATGGAATATGCTGCAAAATGCGCGCACACGATGCTCATTGGTGAACGGCATTGGAGAGAATGTCAGGAAAATTTCCTACCAGTCAGTCTTCCGTGAATGACAAGATAACTCGAGCGAAGTTCCAATAGCGTCTCAATGATAATCGTCGTCTGTCTTCCGTCGACAATTTCTCAGATAAATCCCGTTATTATTCATTTTCGCGTTTTTCTGATTCTCAACCCTTTTATTATCATTCTTTTCAATAAATCGAACGTTGCTCTGGAGTTGGCTCTTTTGGCTCTAGATTTGGTGACTTTTAGTCACCAAATTGAGGCATTCGGTGACAAATATATCAATACCGACGACAGGAATTTCGCGAGCTCAGGGTGTGTACATTTATGTGAATCCCCAGATAATCTATGAGAATGCAAAGATAGTAATTTTTGTAGAACATATCACGCTTCGATCATGTAAATTCTTAGGCAGAAGAAAGTGCTCCGAAACTCTTTTAATCCAAATGAAATCTTTTTTTTTGCCCGGGTTCAAGGAAATTCTAGAAAATTAAACCTTCATCAGCCTTTTACAAGAAACAATTAGTTTGTAAATTATATTGCACATGAAGAACTCGTGTTATGAAGTCAGATGTCTCTAATTTGATTGTCATGCATGACAAGTTCGACTATTACGCGTTAGGTTGAGGAGGGGTAGTGGGCGCTCGTCAAACAATTTCCGCCCTCCGTTGGCGCATATTCTCAGACACAGAGGGTGTCTTACAGCAAAAGCTGAAGCTGCTGATATCGGATGAAAAAAAGACATCACCAGTAACTTGTTACAGTCGACGAAATTATTTGACCAACCATGTTAGAATGGGATCCGTTTCCATGAACAGGGTCATAGCCAAAATTAAACTGAAATTGTCTTAACCCTAACCCATACCCTATCTCACTCATCACACCAATTTATGTGTACATTTTAGCACCCCCGCCGAACACCATCGGTCGGTGTGTTCGACGTAGATGAAGGGAAGCGAAGTAGGAAGTGAAAAACTCTCTCTGAATCATTTTATTTTCGCGGTGTAATCTTAGGAATCACTCTTTTCTCGTGTGATAATAATCGTCACGGCTCACTATTAGCATTTGGCATATTACGTAGCGAAAGAAAGGCCGCCAAACCATGACACCTCGGAGCCACCGCCTCCGGCGTTCCGAGAGTCGGAACGTGCATCCATCCACTTCATATGCCCACCGATCCCTAAAAGAGGGGAGTTGGAGAGAAAGACAAGGGCGGCGGTGCGGGTGGGTGGGCGGCCGACGTAAGAGTGAACGCGGGGGGGGGAAGGGGGAGAGAAGAGAGAGAGACTTGGGTGGGTGGTGGGGACGGCATTTTATAAAGATCTCGTCGTAAACACTTCTTCCTCCTCCTTCAACCAAACCCCGACCTCTCCCACACACACACACCCTTCCCTTCCTGCCGCCGCAATTCCCTCCGTCCCCCTCCCGCCCCTTCAATCGCTCCCGCGTCGCTCAAAAGCGCCTCGTCCACTGCCGGAGTAGACGGAATGAGTGGGGGTGGATGAGGAGAACCGCAAGGGGTGGGGGTGGCTACGCTCGCACCTGAGTTCTTCAAGTGGGGAAAAGGAGCGAGCGACTGGCAGAGTTGGGAACTCCACGGAAGCGGCATTTTAAGAAGCGTACTTTGACATGAAGGGCATGGGAGGAAATGAAGGAGTTGGGCGGGTGGACAATAAGGGTGGCGCTGGGGAAATGGTTTCAGAAGAGCTCACTCGTGCTGGCGATAGTGAGAGTGTGACTAACTGAACTCCATCGATCCTCCCAAGAAGCAGACTGCATCCCTTACCCCAGCATAGTCGTTGCAATGAGAGTAGTTAGAGGCACCGCGCCTCCTCTTTCCAATCTTATCCCTAAGGGACTACTCCCTTCTACCACTGCCTCCAACACTCACTCATTCTCGCGCTAGGAGAAGATTATTTTTTTTTAATTCTTACTAACATAAAATGTCGTCATTATTTTATCTAACCCTTATTGTATTGTTCCTTGCATTACTAGGAGCTCGCATTGCATGCGTATTTCACACATGGACACCGTAGTGCATGTAGCTGTAGTTATCATGACCTCCGTTTTCTGATTTTTTGCATAATAATTGATGAAGAACACCTAAATAAAGTTTATTTTTGATGCAGCATGCCTAGTGTGGATTGACACCCCATCATACAAACCGTTGCGGTGGTTTCCAGGGTATCATGTGGACAGACCTACATGTCTCCTCCGAGCACATTCAACGCCCCATTCGAATTTTCAATGCACAAAAACATGATGTATTTTCCACTGTTCTTCATTATGCAAGTACCAACATGAAGGACAGTGAAAAAAATACATTGTGTTTCATTACATTTAATGAACATGAAATTCCACAAAGTTGCGACAGAAACAATCGAATACAAGATTAATTAGCGGAATCAATCACTTTCGAGTTGCGTTCAAGTTCTAAGAGGACTCCATATTTTTCCACAAGGCTGGGAGTAGAATAAAAGATGTTGATGACCTTAAAACACGCGGGGACTCCTTAGGAGAACAGGACACAGATGTCTGAACTGAACAGGGCACAACTACAGAGTTCGTACACAACAGAGTTCGCACAACTACCGCTAGAGCGAGTTGCGTTTTCTATGCTTAAAATGACGTCGTTTAGCGCAAAGTAAGAACAGCGATTCATCATTTTTATCCACTGGCCTGGTTTAACCCACATCGAAATGCATCGTCTATTGGGTGATGGGTGGATGATTGTGTTTTTTTTTCAGATAGTCTCGCTTAGGGAAGGTTTTGGATGGACAGAAGCTACTAAACTGCACAGCGTCACTTCCCTTGCCTCTCCTAGCAAACACAACTCGACATCCAACCTTACAATAGGCCTCTCCTGGATGTGAAAAATTTACGTCCGTGGGTGAGGTAGTTCAATCGAGGCGGTATGTCGTGCGGCAACGAACCCAAGAAACAAGCCTCAAGCCATGCACCAGTTGGTTTTTCGAGTGGGCAAAAGTGACCACCCCTAAAGAAGTGTCCTGGGTGGCAATGGAGTAACGGCGTCGATACCGTGAAAAATGCGTACGGCTACTGGGAAATTATAGTGAGAAGTGCCAAAAGTTTCAACTTCCCAGAAAAAAAGGCTTTCGACCTTAGAACTAGTACCGATCCATCTACTCTAACGTGTTTATGCTCACCCACTTTAGCAATTGCCTAACTTAACCAGCAAGCTTTCATCAGCTCTTCTAATCTTATTACTTCCGTTTTTCGGATATAATCTTCCCTCGATGTCCTCAATATCGACCGTATAATGTCCCTAGCAAGGAATGAACACTCCCTTGGTCGATTAGATGACGAAACCTACTGCATCTGCAACAAAAAACAATCCATCTCACCGCCTACATGCATTACTACCACTTGACCATCCATAACCACTTACGATGTTGTAGTAACGGGCGGTAACGAACCAACATCCCCAACTAATCACTCCTCGTGGCGATTTCTCCTACTGTGTAATGAATGCTTTTAATTGCGAGAGCAGGAGGCTTGGGTGACAGATAGCCTGTTAGGTGAAGTGTTCGGGGGATGACGACTGATGAAATCTTGGACGGAACCCGAGGCACTCGATGTGATGTGATTTTCAGCAAACCTGAACTTGATGGGTGAACATCTTTCGACGGAAAGGGGAAAAGAATTGGCTCTCGTATTGGTACATGGGTGAGCTCTACCATCACCTACTAAACTGACCTTCGGGTTGATTACTGTGTTTATGGTTTATCCTGAATATTCCTATTTTTCGCGCAGTAAGACTTAGTACAATATATGCTCCTCAGGTTTATGACTGGTGCTTCCGTCTATAATTATAGATTATTGATTATAATCAATTCCTGAACAACGCTGGGGATATTGCTTTCTAATAAGACGTCTATTCTAAAAATGGGAACATATACACTGCAACAGAATGGTCCCAAGTACCCAGGAAGTGATTAATGTATTTCTAACTAACATTTGTGCCACAACATCCAACCGGCCATATGCCCTTATGAGTTATGTAGATGAAAAACATTCTCTCATTCCATCCCATAAATTATGGGTATATACTACATATCCATGTATTTTTTAATTATTTCGTGAACATAAAATTCAACATTAGTTATGTGGTGCGGGAAAGTTCAGGAGTTTGTATTCGTGACTAAAGCTTATGTGTGGCAAGTCATTGAACACATTTGGGTTCATCAGATCGATGATCAGTCACGTGCTCCATAGGGTGACGTGATCGAGGAACGAAAAGTTTGATCGTGACCGAAAAGTGAAAAAACGAGCGAAGGGACGCATAAATGGGAGCTATTAGGATTTTTCCTCTTCTTTCCCTCGCGGTGGGATGAAAGATATGGATCGACACAATGCCGTGACTTGAAAAGTGGATCGCGTGAATAGCGATGGTGAATGCAGGACATCTCGAGAGCAAGTGTTGGAGGAACGTGATGAAAATCTATTGCCGTTAACCACATCAGGGGTTTTGGAATTTGGGGTATAATTTAGTCCCTAAATTGGTCGAACAACTCATTCTCTCTCGACGACTTTTTTTTGCATATTTCTCGATCCCTCTGAAGGAAGCATGGGTTTAATGCACACGGCCGACTGTTGGATATGGATTTCACCAGGCAAGTAAGCAAGTATTAATTATTCCTAGACTTTGATGATCAAGTTATTTTTTCGCAAATTTTCTACATTTTAAATATTTATGTTTTAACTAAGCTTTATCTAAAGCGAAAAGCCGTACAAAGGGATTAATAAATGTATAATTTCACTAAAATCGTGGTCCGAAGGCCTCTATTATTGGGAAAATTAGAAAAGTTCACGGGAAAAATCTATTGCTGGTGTACAACAAAGAAAAATATAAGAACGATATAATTCATGTACTCATTTATTACTCGTTGACTGAAAAATGTTGGGCTAAAACTCATTATAACAGTTCACATAGCCTGTTCGGGGCAAAAGGAGTGCCTCAACTGCTTGCCTGAACTAGATGACAGTGAGATAATATATGTCTGTTCTTCACTCGTTCCCGCATTATATGCGGCAGCATTGTTTCATAAATGAATTTTCAGCTTCCTGGTGAAATCGCCAATGAATGAAGAACTCTTTTCACTATTTTTATGGCAGATAGTGATTATTTCGTGTAGTTCATCAAACCGTTAATTCGACATTGAAGAGTTAGACAATATTTTCGGATGGACACCGATGAAAGGTTCAGCATTTAAAACCTCTTCGAAAGTAACGGGGATTGTCAGAACACAATTTAGTGTAACGTACGGAGTTGACGTGATTTAAAACAGCTTAAAGCGTTTTTTACAACGAATGAAATGATACTTTCATACGGTATCTTCAAACAATAGAACATTACCATACGCATTTCCAATTGGTGAGCTTAGAACATCCGAATTTTCGGTTAGTTCTAAAACTGAATTCGGTGAATATTTATTCCCATGGAAGAGCATTAATTGATGGAAATGTTCCAATTGATTTGGCAAAGACGCAAATAACAAACAAACTCGTCCGGAGAAAAGTTTGGCATAAATGGCAGCGTCGCTTTTGCTCTCCAGTCCCTGGATACAGCCCCGATAGAGAGAGTGGCCGATATGGAGGCTGCGAGAATCCATCCAACCAAGAAGGAAGAACCCGAATCTGCCCTCACCATCGCCAAACCCGTTCCACAAATCCCTAAACAGCGAAGACAACCGCGCTGCCACGCTAGGACTCTTCCTCCCCGAATGCAGGGAAGTGAAAGGGAGTCGATTCATTACTCCTTAAAAAGACTCAATTTCGTGCTTTATCTTGGACGTTCGAGGTGAGTGCGATGCATTCCCCCCGGAGGTGATTTATCACGTATTTTTCCCTCGCGAGAGAAATTGAACTGCCTAGTCAAACATTAGTGATCAGTTGAGACTGAGCCAATGCTAATTACTTCCTCGGTCACACAGCAAAGCTCACAGTATGTGGAAGAATCACGAAACTCAATCTGCAATAAAAGACAGCCATGGTATTACAAAATAAATATTTGGAAACTGCTGGGAGTATTGTAACGAGGCAGGAAAGGAGGAGAGAGTGAAAGGGAATGAGCTGTTGACGACAGGCGATACAGGGAAGAATACTGGGAAAGCGAGAGAGAGGAAGTAAAATAATCGGCAACTTGAATGGAACTAGGGAGAAAGAGAGTATGCAGAGCTAAAGAACATATCAATGTAACGTGTAGTTTGGGGTTTGAAAATAGTTTGTGCTACACTGGTCCGGAAGATACGAATTCAGTAGCGTGAGTGCTAAGATCCATCAAAAACCAAACCAAACCTGGTAAACTACTGCTATTAATAATGATGACATGGAATTCAATTTACAAAAGAGACGTAGGTAAATTTATTCGACAATAATTACTATGCAATTCTACCTTTGATATACTGAGTTCATTTGCCGTGTACGCGTGTGCGATATGTGCTGCACGTTTCACCACAAAGTTTCTCGACGAAATATTTTAATTCTGCTTTAGAGAATATTAATTGTCCCCGTTTGAAACACATAAACTCGTTTCGCCCCAGTTGCGACCGAATGCAGCTGGTCGCCATATTCCAGAGCCAAGCGGACGAAGATCCCACACCGCGAGAACGTGCACTTCGTACAAAGCTGGACATTTTCCCAAGGTCTTTACTAATTGGAGGTAAAAATACTGTTTAAAATGAAATAAAAAACACCGCCTGGTTCCGAGAACTCTCCCGAGTGGCCTCAAAATGGATACCCGAAGAGAGGTGAGGGCCTATAATCCAATAGTGCGGTGCTCCAGTGAGAACTGGTCCGGAAGGGGAGGAAGAGAGAAAGAAGTTTGGAAGCCTTGGAACGACGGACGTCAGGGCCGGGAGTCCTGACGCCGAGTCACGAACCGCAGCCTCGAGTTTGGCAGGCGAGGGACGTCCGGGAGGAAGGAGCTGGAGGGGGGACGGTTGAGGGCGGAGGGGACAAAGGATGGGTGGGAGAGGTGTGGGATGGGATGCTGTTTCATAACTGGTGGGTGCAAAGGGAGGGCGGATGGGGAGGTTGGCGCGAGAAGTTGGGGTGGCCGCCGCGAGACGAAGAGGAAGCGAGCGGTGATGCGGTGGGCATCAAAACGGAGGACGAGAAGCAGCGGTGAAGCGAACGAAAAAACGAGTGAGGGAGGAGGTTGAGAGCGCGGAAGACGACCGCGGGTCGAGAAGAGAATAGCTATGTCGGAGAAAGGCAGCACGCGTGCGCATGCCAATTCAGCTCAGCAGAAAGAGTTGTGCGAGAGCAAAATTCGTCCACGAATGCGACATGTGAAAAAACATGTTTCCTGTGAGAGGCAGGAGTGGACGGGAGCAGTTTTTTAAGGTTCATACGTTCGTTTGAATCGATAGCAACACGATACATGTGCACAGCGACGATTAAATGTACCGCGCATACCGACAGCGAATAAACAACCTCCCCTTATGAGATTTAGAAAAATGCATTGAAAATTTCACTGAAAAGGAGAGGCAGACTCACTGGACTCGATTCTATGCCAAGAGAGCTCATTAGAGACGGAAAAAAATAAGGGAAGCGCAGCGCACGAGATGTTGTCGAGATGAAACAATACAGAGAGAAATGAGTACTTGGAAGTTGCGACCGTAAAAAGAGTTGGTGGAGAATGAAAGGAGAAAACTACAAATGGAACGACGGGAAAGGGCAATGAAGGGAATCAAAGGAGGCAACGACATATATAACTTCTCTGGGACTGGATCTGCGAAAACTCATCAACTTTTGCGTTTGAAAAACAGAGCAATCTCCTCCGGGTCCAGTTGAATAATGAAGAGCGAGTGCAGAAGGAAAACGCTCTCAGTCCACTGCTAATAACGCGTTAAATTACTCTCAGTAACAAATACTGTGGTTTATGCATTGAGTCAATGCACTCAACGATCGATTCGCATGTGAATCGCAACGTGGAACAGCTACGTACTGCCTGCGAATTTTCGTATAAATCCATCACCCAAGGAGCACGTGACACGAAAATTCTCTAAACTATGTCCATAGTGAATCATTGGAACAGAAAATGAGTTAAGTGCGAACGATAAAGCAGCGTATCGACCATGAACTTTATTATGATTATCGAAATAACAAGCGAAATTCATCGAAACAGACGGAAATGAACCAGCGACAGAAGTGAGAATGGGAAGGAAACAATACGACGGAGGAAGCTGCGGTTGTTACTGATATGAAACGAAGCCATGGGTTCGCCTGCGGTGAGATGAGGTTGGTTTCATTGCGACATATATGTGACTAAGACCTAACCTTTAATTCCCTTAAAAGGAAGTAATTTATTCAGAAGGAATTGTGGAGGTCTACACAGCGCGTACTATGGCATCAGTCGAATATGTGTAGGGGGGTTTCAGCGTGAATTCTCTCAAAGCATGAGCTTGAATATTGGAAGGAACGAGGAAAGTGTTTGGGCCGAAAGGAAGAAGGATGGCTCGGATGGAACTTAAAGAATTCTACGATACAATAAAAAGGGCAAATAAAGAAAATAAATTATTGACTGGTGTGTTATGCTTTAGTCCATATCTGACCCACAAAAAAAACGTACTTATTCTCGATATCTTAAAGGCAATGTTCTAAAATATATACCACTCCACGATTAATGTTCAAAGTCGGTGTGTAGTTTCGCTGTAGTAAAAACACGCCTAAAACATTTTGTTTACTGACGGTCTCTAAGTGCCAAACCAGTCTCTTTTCAAAAATAACTGCAACCATCGTTACAATAAAACGGAATGGAACCATCTTTAATTTAATTCTTCGAATGGTTTGCAAGAGAAGATATTTGGCAAATTCAGTATACATACGCATATGTATATGCCTCAATGTTATTGTAGATACGCCCAAAGTTCCGGGAAAACCCACCAAAATAACAAGTTATAAAAAGAGAACAAGTTTTACGGGCGAAGAATAGTCGACATAAACGCCTAAACGTGTCGCAGACCCTTAACCATTGAATGCCTTTTGAGATCGCGCCACAGCGAGAATAATGAGAGCTCGTGAGCGGAAAATCTGAGATTTAGAACTCTTTTGCAGAGCAAAAGGAAAGTACGAAGACCGGTTGCGTGGGAACTCATGGCTTTCTTTCAGAAGAATATTTTATTCATCTTTGGATCATTGACTCATTCCTGCGAAATCAAACACGGTGGGATTGAGTGGGCTGAAAGGCATTTCGAGGAGGAGGATAAGAACGCGAAAGGATCTCAAACTTCTTCCAAACAACAGTCTAGTACGCTTCCTCTCGCCTTAAGTTCAAGGCTTTACGTAAATGGTCCATCATATGCGAGAACTAGCGAACCGTTCTACCCTTTAGAGATAACAATGAAAGTTACGACGCTATGAATATTTCCCAGACAATGGTGCCAATTATCGCCCAAGATATCTCTTCTCTGCTTCGTTGATATAAAAATAGTCTGTATAATATCATTTTTTTAATATCCTTAAAGTAATCGCTGATCAAAGTATTTTAATAAAATTCACCGAGTTACTTTAATGAGGAATTTTTCCAGCTTATTGTATGTAAATAAAAGTTCTCCCTTTGATATGTTCGCCTAAAAGCATGCAAAAGTTTGCTTCACCTCAAATTGAAGAGACGCCTAACAAACAAACATAACTACTACAATATCTGGATATAAAACCTAGGTATCAGTTGCTATGGTATTCCACAGAAGCGTGTGACAAGGGATGTTGAGACACCATCCTTTATTTTGTAATTTTTGGTGAATTGCGTGGAATTCGTAACAGGGATGATAGATTACACTTAAGTGTTATGATCGCAATGACTAGGATACCCCTGATGATCGATTTATTGTAAACGCTTATAGCGAGGGAAAAAAGAGTATTACAATCCGTCCGAGGTCGAGTCTATTTCTCTTATTTCATCCAATGATAGTCAAATCGGTGGAATTAATATGGAACCATATTATTCATTAGGTATTATATCTACATCAACACAATGCCCCACAAAGGCTTGCGAGGATATCAGGGCACCAGCGATACATGTGAGTGAATGCATTCATATTAAGAATATACATGTATATATACATATATACCATATACACAGTAATCAACCCGAAGGTCGGTTTAGTAGTTGATGGTAGAGCTTACCCATGTACTAAGCCCAACGGCGCGTGAATATTCACACATCAGGGTAGGAGGGCCAGTTCCTTTCCCTGTGCCGGTTATTTATATATATATATATATATATATATATATATATATATATATACTTATTCATATTAAGAATAAGAAGGTCGCAGTTGTCTAATGGGTAGAGCGTTGGACTACTGACCGGAGGGTCCCGGGTTCGATTCCCGGGCAAGGCACTCTGGGCACCTGCAGCTCCACCCAAGCTAGTTGATTTCTCGGGTACCAGATCTTCCTGGAAAACCATAACCGGCACAGGGAAAGGAACTGGCCCCCCTACCCTGATGTTTGAATATTCACACGCCGTCGGGTTTGGTACATGGGTGAGCTCTACCATCATCTACTAACCCGACCTTCGGGTTGATTACTGTGTTTATGGTTTTTTTATTAAGAATAAATATATATACACATTCTTAACATGATTTGTAATATATGTTGATGTAGATATTATACCTAATTCAAATTTATATCACATGGTCATCTCTTCCACAAATTTAGGATGCAGTAAAGCCCGGGAGAGAGTTTCGCAATAAGGATAGGTATTCATTTCCCTATAATATTTCATTATTCCTTTGGAAAAAACTACTGTTCTCGTCATAACTACTGCTTGCGCCTAACCAAGTGCCAGCAGGTTGAACGGCGGTAAAGCTGAAGAGATATACTTGTAATAGTAACTAAGACATTACCAACTGATCTATGGATATTGCCAGAATTTATGTTTCTAGTATTAAGTGAAAGAGTCAAACAGATGGCAGAATAATGAAGTAATAGTCTTTGGCGTGGGTGAGTTCACTCAACTACACCGGAAGGACAATGGGTTCAAAGCCATGCGATGCATTGGCACACACTCAGCTGCATACTAGCTGACTGAACCGGATATTCCTGGGCACAGGGTAAGCGGCAGTTCCTCCACCCCAATTCGTGCACTTCTTACGCCATAGAGCGGTTAGAGCAGCTATAACTTTCGACCATCGACCCAACTTTCGTGTCCTTTGTTTTATGATTTTGTTACACACACAAATGAGCAGTGGAGCTCAATGTTATATCATTTGTGATGCGAAAAAAAGACATTTCCTGAAACCATATATTTTACGCAAAATTCACATGAAATAAAGAGTAGCGATGGAGACACTAAGGGAGCAGCAGAATTAGCTGGGGATGGCGCTATACACAAAAGACTACACAGGCCGAGAGAGAGAGAGAGAGAGAGAGCGAGCGGGTGGCTCGTTCGGGTTAGCGTGGAGATTTCTATTTGTGGCTCGTGCCTCTATTCCCGTCTCGCACTGAATGCCCGCCCACAAAGGCCCCCCATGCGCCTATATTTACCACCGGCCGCCGATGAGAGGGACCGACGAGAGATAGTGCCGGACGAGACTGCGCCGAACCCGGAACCTGAGAGTGGGAAGACCTGAGGTGAGGTGGCGGGGGTGGGGGCAGGAGAGGAGGCGGAGGTAAGGGAGGGATGTTCCCTGCCAGCATCCCCAGAACCAAACACTCCCTCCTACCTGCCAGCATAATTCCCCACCGCCTAAGTACCCCCGCGGTGGACCAGCAGGGAGGCACACGGACAGAGAGCAAGACTCCTCGGTACACACCTCGCGCTCTATCCGTCTCTGTCGCTTCCATTTAGGGCATGGAGATAATCCGTTTTAAACGAAGCTTCTTCCGACGTGGCCAAATAATGGGAACCACGTCATCAACTTCCAGCTACTCTGTAGGCTATGGTGGCACAAGCACAGATAAGGCTGCCATTCATAGTAGAGTCACAAATGAATATTTCCTGCTGTCATGAACCAAATGAAACCGTAGCGGGTATTTAAAGATCACAATAAAAAAACATTTAAAACCTAATTGATTTCTAGTCCAGCATTAGAATTTTAAGACTATATTAAATAATTAGGGATGCGCAGTCGCTGAGAGCTATAGAACGAATACATAAATCAAGGAGGTATCTTGAAATGAAATACCTGTAATCTGTATCGATGACTAGACCCTTCAAACAATTTTTTCTTTGGGAAATTGAAAACTGGTAGTTGAATTGGTCACCACGTTGGAATTCCCTTTATTTGATTCCTCTCCACCACCCTTTCGTGGCATGGTGAGGATTCTATTGCTATTCCTTCCCATGCATGGTAGGTGGTGCAAGGTATTATTAGGTTTGAGAAGAAATATTGAATGTTTTTAGACTAGTGAGAATTTTGCGAGACAAGCGAATAGCGGATGTTTAAAAGAAAAATTTCCCCGATATATTTGCTTTCGGCCACTTGACGAGTTCCTAATGCCTTTAAAATTTGGCTGCCACGGATTTGCTCGATAAAAAGGAACTCCCTAAAATCAACTGGTTTTCGTACATATCCTCTTAATGTTACGCAATTGATCTGATCGTGAAAAAATATGAAGCTTTCGATGATTGATTAAATTTATTATAAATCTTACATTCTTAATATATTAAAATGTCAATGTTGCGGCCGTGTAATTTATACACCAACAACTGGGTTCACCGATGGCAACGATTCGGACCATTTAAATCCTCCCCAATCAAAATAATTAAATGACGAGAGGGCGCCAGAGATTTGTTACATTCAAGTTTAACGTTAACTTCACGTTGTTACACTCAAGTTTAACGTTCGGAAATGCTATAATTACGAATAATAAAAATAATGCAACCAAAAATGAGTTTAGACTTAGTATGATCCTATGCACCCTATTAATCTTATCTGATTATTCTATTTGGCAATATCATACAGCACAATATGTTAAGTCTGCACTTTCAGTGCCTCTTTAAATCATATTTCCTATGAAAGGTGTAATGGTTGACGAATATTTAAAAGCATGTACACATGAGAATTTATGATTATTTCAACAAGTAAAACCTCTAACAACCTTTTGTTAAGCATTACTACATCCTGTTGACATTTACAGTAAATAAGTTTATTGCCAAGAAATTAATGGTCATTTCTTTGGTGTCACTGTCGCGGATTCGAAGAAGACTAGAAATGTGTAGTTACAATTGTAATGGTTGAGTAATAATGTCGACCACCTATGCTGAAAAAATTCATAGAACGCCTTCATATCAAGGGAGGGCTATTTTCATTTTTGAACAACGCTAACCAAGTCACATTTTGATAAAAACACAAAGGTGAAGGAAGTTTTTCGTCGCGCCATAACGGTGAAAGGAGATCAGGAGATTAAGGAGATTTAGGGGCGCAATTCCTACTTTTTCAGATTTAAATCTTTGTTAAATTGTCGGTGACCGGACATGTTTTTCACTGCTCCCTAGGGGAATGTGTGATCAATAACTTATGATGAATCCAGAGTAAGCATACGGGCTTGCCTGAAATGGAGGTGTCTCCTTAAAAAAATAAGGAACGCGATCTCGGCGCTTCGGCTCCAGCAACGGCACTGACGACGGGTATATCGTGCCGAAGGCAAGGGGGAGGGAAAAGGGGTGGGAAAGAGTGGGGGGGAAGTGGGGAACTCATCAGGGAAGGAAAAGAAAGGGCCGCACGAGTAGTGCGTGCGGAGGAGGAGAGGGTGGGGACGATGCGGAGGGCGGCGGCGAGAGGGAGAGTGGAAAGGAGCGGGTGAGGGGGCGGGACGAAGCGAGGGGGGCGGGGGTCCGAAGAGGCACAAGCCATTTTAAGGCACTGCCACTAGCCCGGCTGGCAACGCATCCGATATCTAAGCGCCCGGGGTCCTTCTCCTAAACCCCCGGCGTTCCTCTGCGCCCCGACGGTCGCGCGCCTGGAGGCAACTGAACGACCAAAGAAGGGGGGTCTGGAAGTGGAGGAGGAGGAGGTGGCAAGGTCCCTGAGCAGGTGCGGCCGGGAAATAAAGACGGATTCAAATGATGCGCGACAAAAAAGTGGGGGGGTGGATGGATCTAAGATACTTGAATTCGACCGTGGAATAAAAATTCATATGACTTCGCCTGCATTCGAAACGGGTTCATCATTACCGAATAGGCGATCGTAGCTAGTCTTACCGATCTCATTTCGAGGTGAATTTCACAGTGTGTTGTGTGGTAGAAAGATAGAATTATTCAAGAGTCACCATGAATCTATTGCATCCATATGACACCTTGATAGCAACGGGTAAAATGAGCAGCAGGGGGGATATTCTCCCCAGGCACGCATCATACGCGAACAGTTATGCCTACGCAATGTATATGAAATACTGGCAGAACCAAAATATTTCCATCATATAAGACAAAGAAATATTACGAGTAGAATTCATAAAGACGCCATCGTCATTAGTAGATAATGTATTAGTAGTATTCAATACATTGGTGCTGTAATAATTTTGGTTAAGCAGTAAACATACAGTATCTTTTAATACAGAGTATGCCTAGCGTGCATTCGCCCTCTACCGTCAATCAGTAGATCACCATGTGAATGTAGATGATCAATTCAAAACTGTTAGTGGGTTTGGAGAGAGTATTATGATGTTTTCTTAGCATGTGAATCAAGCAATCGATCCTAACTGTAACATGTCATGTATTACAAAAACTCACATTCCCGTTTTCAAAGTTACCGCATAAAAATCGATACTAAAAAGAAAAATCGGTATACATGTACAACTGATTTAATATCGTCTCGTAATCTTGGATACAAGTAAGTATTTCGAAGTCACTAACTGCACTCTCGTCTTTTTCTTGACCCTGCCGTCCTCAACCCGTGATCATAAGTTTACTATGAATTAAATTGAAATCATTTTAACGTCAAACAGAATTAAAATGGGTACAGGGATCGATTCGTGCGTGACATGGACGAATCAAATCGAAATGGTCTCGAAATTTTAATCTTTCAAATACTGGGTGCATTCAAAATAATGAAATTTTTTATTCACGAAGGAGTCTTTATTTCTATCACCCCTCACTGCCCTTCGCCTCCTCCCCTTTCACGGAATCAGGGGTCCGGATGTGCATTGATTAATTGAGCTTTCGGGCGGAATGTCATTCTTCGTGAGCAACGGGAAAAGCCCATCAGTGCCCCATAGTACGTCTCGGAGTAGAGTAGAGATGGAAACCGGATATATGGGACACAGTCGTCATATTTTCGTGATATCCAGACGCATCTTCTCGATTTTTGGTTCCAGTGATCCACTAATAAACCTTCTTACCATTAATCTATTATTCATGACAAAAAGATAACGCTGCGGAGCAATTATCAATAAGAAAATGTGCTGATTTTCGGATGGCTCGAACGCGTATATAGTATAACACATAAATCCTAAAAACTTGCATTCGACAGGCCCACCATAATTCTTCATGTGCCAATGAAAATAATGGTTTGCAGTGTCATATTAAACTCTTTCAGTGAAATGTATGAAATAAGAGGCGAATTAGACTAAAAATAGATCCATATAATTTTAATACTTCTTGGCAGCTATGGGACGCAATGTTGCACAATAAGATTTCCAGGAAGATATTTTGGGCTTCGGCGAAGTGCTCCCTGACCTGACCATGTCATTGTTGCTCCACTAGCCTAGAATCCATTTTACACCATTAATATTTTTTAAGCTTAAAAAACTGGGTTTTCAGAACTTTCATCGTGGAATATTTAAAATTACCTAGGTGTTATTTTGGTGTTAGCCTCCAAACCTTGGGACAGAGTAGTCGGCGAACGTGTGATTTATCTCTCTCCATCATTTGCAATGTTTAATATACACGCAAGTAAATACGCAATGATTTCTGAGACTAATAATCAATTTACGAAGTTTTTGTTTCCTTCAGTTGCTTTACGAATAGGTTGACAGTCTTTAATCACAATCTTAAAATAATTATCAGCGATAAACGCCTTGGAAATGTTCCATAAGAGAACGAACGACATCAACGCAGCAGCTTCGGTAACGTTGGAACTACTCTGTCATGACCTCAATCTCTTGTCATGCAATTAGCAGCTCCAAACGGCTCAGGAGTTATAGTCGAAACAAGCATAATTTTTAAAAACTGTTCCCGGCATCATTAAAACCGTCTTTGCACACTTATTGCTCCCAAAGAAGGCAGAAACCGTTAGTCTGTACAAAATTTCTTCGGTCTCAAGTAAACTAACTTTGAGAAATAACAGTTCACGCACATGGATCACCAAGCAGCACAGCTCGGTACGCATCTAAGACATTAGCAACAGAAGGAGCAACAATTATTCGAGATGTCTTGGTAAACCTTTCCTTTTAAGTAATATCCATTTCAACATGATGCGCTTTCCAGGCATTTCCATGCAGGAATTGTGAAGAGACCAACACAAACATATGTATGATTCTCATTCCTCGCCATAGATGATGGTACGCATCTATTTTCACAAGGTCACGTGTTGTTAATCCCGTCATCCCGGACGATAAACAGAATGCTGGCACGCCGCGTGTGGAAAGGCTGGGACCTCACTGCGTGTGATTCGTGAGTACAGATGTCTGATGTTCTCTCGCATCACGCAGGCTCGCCCATTGCACGTGGGAGGGATTTTTCCTTGGCATTTTTCTCGGATGGTGATGAGGGGGTCGAGGGTGGCGCAGTGTGGAGGTCGAGAGGACTAGAGAGGGAGGGTTAGCTGTTGGAAGGGCGGACGCACACGCAATCACGCTCGTCCCTATCGGACATCGGCTCTCCCAACAACAAAATCCTCAAAGACTTCCATCAACGAGCCTCTCGCGGGAGGGTGGCGCAAACGTCCCGGACGTTGAAAGTATTCCTCTCCTCGGAAGCCATTTCCATCATCTCCCCACGCCCTGCCGCACACCAAATCCCTTCCCGAATGCCATCCATGCTCGCCACCCTCTGGTAGGCGAACCCTTCTTCTCCATTCGAACCCCTTCCAGACCCCAACCCTCCTCCAAGGCCCGCACTCGAAGCGCCACTCTTCCAGCTATCAAGCAACGTCCTCCCCTCCTTCCTCTTACTGGATATATTTCCATAAAAAGACGATTGCGTAAGTTCTGCTGACTCTCCACTCACTCACTCACTCTCTCTCCCTCCGGCCGCATCGAGAAACCCTTCCCCTAGCTCCCATTCGCCTCTCCCCGTCGAATTTTGAGGAAGACAAGGTTGCTTCTTCTCCGGTCCCTACGAGTTCGTGACTCGGGCTCGGGGCCGCTTCAGGGCGGAGAAGCTGCTTCCTTAGCCCAAAGGCACCACGTGCCCCGGAGGACTTGAAGCGTCGTGAACCAGGATTTCCCTCCCAGCGTGAAGACGAATGAATTGTAATCGCCTCCAGTACATATCGTCGTCGTTCGATGGCCGACGCTATTTCTGTTTAAGGAATACTTTTGTGGAATTGTTCCATGATGAATAATGTCAAAATAAAACTTTGTAAAATCCACATGCATACATTTTAACGCGACTCAGGTTTCACTGCGGTGCAGCAGCATCATCATCATGCTTTTGACATTATTCATGAGGCAAAAAATGCCGAAAACGTCAAGTTTCCTGTGGGACTCTTGGCACGTGGTCATCGGGGTGGCGCACACCAACCTCGCCAAGCCCCAGGGAGTCGATAGCCTGTCGACACGGAGATGACATTGGTTATTTGCACTTTTCCTCAGTAATTCAAAATATTCTTCCAAGTGATGATGACTCTCCACCTCCTCACCATTCGAATGAAAATGCACTACTGCTACATTGGGAAAATGAATGTTAGTGATGGTGGTGATATTGAGCGAGTAATACGGAATGGATATTCAGATAAACAACAAAAAAAACAAACAGCAATGATAATGAGCCTATGCTCATTGTAAAATCCGAAATGTATTTATGCCTTCATCCGCAAGGCGTGGCGGAAGGTGCAAAAAAGTAGGTACAAACGTAACAGGTCTATTTCTTTTAGCGAGAGACCTTTAAATGATCCGATTTCAAAGTTACGGACATCAACAAATGCTACTGAAAGAAATATCGCAGAGGATTTTCCCCATTCACAAAGTCTTTAGCAATTTTGTGTAAGTTGATTCACTTAGGCAATTAAATGAATAATAAAAATTCAACAAATAAAAAGAGCAAAGCTCTAGTGAGAGGCGGGAGTCACCAGGCCGAGGAAAATAATTCGGCACAAATCCCTCCCTCAATCGGGGAATGGGAAGGAAAAAGGGCGAATAGACCTTGATTTTTGAAAAAATATCAGGGATGCTTTGAATCAAGCAAATCTAATAAGAAAACAATTGAAAACTTAGAACATGATATGATTGTAGTACAAAAGAGATGTTTTGGTTATAGGACCGTTAGACGCCACTTCTCACAATCATCAAGTTTCTAACCTTACAAGAAATATGCTAGCCCAATTTCACAAACTCAGTACTGTGCCTTCTTTCCACGACCAGTAGCACTATCGGACCCTCCTCTATCGGTTCTTGCGCAAGTATAAACAATAGTTAATAAGAAAGAAAAAATAACTAATACTTTTTTAATCATTCCATCCGTAGAAGCCATATAAACCAATCACAATGAGACTGACAATCATGAAGTTGAAAGACGTCAACGTGCGATAAGACGATTAGAGCAGCCATGGGAACTTCAAACCAGGACTTAATACGTGGCTGACCAATGAACAATGTTTTTGCCAGTATAAGGGCGGTGATGATTTCGAGAGTCCAATTTCCATGGGTAGAATGAAAGGAGATGAAGCTGTGTAAATCAGACGTGAAAAGGCAGGCTGCCTCAGAGCAGAGATTGGAAGGATTCACTCGAGAGATTGGAAGACGAATGTCTTTTGGTCCACACATATATATGGGATACAACGAAGTGTGGATTAGAATAATAAATCCGTGGTAGGCACTGCCAGAACAAGAGTGACGTGAACGAAGCGCTACTTCCTTCTTTTGTTGGGGATTAGTGTCGCTCTGTGGGGGAGGCAGATAAGGAGAGAACTCGAGGGCGTTAAGAGCTAGAAGGAGATGAAGCCTAACGTATTTAAGCCAATTCATTCCGTTTTAAGCGAACCAAAGCGCCCTCAATTCGAAAAGCCATCCTTCCCGGGACTTGAGCAACCACAACAAATTTTATTTTAGCAGGAAGTAAGTCCACAACCGTTGAAACTCACTCTTAGGAGACCTAATACTCACGTACATAAATCACAATAGCCAGGTGTTTTGGTACATATATAACGTATTATAGACAACTTTCATTGATGATTCTCTAAACATAAGAATGGGACTAGCTCCCTGCCTTCGTAATATTCTGAAGACCCAAGTAATCAATGGAATCATGGACATACTGGTATAGCGTCGCCAAAAAATGAATTTATCCATTTCAGTGCAACCTTACGTAACTTCAACACACGCTCCATACTTTCCACGTTTGTATTCAAACGACTAAATTGTTGGACGGTGTTCAATTCGGGATTCACGGAAAGTTAAGCCTTTCACTTCAATTTTTTTCGTTTTAAAAAAGGGAGCCATGATGTTAGCCCCAAGGTGAATCCAAAACAAGGTATGCACGGCATACAAATCTAGAGCATCATGTCGCAGACCCTCGATCCGATTGCAGTCAGGATGTTTTAGTCGCCTAAAAATCTCACATCGAAATAAGAATTAAAGAAATGTCGGGCGGTGCCGTGTCGCATACCACTACTAAGAGCTGCTGGCGGGTATTATGCTCCGGGAACTAAAATGCGACCCCGCTATTCGAGCACTCCACGTCACTGAATGAGGCCACCACCGCCACTCTTCACAGAGCGCGGGGATTTTAAAAAAATAATAATAATACTCCGTTACAGGCATAAAGAATGTCATATTTCGGTAAAAAATCCCAAAATTATCCACGCAGTGGAGGCACCTGGGGTTTTGGCATACCGTTGCGAATATTTTCGAGAATACCGTGCTTCCATAGTTGAGACCAAGAGAGGAGATGCAAAAAAGTTCGCATCGAGAAACTTGGGTCGTGGCATCATTCTAGTAGTGGTCGGTTGGTTGGGCATCCCCCCGTCAGCTGAGCCTCCCTTCCCCCCCAATGGCACTCGCCACCGGACGTGACCGGCGACCGGGGAACAAAGAGGACAGGCGAAATGTGAACACGAAAGGGATGAAAAGCAGGGGGATGAGTGAGAGGGAATATGGGGAGGGTGGAGAGGAGTTGAAGGGCAGGGTGGATGCAGTATTACGATAGGAGGGAGTAGTAGGGAGGCCTAGGTTTTTAGGAATAATGAGGGAGGCTTTGGTGCTTAGGGTCGAGGGAGGATGGTGAGGGTGGTGGGGCGGGGGAGACCGTGGGGGAGGGAAGGGTTGCAGAGTCAGGGGGGGAAGGGGAGATAGAGAATGAAATCGTTTCAAAAATAGATCCGGCCCCACGCTTTGGGATGCACCGACGCGCACTCTAAAAACGTCTCGCCCGCTTCCACGAGAGTCCACGGTCATCACACAAACAACGGCGGGAAGGTTGCGACGGGGGGGGAGGATTTTTTTCTCTCCTGTGTGTCAGGGAGCCATGGGGGGGGGTAAAAAAGCAGAGAGCGGGGGAATTGTGAAAGGATGGAATAATGAAGGTGGGAGCGGTGTCTCAGACAAGGGAGGAGGGAGAATGGGTAGGGGGCGGAAATGAGTGCGATAGAGGGTGGAGGATATTGGGAAGGGGAGCCAGGGAGGGATGTCGGGGAGAGGTGGCAAAAGCGGCGGCGAACACAATGGAGAGGGTAGCACCCGCGCACCACGTGGAACGGAACCATCGCCACAAAATCCGCCGTGCCAGTCTCCCGATTCTCCGCTCCGAAGTGCCGACCCATCCCTCCACCCTCCCTTCCCTTCACTCCCCCAGAGTCCACGCCATGACGCCAACACGCTCACCCACCCACTGGGAGCCTGGCCACCTCATCCCGCCTCCAGAGAACACACCAACGCCAGACAATGCGACAAGAGCACTCCACCAATCATACCTACGTTATATTCTATCACCAGGTCACAAAAAAACCATGCCCTAATTTAAAAAAAACAGCAAATTACAGCAATCTACCCAGCGGTGGGTTTGATTGGTGATGGATAAGATCCAGCTCATCTGCACATATCCCTACGTCGTCATCATCGTCAGTTATGATACCGACCAAGATGTATTTCATATCACACATCACGAACGATTACTTTCTCTAGCATTCAGTTTAAAAATGGGAATTCATATGCAGTAAATTACAGTGATAGATGTAGGCATTTCATGTGTACCCGTATATGACTAAAATTTTAAGTTACAGATCCATTATACATCCACAAAAATACCCCGCGATCTACTAAAAAAGTGTGTGGCAGGGTGTGCAATCACCGGGTGGAATGGGTAAGGGATAAAAGAGAGGAAGGCTGTTTAAAGGGTTAGGAAAAGGAAGAAATACATTAATTAAAAATCCCCGAAAGACGTGCAAATCCATGTAGATGCTAGCGGAAACTTAAGTCTCTCATTACAGCTTCCCACCTCCCATTAGTCCCAGTTGAACATACAGGCTGTATATTGTCAAGGTGGACTTAGAAAAATGACTGAATTTTTACAGTATAAACTTTTACTTTGAAATTCCGCAAATGTGAAAAGTAGTGACGTCATAGAGCGCTGCTAGTTTAGATTGTTCGTTTGTTGATAGTAACACTAATACCTGTGAGTTGGTTTCGTTCGGATAAGTGACCTAAGAATAGAAGCTGTCGATGCTAAAAAACTGGAGTGTTTTTAGAAATGAACACAAACTTCTGTAGATTCCAGAATTCTAAAATGAAAAATACGTTACAGACGGCGTGTGTCATGCAGGTCAATTTTTTTCTCTACACAGCCGGCGTTTATCTAAGAAGGAAGATCTTTTATCCGCATGATCGCAAACTATTGGTGAGCTTGTGGTGTCCAAAGGCGTCACCCCGATGTGAACCCGGGCCATCCGATCAGTGGCCAAACGCCTCACTCACAAGGCTCCCACGACACGCGGTACCTTGCAAAGGAGAGGTGTTGTTTCGCATTCGTGAAGGCGCACGTAGCTTGCGATAAAACCTAGACAGCATTAATTAAGGAATCAGAAGCCGATAAAGGAAATTCGCCATACGTATTTGTGAAAAGTGCCCGACAAGAATTAAGTATGAAGTGGTCATTTGAAAGCAAGGTTGGACGTACCTAAAGTACGAAGAAAGTATATGAGAGAAGAACAAAGAAAAACTTTTAAATAAATACACACCAAGAGAAAAACAATACTGCACCACATTTCGGCCACCATTAGCTCATTCGAGCCGCTAATATATATTTAGTGATATTCCAACCGGTTGTTCCTCGAAAATATCCTCAAACACGCTAGAGAAAACATTGGTTAGGCACTGACATTCTGAATGATTTAAAAATACATTTTAAGATTAGTAGACTACCTAAGTGAATATTACAACTGATAAGCGCATTTAAATTCCTTTAAATTATCCATGAGGCTCGGCTCGGTGTGCTTCTTATCAAATATGATGTTTAAAAACGTCAAAGTTCCATCCATATTTTTCAATCTGAATATTGACATTAGAAATATGATTCCCACGCAATATTTATACCCAGTTCAGCACTTCCTGGGCGTTTTGAAAATAGTTTATAAAATCAAGTTAAAAATGCACATATGCAAAGTTGTTTTTCCAATAGGTAAACAGTTCAATGGAAGATCTTTTAGGGAGGGGTTTCAAAACGAAAAACCATGGGGTAGAAATAGCACCGCCATCACGTTGGGCTGCATCGTACCTTCAAGTGTCACAAATGGTGTCACTATTATTTTATGACGAATATTCAGAGGCAACCATGCACTCAACCATGAAGAGATAAATCGAATACCACTTTATAAAAGAGGGATGACAATCTTGCCACAATTTTCCTCACCAACACGATAAACCTCGACAGAAAACGTGGCCCATACAAGAACGAATGTTTACCAAAGTTTCAGCACGATGGCACGGACTTCCAGACCACTTTCCTCGCTCAGCAAGTGTAATGGGAACGGGAGTTAATTTCTTTCTCTCTCTCGGCTAAATATTTCCGCAATTCTTATCTCAGCTCGCAGGACTGACGCCCTCACACCACTCCATTCCCGACCCATCCCCACCCCTCGCTCCTCCCGATAAACAAACAGACTCCTTTTATTGTGGTTTGAGGTCGCCGCGTGACCTTCAACGGGCGATTCGACCCTTTCATATCTTTTATTACAAATGCGAGTCTCAGCTTACGCTGCATTCTTCCACCGACATTCCCCTCCTCGCCCTCCGGCTCCCGCCACGCCACCGCCACGTCGCTCACTACGTTATCAACATCGCCGCTGCCAACCAAACGAATTTACAGTTTACACGACGGCGCCAAAAGAGCCATACATATTTTGCAAATAGTATAGGCAAAGACTACAAAAATAACTGTCGGCAAAAAAAAAACACATTGCAATGCTTTCCTGTGCATTGGAACGCTGGCATTCTCTCGTCTAGATATCTGAATTCATTATGAGCGCAGTGTCTCCTGCGTTTAGTTAAACTTATATGCCTTAGGGGTTTCAATGATACAAGGAAGGATGAATTGTAGTCAAGCAAGGAAGCAAGGAACCAGTTCCTTGCTTCTGTTCTGCGCCTATTACCGCCAAAACCTAATAAGATCATAGCGCCAATGCTTAGCTATCTGAGGTAAGAGTGTAATATTGATCAATTAGCAGTCACTGCTGACAGAAAAATATAAATTAAAAAATACTACCGGTCAAGCCGGTGTCCCTGTGAAATACCGCCAACTGAAAGCAGCATATATTCTGCACTTACATCGATAATCTGAGAATCATATTATTTACTTGCTAGATCACTGAGAGATCTCATCGCTCAAATACGAACATTTTCGCTGAAATACAATGGAATTCTACAGAATTTTTATGGTGCTATGAATTAGTTACAACTAATAACTATTCAAAAAAGAACTGATAGATTTAAAAAATATATCTAAGCTATTGATCAGGAAGATGTGAAGGCTAGACAGATACCAAACCGTGGAATCATAAAACCAAAAGTAATAGCGATGGATTCAGTCACAGGTAACAAGCCACCACCTCAGGATGTCTTGCCAATTGGCCAAGGGGCATGAAGTGAAGTGCATCTCTGACTCTCATCGGAGGCATCAAAATGGGCAGATACTCAGCTAGAACATGAGTGCAGCTCGCTCGGTCGAGAGAGCGAGTCACTATGAGGGGGGGGGGGGCGAGAGCAGGGGGAGGGGATATGGACGTGTGCGATAGCACGATCACATGACACGACACTCGATAGGCACTTGGATATTGGACTGGTCAAGATGACCAAGTTGCCAGAAGCGGTGCTAACTGCTTTCTCTGAATCATTTTCCTTCTCGAATATTCTACCACCACCGGGGCAGGGAGACAGACCACATTTGCGCGAGACAATAGGACGAACACATGCGTTAGTTAACTTCCCAGGTACACTCTTCTCGTTCTTAAGTTAGCAACCAACTCCTAGGGAAACTCATAGCTTGCGTAAGTCTAATGAGATATTTCTCTTGCTGCTGCCCTTGGATTTGTTTTATTT
The DNA here is from genome assembly GCA_037158775.1 of Hetaerina titia. NCBI lineage: Eukaryota > Metazoa > Arthropoda > Insecta > Odonata > Calopterygidae > Hetaerina > Hetaerina titia. The sequence goes on along the minus strand of CM073772.1, from coordinate 105,131,859 downwards.
TTTAGGGTAACTAATTACAATAATAAGCAGGCTTGCCTAATTGAGAAAATGTATATCATAGTGTGACCAAATTGTAAGTAAATAGACATAAGGAAAAGGGATAGGAGCACATAAATGGCGAACATAGGAGAGATGGGGAAGGCGGAATTGAGCAGATCACAAGCGCAAAAATATTTCCTCGAGCGGGACTTAACGCCGGATTTTTCGGCTTGCCGGGCCTAAAGTTTTTGATTTAAGTGACTAGGTGGTAGGAAATGGGGAAAAGAAAAAATGTATACGACGACTGCACCAAAACGAAGAAATGAAAATAACTGATTACGAGTCGAATTTAAATGCATCTATGCAATCAGATCATTAAAAAAACTCGTTCTTCGAGAGAACTAATCCTTTAGATTCAATACCCAATCGGTTTGAACTTGAATTAATCGAAGCTCCGTACAACTAACCAAAACGTCATCAGCAATTGGCTGAACGCACCTCTAATCATGACGTGTAATGGCTACATACCATCTACACTATAATTTCCAAAATTATACGCAGGCAGTAGGCGGCACCTTAAGATTTGGAAAGAGGTAAGAATGTTTGCTACTTTGATATTCAATGGCTAGCAGGCACTGTAGCCTCTCGGAGTGACGTAAAACTGTCTCAGTCGTGCTTGTCAGTCATTGAGTGCTGTTCTGTTCCTTATTCTCGACTCACTGGCAGCTGCCTACAGACTTCTGGAATCGATACTACACTGTACCAGTCCTACGCGGTCTCTTAGCATTACTGCCCATGGAGAAGCCTATTTTCCTAAAATAGTCCCACACACACATATGCCAAGACTACGCACACTATAATCCACTATTGCAATTGGAATTGGAGTCGTGCGCAGTTTGCATTCGAACTTGAAAACTCAAAGATACTCGTATATCGAATGATACAAGGGTTAAAATATTTGGCACGGAAAGCCCTACACCCTACTTGAAGTTATAAGTCATTTCCACTACCTTTTTAAATGCAATTTGGTGATTTTTCAGCCCGCCTCTCAAACCGAGGAGAGCACCACGAGGAAAGAATACAGTGCAAACGTCACTGATCAATAGGTGTTTGCGTCCAGCGACCAAATTAGATACGCATATAGGACCTTGATTTTCAGGAGGTGCGACGCTTTCCAACTTTCTCTAAAATGTTTTCCTTCAATAATGCAATGGGGACCTCTTTCACCTCAGGCAGAGAGGCCCCCTCGTCTTGGGTCGCGCTGTCCCCGGCTATCCAATTGCGCCCGCTTTGCCCTCACTTTGTCACTTGGTTTCGATTTTCGTCATCTCATTCTATTTATTTCGAGTAACGTTCTCGGCCACCGGAGCAACCGCCTCACGACCGGCCGGGAGGCGGCGCGCGGCGGAGGAGGAGGGAGAGGTCAGACACAATGACTCCGTTTCAATCTCTCTCTCCTCAAACTTCGCTGAAGATATCCACGGAAATTCAAATTTTCGCCCGCCCCCCGTTCGCATGTCAAGGACGAAAATCGACTGCGAAAATATTAGGGCCCTCATTCATAAATTAACTGCGCGAGGGTAATTCACTGTCCTGATAAGATGGAATCTTATTAAGGGGCATACGAGCGAAAATGATGGATAATCTAGTTCTTATTACCGATATCCGGATTATGTTAAACAAATATTTTCCACGCATAAATGGTAAACAGAATAGAATATTGGCTCTGTTTCTTTGGTAAATTCATTACACAATTTTGCTCATTGTAAATGTCTATTTTTTTATTTTTCCTCCCATTCCTCCTCACATAAATGGATCTTGTTTGCTCGAAATAAGATATTGATCTGATTGATTATGCCTTGAGGTCAGTGAATCTGTCCGGAATACCAAGTATCTGCGGTTCCTGGTTCAAGAACTTTGTCTGCTTGTAATCTTCTTCATTCCCCTTCCCCATTAATCTTATGTTAGCCAATTTATGTGTTCCCTGCTCCTTTCAATATCCAATATCCGTAGAGAAAAATATTCATGTGTGTACAGAAAAATATATAAATGGAGCAATGATAATTATGAGTCAGATTAAAGGTAGTCGTCGCAGCGTCTGTTCTTTAGTGAGACGAATGCAAAGGCGTCTGATCCCAAGTGAGTCAGCCATTTGAGCGATGGTATCACTTTGAAAACACTTTTGAGGGACGCATTGGGAACCCAACTTAATTAATCATCCCTCGAAATGAAGAACATTTGTAGATTTGAATCTGATTCCTGACAACTACGGGTCTCGGGCCCTTTGGCCGTGCGATGTGCCCGGCAGGGGCTCAAGGTTTCCGAGGTCGTCACCTCACAAAACCCTCGCAAAAGGAAACGGACATCAGCGGAGCAGATGGCACAGAAGAGAGCTGGACCCAGCTGAGACAGGTACCCAAAGATTTCTTCAAAGAGTTGGGTGGCATCGAGGTGATGGTGCCTCTTGCCCTTTTCCTGAATGCCAAACCCCGCTTGAGAGAGTCACGGAAATTCACTTTGCGAGGAGATAATAGTTCAGTACCCCAGTCTTTAGGGGCAATGAAAGAAATCGCTCATGAGACATGAAATCGCTTAGGATAAATGCCCATTGAAAACAACCTTTATCTTATAGAAGTCCACAAATCCGAAGTTTCAAAGATTATGCCGATAGCCTTGTTGATATACATACTATCTTCCACCAATCAACTCCTTTTACAGAGATTTGGACATTATATGTAGGTGTGAATGGGGAACTACCATCGGCATTTACACAACTGAATGATAAGTGAAAGCTAGTCTATTAAAAAACTAATGATAAAACTCTCAGTCGATCAGGGCAGATGACCGAATCACGAAATATTAACACAATGGATGAGAATCGAAGGCGAGCGCTGTAACTTACTAGTCTGCCGCCTAGCCAAACAACGGTGATTGTCATAACGACTGAGGAATGGCATTATAGCAATGAATGTATTTCGTGGTGGAATGTACATATAAAATCTTTCACTGACCAATAAGATGCCATTTCGTGTGGCGTCGTGGTACAAAACTGGTATTTATTGCCCCCTGGACGTCACTGTCACGGAAACGTGAATCCATTAACGCCAACGTCCTTCTGCTGCCACACCATCAATGTAATTACATGCAAATTATGCGTTTTCAATCGGTTTCCACTATGCTGTTAAACCTCACTCAAGGCCAATTACTAAGCCCGTCGCTCAAAAAGAGACGAGGCATTTGCAACGATAACTCCAAATAGAATTATTCGGATTTAAATTTGATTCTCTCCAACAGGATTCTAATGCAAAATATAATTATCAGCGCTGACCATAACAAAGCACTCGTGAAAGCGGAAGCTAACTTCTAAGAAGATCAAAGAATACTGGGTAGAGTAAAAAGAATACTCCAAGAATTTCGGTCTCATGAGGTAACGCAACGATCAAATAAATTACTGATGGATTTCAGACAACATCGAGGACTAGGACTTACCGCTGCTTAAGCTGCAGCTGTAAATAAAACAGTGAGATCATTCTACCCGTGAAATCATTTTTCTCATTCAAATTTTCTTTCCTACGACCTTTGTCATCTCCACGAATACCTTTAAATGGAGGTACTTTTAGGATAATGTATCTTTTGATCGACATCTACAGTGAGCCTCTTCAAGGGCAACAAGCCATTGGCAAGGGCATCAAGCCAATTTTGGACCCGTTAAGACACCAATCTCCAAATATGTATGTAGCTGGAGTTGAACGTTAAGCATCACGAAACGAACGACAGATCTCAACAAGTTCATCAGATTAAAAACTGTATCGGTCGTTGTGATAGTCCTATTCGAAGGTTATTTTTAAATCTGATACTGCAGTAATTTTTGAGAGATATGTGATTCAGGTCCTGGACCTGAAGATTTGGCATGACTACAGGGTAATGAAAATGGTATGTAACAACAACTGATCATCCTTAATATCCTATTTCGTTGTGGTGACCACTAAGAATTAATTGATCGATTATTTTCCAAAAAACGCACTCGCCTCATGAATGACATCGATCGTCGAACGACCAGAGACCAGAGAAGAGATCAAATCATAGTCATCCGAGTACACACGCTGAAAATACTCCACTGAATATTTGAGACCATGCTCCTCAATTAATATGCCGCACTAACTAATATTCGTGCGTGTACGGCTGGTATCATAACACTCTTCCCCCCACTTCAAGCCCTTGCAGTGGCTTGCGGGGTATTTTGTAGATGTGGCTGTTCTACCAAAGACTAATCGAGAGAAAATTCCGTAAGCGCAAGTTGCGAAAGGTTCGAGGCATTTACTATGCTGTTAAAACCTAAAAGTTTGTTTCAAACACCGCCAATCACGGAAGGAAAGCTTACGTAAACGTTAAGTAGATTCCTAAAATTTTCCTACTCCAATGAGAAAATATTTGACTAAATGAAAGCGGGAGGTCGGTACACTGGGGAGGAGGGAAGAAGACTTGAATCCGGACATCCTGACGATGAAATGACAGAAAGTGACCGAAGTAACCCGACGAGAGCATTCACTGTTTACCTGTGACTTTAGGGGTGGAGACCATTAGTTGCATGTCGATAAAATAGCAGAATTTTCATTTCTTACTTTCCAGTTCTGCATGACATGGCTTGTTATGGTAGAGGTCTGCCGTATTGCCGCTGTGGTTCATTTTTATTCCCTTTTTTCGTACAGCAAAGAATTAATTTATTAGGTGAATTAACACTGGTTTCCAATTAAATATTCCTCCAGTTTGTACCCAAATTTGCACATAATTTGAGGTTTTCTTTACTGAATGTTTTTCCCTTCCATTCCTATCACTTATCCTTCCCACCTGGTGCTTGCACCCCCTTCCGCATGAATTTTTGGTGGCTCGCATAGTATTTACGTCGATGCAGAAAGTCCCCAAGAGAAAAGGGCCAAAGGTACAGACAGAATGTACCCACCCGAGTCCATGTGAGTACCCCACAAGTGTCGGGGCGTTCGGTGGTGGCCGGATCCGGGAGTGGACGACTGCTGGCGGAGGATTGGGGCGGGGGGGGGGGGGAAGAGACGCGAGTGCGGGGATGAATAAATAAATGAGTCCGTAGGCGTAGGTATCGGCAGGGGGGAAGGGACGAATTTGACGACGGGACGGGAGAGGAGACGGAAAAGTCATTGCCTCGCGAAGGACTCCGTGATTGGCTCCGTTCCATCCGCGCGGCACCTTGCGCCCACCTCCCCCCTCCCCTTTCCTCGCTCTCAACAACACCCACCGGAATGGGTTGATTGTTCCGCGTCGCCGGGGGAGATGAAAACAAACCGAGTCTCGAAGACTCGAAGAGAGAGGAGATTCAAGACTTCTGCGAAGGACTATACCTCCTTCCACACCCAATCCCAACGGGCAACGCGAGCGCAAAGGGCCAGCCCACGTCATCGGCTCACCTCTTAACGAACCGAAGGGTCACTTGCTCCAAAAGATGTTAAGCATGGCCCTGAAGTTAAAGTTAAATTCATTTGCTGCGAAATGACTTCACAAGCAAAAGACGCAGGTTACGCGGAAATTGATGACAGGTACCTCAAGTAAAGACGCAAAGAAAAAACTAGTGAAAACAAATTTTGAGCGTAGTTTTTTTGCATGGGTTGGAAACTTGGTTTTTGGGGCAAAGGAGGATTTGAGACCTTTGAGATGTGAGCGTAGAGAAAATTGTGAAGGACAAAATGAGTGGAGAGGAAAACAAACGAAGAAGTTCAAGACACGGTAGATGAAGAGAGACGGCTGATTGGTGAAATCCGAAGAGGGCAGGGCAAGTGGACGCAGGAGACACTGACGGGCATTGATTGGGATGCTGTAGACCGTTATAGAGAAAAGAATGTTGGGAAAGGGAGGCAGGCGGAAGTAAAGAATGTGCTATTGACGTGACATGTAGTATATCCTTTATGTATACTTTGGGTCATGTTATTAGGGTTTACGAGTACAGTAATGTGTAGGAACAAAGTCAATTAAACACCTACCCTAATTAGGTCGTGAACCTGCTAATAATAAATAAAAAGGGTCCGCATGGGGACTAGTTTCGGACTAATGAGCCACAATAAGAGCTATTTTAAAATCATAAACCGTACAAAAAAGGCCACATCGTATTATTGCCAAATGTTACACCACATAATTTAAACGAATAAGATTAGTTAACACCGTTTCCAGCACCATGAAAAAAAGCACGAACTTCCAAGTTTAGTGCTCGATTATTGGGAAGAGAGAACAACTCGAGAGGGAAATGCCGACGGTGAGAACCCGCCAGAGATTTTCCACAAGGTATCATTCGCACCGGCTAATCACGCTCTTCATTCTTCCGACTAATGAGCTTCCGTGGGTGAATTTCCAACCATTCCCATGAATTCCCGAGTGGAAGACTTTTCGCCGGTTTCCGCTACGACTACTCTTTCTTTCTCTCCCTCTCTCCCCGTAGGACCCAGATGTGCAATGGAATGAGGCAAATCGGGGACGGAGATGTATGACACACTCTCCGAACGACTGCCTCCTCCTCATGGGAGCCACCACGGGCGGAACCCCCCCTCCTCCCCCAAAGGGGGGAGGCAAGGGCGACAAATAGGTGCCACATAGGAATGAAAGGGCCGAGAACATGATGCACGACCAAACAATTCGGGAAGAGCCTGCCTGCAAGTCTAAAGTGCTCGGTCGCTACTGCTAGATGCGATTACGGCTTCGGCCATTGAACTGCGATCGTTTTCAATAAATCCGTTAAAAAACACGAAAGAGAGAGTGAGAGTAAGGCTAAGAAGGAATCTTCTGTCGGATTTTGCCTTTATTTTTTCGTGACGTTTACAACTGTTACATTGTCGCAAACTGGACTCTACGCAATTGTGTATTACCCAGTGAGTTAAATACTTTGCTCATACTAATAATCATAGCAAGTGATTTGTTTTTGAGAAATAGACGCTAAATCGAGTTAAGCAATGCATTCACGTAATAGAGTCGACTCTAAAAGTTTAATAATGGTGAAAAAAGCTATTTCAAAATTGCAAAGAAGGAAAACGATGATGGCAATGATGTGAATACCCAAATTTCTTTTAAGTGAAGATATAATGTTGACTAGTTTGTAGGTGTGTTACAGCTTTCGTTAGTTTCGACAGATTTTGGCCAAAGAAGACAATGTTTCGAAATTCGTGCAAAAAACCTTTTTAGTATACACGAATGCAAATACAGATACTATAGGAATACATACACATCCACCTTAGGATGCACCTGCACTTGTGAATGTTGGTTTTGTATGCGGTTATATTTTTATTTTAGGAGTGGTGACCTAACGCGCTCTTGCGGCGGCTTGCGGGGAATTATGTAGATGTAGAGGAGTGGTCAGACCCAGCAAACATTTTCAATGCAGAAAATTCTACCAGGCCATGCATTTACGCCGGAATGAATTAGAAGAAAGGTAAAGCAGCTAATTCACTACAATGATACCATAGTGGACTAACTTACGACGGACATGAATTACATTTTCCGGGGTAAGAGTTCGGATTACACCAATAATGCACTTGAAATGGGTTAACAGAACCTTTGCTAGACAATTATAACGGTAGGATTTAGGTTGTCCACTGCATCATATGTATGCAGGTCCGGCAACTGAATGAAACACACTCCTTTCACGACCTATGTACATCAGCAGCTTGATGCCTAAACTTTAACGACCTAAAATGTAAGAGTGGAAGTTATCCGCCCATTGTATCTATCTACCAAAGACCAATGCCGAAATTAGAACAGCGGGATCCGGCTCTTTTCTTATGACATTTGAAGAGAGGGAAAGAGAGAGATTTACCACTCGTAATAAGAGGCATCCTTGAAGCTCTTGGCTAACGATAGAGCGGAAAAGCTGACGAGCCGCCGGTCGCCATCTTGGCGGCGACGACCCCGGCGGAAAGGAGAGAGGGGGGATGTGATATTCACGACTACTCCTCCCCCCTCCTCTCCCTACTCCTCACCCCGCTCCCCCGCCCGCCCTTTCGCCCTCGGTCCCTTGCCCACAATCGGCAATTTTATTCCCACCCTTCAAGGTCCCTCCGCTCACTATCTCGCATTGGGGGGGGGGGGGAGAGGGGGGAAAGTGAGCATTTGAAGTCGTCGCGGCGATGTTACGCAACTGGAAGCGGATGCTCCCTCTGCCCCACACACCGACCGCCTGTGCTGCTGCTCCCTCTTTCATTTCCTACTCGCAGTCTGCCTTCTTCACTTCGGTTTGCAACACCACCACGGGGGGAAGAGGGGGTTGGGGCGATCCTTGGCAGAGCGAGAATTAATAAACAGCAGCGGTATACCGGATACGACCCGCGCCAGAAGAACGAAGAAGGGAAGCTGAAGAGTGAAAAATGCAGGGCCTGCAGAGTGAAATTCCCACACAAGCACGCGTGAACTGGCTATACTGCCCAAACGGTGACATTCACCCCTCTTAAGATAAACAGAAACGACGCAACCATAAGAGGAGGCCTGAAGAATTTTAATCTTCGAAAACATACGCGAATTGAGGAGGGTTTTTCCCTGAGACGATATTAAGGGTCACGGTAATATCTGAATAAGATGGGCCAACTTTCATGTTACCAGAAATGATGAAATTCACGACAAATCGATACCTGCTAAAATTGATTTCCTCGCGGCCATTTCTTTGTTTGCAATAACAAATCCGTAGAGACAAGTGGGAGCCGGCAAACGGTTCAGTCTAAAAACTTGTGGGAAATATGAAATCCCGCCGAGTAACCTAGCGTTGGCGTATAGGGTCCCATTTAGATGTAAATACCGATAAGAACCAATTTCTAAACGTGCCGAGGCAATGAAATAGAATATCCACCGACAATACCAGCGCTTGAAGCAAGCAGTAAATACGCTTCCATATCAGGGGCAAGGAGCAGCATGTGATGATTTTAAACTGCTGATGACAGTTAACAAAGCTACATGACTCGCCTTCAGAGATAACATAGAAGATAATTTTATTATTTCTATTCTCAACGTTTCGTACGCCACCGCTACACCGCACACCAGTTTTTCGGGAAATGCCCGCCAAGAAAAATCGCGACAATTGGCGCAAAGCTAGTGGAACAACCGGAGACGGGAATGTGTTACGAAGGCAACGCTTGAGGTATCCGATCAGTAACTGCATCGAGTTTCCAAAAGGAGAAGAAATTCCTACTACACTTAGGATGCAAGGGTACGAGGTCTAATTCTCAGAACAGGTGCTGTGCAGTTGGACGGTTAACAATAGGGACACCATTCTCTTCCTTCTCCTTCCGATGCTGTTCTCCCTCCCGTCCACCCCTTCCCCCCCTCCTCCTCCTCCTCCTCCTCCTCGCCGTTCCAAATCGGTTGGGACTACCTACCCCCCTTCCCCCCCCGACTCGCTCCCTTCCACTAACCCTCCGCTCGCTCGCCTTGCCGGCAGTCGTGCTCGGAGGAGCCGGGACGGCATATGGAGGAGCTTGGTTGGGCTCTGCGGAAGGCTTATTGAAAAAACAATTTTCGCAGAAATGGGTTTGGGAGTTCCTTCGTTCTGTTGAACATTAATATTGGAGGGAGTCGGCGCTGGTGCGTTCACGGCAAGGGAGAAAATGAAAGGAATAAAACGGTGCGTCACCACTAGTTAACGTACCAGTTCGTATGAAAGCCTTGGCGCCCTTATGATGCTGCTCTAACCTCCCTCGAGACGAGAAAAGAGAAAACACCATGTAGGCGCATTATTTGCTCCAATTAGTTGAAATTTAAGTATCGGTTTGATCGTATCCAGACAGCTCTGCACTAGCCCCAGCCGTGCCGTTTGCATCTTAAAAAAAACAATTCATACTGAAAGGTCTCTTTTTATTCATACTTAAACCTCTATTCTGTGTTGCGAATGGGTATAAATATGAAAACACTCGGAGAGAAGGGAATTGAAGGGCAGTACCTAAGAAAATAACACACCACCTGGGATGTTTTACAATACATTTACACATTAATGCATGAAGGAAGAGAAAAAGGATTTATCCATTAACCACATTTTGATTTTCTGATGCGCGGTTTAATTGAACGGTCTTTCGATTCAGGCCGCAATGGCTGAGAACCAGAAATCAGAATTGAGTCTGCCATTCAGTAGGACCGAACTCGTGTATTTTTATGAAATTCGTTTGAGTTGCTCTCTTCCTACCTGAGGGGCCTCCCATCTAGTTGTTCCTTATGGTATTCCGTCTGATGAAGCCGTAAGGCGGACCCCGAGATTATTCTATTTTCCTGAGGGATTGTGGAAGAAACACTTGACTTGTTTCCACCCATTTCATTGACCCATGGCATTATCAGTAACCAAACCTCTGAGGTAACTAATTGATACGTACACCCATATCACTCAAATCCATAACGTTTCTGGTGAATATAATCAGCGGTGTCTGTCAGCGTCGAAGCATAACTCATGTCAACTTGCCACTTCACCTCAGAGGGGCTTTATTTTCGCTTGTTGGCAAACAAACGTAACCGAAATGATATAAAAAAATGTTAAAGGAATTGGCGACCACAGTAGGAAACACTACATTTTCAATAAGTGCAATCAGAAATACGAAGCTGAAACAAGAGATCAGATAACTCACTCAGAAACGATAGCGGCGAAGGTATCTAGCTGATCAAATTATAAATTACTTCGTTCAAAGAGTTTCCCCCAAGTCCTTAATGAATGCCTCCAACGGCTTCCCTAATCAGGGTTACCATTCATTCCATGTCCGAAACTGGAATTTCACCTAATGGAATACACCGTCTGTTGTATCAACGCAAATAAATCCACCTGTCCAGGTCAAATATCAACGCGAATTTGAATTCGATAGTATTCGGCTCAACTTTATGGAACCTCATGATGAATTGTGAAAAAATAAAACTTCTAAGTTCCATTGAATTATATTTAAAACGGCCAAGTTCGTCAAATAGTCAATGATATTGACTGCTTCACGAAAGCGGTGGTTTTAAGTAAAATTCAGCGCAACATTGAAAGTTTTATCTTTTCACAACACGAATATATAGGGAACTGGCTTAGTAAATTAGAGAAAGTTAAAGAAGAGTGTTGGGATGAACTTTTGCAATAAGAATAGTTCTCTTCGCCTAGTAGCCTACTAGTTGTCTCTTCCTACTAACCTACTGCATCAGCAATGCCGAAATAGAAAGTCTAGACTCAATTAAATACGCGTTACCCTAACCCAAGACCTCTCCTGGGTGAAACACTAATCGGGGAAATATGTTGACAAGCAGACAAGAAATTGGGATTTATCAGAAGAGTATCGGATAAATGTAACGGGAGGTGGGGGTTTAAAGAGTGTTGCTATTCGCTAGTTAGGCCTCATTAAGTATATGCCGCTAATGGGGTCCTCACGAAGTCGGTTTGACAGTCAATGGTGGACAGCGTAGAGAAGCTAGATTTGTAAAACGTTGTAATGATGAAATTAGTAGTGCATTTAAACTATTGGAGGAACTACATTGGGAATAACTCATGGGGCGAAGGCCAACTCACAAGATAAACTAACTTTATATGGAAGCAGTTAGCTTTAAAGATGACACAGAATGGATTATTAAGCCCCATCGTTCTACCGTAGGAGAGGTCATGGAAATAATATTAGAGAAATATGGTGTGCATTCTAAATTGCCAAGAATATTTTCCTTGTTTCCTCTAACTCTTATTTTATAATTCTTTTGGATACTAGCAGCTTGTCTCGCTTGAGTTTAAAAGTATTTTGCCCTTAGATACTAGAGTGTATGTAACTGCAGTTAACATGTCCTAAAGCGCCCCTACAAAAACGAGCGAGCCAGAGGAAGGTACCCATTTGCTGTTGGTGGGCATGGATCTATTCGATTGCCGGAAGGTTGGCTGCACTCCTTCAACAGCCGAGGAGGAAGGAAGGCTTTCTTCGCTCCTCGACACGAGTCCGTTCTGCTCGCGCGCCTGACTGATCTGCTTCTCCCTCCCTCTCTCTCTCTTCCTGGGCGGATTTCATTTCCAAGCAGACGCTCCTATCGAATGGGAAGATCCAAAGAGGATATCGAAGATAAGAAGCTCGGGGGGACTGCACTTAGCAATGGACTGTTTTCTCAACGACTTTTGTTTTTTTTTCGGTTAGGTGGAAAGGCCTGTTATAGCCGACTGCTAGCGCGTCGTAGCATATCTCCTCGGCAAGATGGCCGCCCCACGCACGGGGGAGCAAAGGGGATGGGGATATGCGCGGCGGGGAGGGAGGGGGTTGAGGCGAAGAAGATAGGGAGGGGGAGGTTGGGAGAGGGGGGAGTGGAAGGCAGAAAGTAATGCTGACATGATGACGAATGAATCGTGGTAATTTTATCCGAAGTAAGTTGGCAAATATCAGATTGTTCGCAGAATCACGCAACCCGTCACTGCACAAAAAAATTAAGCTAAGCAGTAGCAATGTGACATACACACGTAGACATGTAGACGTTAGCCGATAAAAGGAAATGAGCGGTGGACTGCGTCAGACCTAAGTTACGATCGATGACCAGCGACGATGATGACGAATATGAAAATATTCAGTTCCTCTTTCTTCATTGGAATTGCCCAATTACATCGAACGTGCCCGGGCAACTTCCAGCTGAGTCAACGAGTAGAAACTTGAATACATCAACATCACCACACGGGTGGAGACCTAACACCCCCCTCCACATGCCCTTGCGGCAACTTGCGGGGTAATATGTAGATCTTCTGATATAATTCTTGCAATAAAAGGAACATTCTTTTCTGGTCACGCCTAATACTTTGATGAAAAATGTAAAAGGAATGAAATAAATCGTTAACGAAATAAGTTCCCGACACCCATATACATCTTAGACTTACGGGGAACGATAACTTTAGCATATCCAACTAATTGGTCACATAAATCAGTACAATGCCAATATACGGAACAGAACTGGAAAAATAACACTAGCGCCGAAAGAGTTTTTGCGTGGTTTCGGTATTTTAGGCGCTAAACCAATCTACCTACCTACAATATCATTCCATGGTAATATGCAATACGGGTAAAGAAACACTATTTTATACACGAATCTGGAAAACGTTTGAAGAAAGAGTAAATAAACTGTACAATCATAGTGAATCAGACGTTATATTCAATGAACGATTGCTAAAGGCTTAAACTATTAAATATGAACTAATGTTTGTAAATGTATGGCTGGTGTAACAACACCCCAAATCCCATCCCCTGATGGTAGCTTGTGGGGTATCGCGAAGATATATTGCGTTAATTAGTCTGGTGTGTATTCATACCCTGCCACACACCCTAGCAGTGGCTGGCAGGGAACTACAAAATACAAATATGTAGATGCAACATTTTGAACCTTGCTTGCTTGTTGCTGCAAAACGACATACGGAAGTGCGGAAGAAAATGAGAGGCCACTATTAAAGACAATCAACATAAATACCCCGCGATCCGCCATAAAGGTATGTGGCAGGGGGTGAAACCACCAGGTGGGAAGGGTATGTCATAAGTAAGGACATGAGGAGAGGAAGGGAAAAATACCCAGTAAAAAACTACTAAATAACGGAATATAAGTCAGTCCTTCCACCAATGTACCGTAAGACATGAGATAATGTTTCCCACATATATAATCGAGACGAGAATTGCATGAAAAACTATCATTTCACAAATTTATTGATGACAACAGTAAAATATACAAGTAAGCAGCACAACATTTCTTTCTACGTCTGAGTTTCCGAATATTAGACTAGAAATGTTAGCAACATCCTCATGAAAGGAATGTTTTCGTGAAAATTTCATGCACACCCCTTTGTTTAGGTTTTATAACATTTCTAATTTTAATTTACGTTTCTAAAAAACTAGTGGAATTTTAAGGTTTTCTAATACTAATAATATTTGGTAGCCCCATCATTAGCTGTGAGTTTTGGAATGACACACACAGGGCAACGATATATTTATTTGCCTCTCCTTACAAAAGCCTTTTCATTAGATTCCTAACAATGTTACACTACTAACGATGATATGTTCTAACATTTACTAGGATGTCGAAGAAATCAGCCTGCCATTATAGGGGTTTATCCTTTGTAGATCAGGGTTATGGGAGCTAGCTTCCGTTCTCGAGGTATTGAACCTTCTATCTAGGTTGTGACACCATCACCTCTTCAAGAATAACTATAAACTCTTCACCTTTAGCGCTGAAAAGTAATAACTTCTTTTGCTCTTCACGAAAAACTATCCCTCAGGGAAGTGTAATAGGGCCGCTTATATTCTTAATATTAATGACTTAAGCTCACACGTTAGCAGCAATCTCAGATTAATTGCTGACGATAAGGTGGTATACGGGGAAATAAGGAGCCACCTAGATCGCTAGCTACTCTCTAGAGACTTAGACACAATATCGAATTGGAGCAAGGAAAGGGGAATATTACTGATAAAATCCGCCGTTTTGAAATTTTGGAACAAAGGAAGTGGCGAGCAGGACATAAATTGTGAAATGGAAGGGTCAGTGTATTTGTATGAAAATTGATATTATTTAAATTAGCATACGTGTAAGTTATAGTACTTTGTAGATGTATCATCTCTTCACATAAGAGCTCATTACAACAAGATATTATTCATTCAACTCGACTATCACTATCAATTTTAACTCATTAGAAGTCGTCTCGACGCGAGTCGGTACCGAGGAGAGACAAAGTCGCGCCATGGGCTAGTGACAACTTCGAAGGCAACGCTGAGCGCTCGGATGTGTTCTGAAATAGAAGAGCGAGCGAGTTGGTGAGTCCAAGGGGTGGTTTCCCCGAAGAGGAGGATTAGGATGCGGTTAAGGCGTCAAGCAGGTGGTGGGGGACGGAGACAGGTAAGAGCGAGAGAGAGAACAAGAGAGAGTTTTTCTGGCGGTAACTTAAAACCCACCACCGTGACCCGAGGCAGGAATCGAACCAGTGCGACCGAGCGGGGAGAAATCCCATAGCCGTGAGCTAGCTGGCAGTTGGGAATTTGGTCGTGCAAGAGAAGGTATAAGAGTGCTGCATGCAGCGTTGCCAGTTTTACGATTTCATCCGATAGCGGCGTTCCCTTCTCTTTTCCAGCGGATACATTGAATTTCCGCTTTTTTTCTCTCTACACCATACGATACAAGCTGTTTAGTTGAGATATGCAGAAGATATCTACACGCAGTTGGAATAAAACACAAAGCCAAGGGCTACGTGTATGTACGACATACATCCTCCGGCGGAGAGACAGCGGAGTTCAATGTGGAGTACCGAGCGGAATCCGGCACATTTTCCTCATTGAAACAAAATGCCTCATCGAGTGCATGACAAGTCGTGCCCGGGGCAACTTCGTGGACTATTTCCTAACTGATAACCATCGCCAGCCTTTAAAAGTATTTATCAAGCCGACATCATAAACGGATAAAAAAATGTGTATACATATGCCAGTAAAAGATGTGGAAAATCACTAAATTTAATTTTCCCCCAAAAGATACTACTGGTTGTTATTTGGATTATTGGCATTCTATAAAATTTCATTAAGATTTGTTGTCTACTTAAGGACATACTTTTTCGCTATAAACTAATTAAATATGATCAAAACGAATGTCAGCAGATGATTGCCCAGATGACCGGGATTGCCCACAAGAGACGATATAAATGTGGATGAACAGGGTTGAAGGTCACGCAAGATAGTTTTTACTACGGTCCATTCCGTTGTTAATAAAGGGTCTTCAGTACGATTAATGAAATTAAACGGAGCAAGATTCTATTCTAATTGATGAAATCGGGAGAGAGCGATCTCTATTAATACATATGTGAAACACAGATTGATTCATCATAGAATCAATCACCCACACCTCTTGGATATGAGCAACATTGAAATTTTGCATTGAGGTTACATTAACGACCCAGATACCAGCTAATATTTTTTTTAAAATTAAGCCCTCAAAAAGAGTTTAAATTACTAAGTAAAATCAGGCCACCTTCACCGATTTGACCAAAATACAATCGTAATGTCACGGGAAATGGCTATTTTACGCACCAATGATTTATAATTTTCCTAAGGACTTAATTTTTCATGTCAACAGAGAATTCCTCTTATCGTAGAGAATTGCTTCGTTTCTCCGGTGGCTACCATGCTATAGGTATTTATTACTTGCTATCATCTCGGAAATTAATCGAAGGAAATTTCAAACCGCAGCTGGCCTTACATACCTATGTTATTTCTAGAAAATTTCGGTATAAAATAACTCTCAATATACTATTTACCTGGTGCTGGTGACTGTTGAGTAATGTTAACGGAAAGCTATTTAAAATAATATTTAAAGTTATTTATTTCATCAGGATAAATCATTCGTAGAGAGTTGGTAACCCAGGTAGTTTCTATTGATCAAAATTTGGCTAAGCCGTCGCATGGACGTGTGGCAGGGGGTGATAGGTCATCAACCATTTTACAGGTACATATTCACTCCGTTTCCTCATGTACACCGCGATCCACCCAAAAAAGCGTGGAATGGGTCAACCGAACACAATTAAATACCATGTAACTTGAAAATGGCTCATAATTGGTAGAAATAACTTCTGCGCACCGAATTTACACCAGTTCTCTCGAACAATAAGATAAACTACTTTTATTATTGAGCTGGAATTCATGAAAAATTCCGATTGCAGAAGTTTCGACCCCAACGCATATAATTTAATTCCGTCTTCAGAAAATAAACGAAATTTTAAAAGGGTATCAAAAGTCAATGTAGGCAAATTATCTTGCTAGAATACCTAAACATGGCAATTTACACAAAATGTCATTTTCCTGCGAACGATATGGGGTCACAATGACTCAAACGACCGTGGTAAAGGAAAAAAGTTGTAAAAAGTTCAAAGTAGCCTATTTACATGTATGTTATCATTAATTTATTTTAGCTTTTTATTTTCTTGTTTGCATTGCTACATGTTTCGTCTACCTATGGATATATATTCACACTCACACGTCACAGTGCATGTAGCTGTATCTAAATTTTGGTATCTTCATATATGGAATATTATCCATATTTTTTTTCTTTTTAACAATTACGCAAAACCTAACCTTTATGACGCATGTCTGGTTTGGAACCACCCCATGCCACACACCCTGGCCTGCAGCGTATACTATTAAAGTAGAAAATATATCTGTACCCCTGAAATACCCTGCACCAAGTTTGACGAAAAGAGACGGGCGAGAATAAGTAATATCCTCGAACATCTAGGGATTATTCTCAAATATATTTCATGAAAATAACCATTACGTAACGTGTACCAAGAAACTTAGGTACATTAGATGTGCATAGTACATAAAGCTACATGAATATTGTGGTTCATAAGATACAGGGCAAAGTAAAGGAGATGTATGACGCCTCAATACGATCATATCTCAAGGGAGGTAGATGTGTGGTTGCATGCGCGTCGAATGATGGGATGTTACAATGAATGTGTGCACTGCTGTGGATTGGGGTTTGCATGTGTGTGTTGGTTTTGAATGCGGTATTTCTTTTTTCCTTTTTTGGGTGGTGACCTAACACCCCCCGCCACACGCCCCTTGCGGCGGCTTGCGGGGTATTATGTAGATGTAGATATCTGGTGGCTTGTGTGCTCCACAGAGATTCCTGGAGCCTCCCACACTCAACGATCCGAGGTACTGGGAATATTCGTTCAATATGTCCATTTAGAGTAAAATATAATTAAATTTTTAAAAAACTCATGTTTTCTTCATCTTATGTAAGGTTTAACTCACTGGATTTACGGTCACACTTTGTTCGGATGCATCGAATTGAACGAAAATGAAAAGCTGTTGTTTTCCCCCAAAATGTAATGTTCGCTAAACGAGAACTTTTTCAGGAAGTTTTAATGAACCTAGGGCCATATTTATTTTGTTAAAAGAGCTAGGTTGGCAATCACGCGGACTAAAATTACACTTCAAATCTTACGCAAAGCAAAAGGCCCAGGGAAATTAAGTTTCGTCGTCGTACACGCCAGTAGGTAGTAGTCGATTTCCCCATCCGAATGAAGTGGCTTTGTCCGCCCAATCATTTTCCGAAGACAGGAAGTCCGCCACCACTGCTGACCTTCACGGCGACCCGCGGACTCCTCTTCTCCCAGCGCCCCCCTCCCTTCCCCGGGTCCCCACACTCCATTTACATCCCCACCGAACTCCCCATGATCTTTAAAACACCCGCCAACTGAGTAACGGTAATCGTCACCCCCTGTCCGCCCCACCCAGACGCTTTCCCACCTCCACCACTCCGTCTAGTGCCGCCGTGGAGAGAAAACCTCCTCCCCTCTCTCCCTCCAGCCTTCCAGAGAAAACTGGACGCGCCGCCGCGGATATTTTCCCGACGAGATTCCAGAAACACGGGGGTTGGGTGGGGGGGGGGTGTGACCGAGTGTGTGGCGGTCTCCTTGGTTGCACCTGCAGCTCAGGCACGGGGGAGCACCGCCGGCCGATACGAAAACACCCAAAAGAACATGATGTTTGGTGCCTATAAATCCCCTGCCTGATGTCTCAGGTCATATGACATCATGAACATTATTCATTTTTCCTTGAATTTAAAAAATATTATTCCAATCTGTCACTCATGAAAACATCACCTCAATGCGTAAACTGAGCCACTAAGACCACAATGTCCACGCACCGCCTGCCTTACGCCCTTGTGGCGGGCGGTTGGGTACATCGACGCTGAAATTCGCCAAGAGGACGCATGGAAGCCATGTTAGGTCACCCTCCACAACTGTAATTGATGATTAATGGCATTCGGGAAACTAAAATTACCGCAAGTTATGTTTCTTGATCTTCAATTGAGCGATTTAAAAACGATTCCTTCGCCTATTGGTTCTAGAGGCAATTTCTTGAGAAATGATTGATATTAGTTATCATGTTCCTTCGCACGATTCGCGATACAACAATAGCGATTCAATGGAGAAAAAAGGTAGGATAAATAGGAGGGGTAACTACGTGTACGGTTCTGGATATACAAATTCGACTCAATCCAAAGGTCAAGGTTTCAGGGAGCGACTTACTGGAGAATGATACCATGTAGTGTTTCAATATTTTCCATTCAGACAACTGATATTTCAAAGCTGCTACACAACATGTATTATTTACAATAAACCACAATTAGTCTTGCTCACTTGATCGCCGACAGCTAAAATCTGTGGTAAATCGATACAAAAATTGCTTATTGACGCATACGCGACTAGTATTGATAGTGGATGCGGAATTATTATCCTCTACAATATCGCCTATCGATGGCTTACTGCACACAGGGAATATTTTGAAACTTTGGACATTTTGGGAAAGCTGAGCAAATGCTGTGGCGATAAATAGCAGAAAAGTGATTTGCAGAAATCACTGAACACCAATTACCGATCAGCCCTGTCTTATTATTAATGAACATCGCTTCCATCGCGGATATAGAGGCCAATTAAGTGGAACGGAAATGCAATCAATGGCCTGGCATTGAAAGTCCAGAATTAAAGTACGCCCATACTT
This sequence comes from Hetaerina titia, assembly GCA_037158775.1. Lineage (NCBI taxonomy): Eukaryota > Metazoa > Arthropoda > Insecta > Odonata > Calopterygidae > Hetaerina > Hetaerina titia. The sequence continues at coordinate 105,112,378 of CM073772.1, read as the reverse complement.
TCCAAACTTAGCAACTGTGCATGCGCAAATAGAGAATTGCCGCCAGCAACGTTCCTCCAACACCGACAATCCAAAGGTGGACAAACACAGAACTATGTCAATTGGCATCATCCTTCTAAACTTCACACCTTGGTGGCGTTACTTGTACAACTGTCGATTAAGTTACCGCAAGATAAAAGTATTTGGTAAGGAATCGGGATAAAATGGTAGGCTACACCGATAAAATAAATTATCAAAGAAATTGCGATATTCTCTGAGTACATGTGTGCCGACGACGTCTCAAAAACCGTCGTACGAATAAATCTTTAGTCCGCTTGGCTTCTACTAATTCAGATAATGAGATAATTCAGACAACTTGGGGAATCTAACAGATATCCATGCATGAACGTAGCTCTAAAATTACCGGTCGACACAGCAAAATTGTGCAACTAAACCAATCATGCTCCTCCCGGCGCTCCGCAGACAAGAGGTTCACGAAAACACGAGCCCACGGAGAGCAACAAATCATGCTTGGTGACAATTCCGAAAGTGGATCGATCTCTGGCATTGGTAATCAATATTCGTACCGTACCTAATTCGGAAAAGCGCTTTTCGGCTGGCAGCAGAAAAAATCGCGCCCAAGGATTCGCCTAAAACCCCAAAAAGCATTCATCGGCAAACTGCACATACTTTCGGGATACAACGACCTTTTGTATCGCAGTCGGAAAACTCGGGTTTCGCAGCTACGACGGCGGCAGCAGGCCCCGCGCAGCTGTTTCCCGGAGGAGATTAGATTTGTGAGTGCAGGGGGGGGGATGGGTGGGAGAAGGGGGAGGGGGTGTTGGGAAAGGATAAGGGGTGGCGGCGAGGGGGAAGGACAGAGATGGGAGGCTGGAAAGATACATACGTTGGAGGTCGTATCGTTTCTGGGTGTCGGGGTAGAGGCAGTGCTGCCAAATTAGAAGTTTTGTTGACAGTGATACCCGGCGCTCCCGCTTCATAGAATTTCAGAATAGAGTATTTCTATCAAGATACGTGGGGTTGCTGAGTTTTACATCAATCAAGAAAAGCCCCACGTGCGACGAAATACGTTCTTCAAATGGATTTTACAGTAGAAGCTTATACAAAGGTTCACGCGTGAAAAATTAACAAGTAGAAAGAAACATGAAGTTTGCTAATGAATCGCTTTATAACGTTTCATAACTGTCATTGCGGTAGCAGATCAATACAGTACCCTTCTCACAGATTCTCGGAAATGAAGTTAAAACGGACTTCAACGTATCCACTCATCTAAACAACATTCTCACACATTAAAATGGCCTCGTTCTATGTATTTTCCCTTACTTTTTTTGCTGAACATATTTTTCGCCATGATTTCAAATGATGGATCATTATACAACTATTGTTAAAAGTACGAATCGTATATTTAAAAACACATTTGCAAACGAGAAATGTCAGCAGAATGGCAATGTCCTGACTTAGTCCACTAACTTGTGACTTAGTCCACATTAATGTAAATCAATCCATTGCTGGAAATTTCATTAAAATAATGTAGGATATGAATTCCAAGGTAAATTATGATCTACAACATTAAGCCAGGCCTATAAATAGGTATTCAACAATAACGTACGTGAGCAGTTTAATATTTTTGCTAAAGGATCAAAATTTAATGATTTAGTCAAACACACTTAACAAACAATTATTCCAAGTAGTACATAGGTACATGTGCGTGGATATGAAACGAAAAGCGTCACTGAAATGCTTATGGAGTTGGGATGGGAATCATTGGAAGAAAGACGACTCAATGCTAGGTTAAACTTACTAAATAAATTCAGATCCGCATGTTTCAGCACCGAGGTCTCGAAAATTATTCGCGCTCCAACATACACTGGTCGCTTGGATCATGGGTACAAAATTCGGGAAATAGATGCCAGGACTAGCAGACTCAAGGACTCCTTCCCACGGACAATACGGGATAACAACTGTAGGGTCACACTCGGAGATAACAAAAATGCCACTTGCCACCCTAGGCGTCTAGGTAACAATTAGTTAAACTCAATTGCATGCACTTTCACTAACCTCCTGTGTGTTGTGTCAAAACCCTTCCCGCATGCCATTAAGTAATGTTTTGCTGTTTACAGTAATGCGGTATTTCTTTTTTCCTTTTTTGGGTGGTGACCTAACACCCCCCGCCACACGCCCTTGCGGCGGCTTGCGGGGTATTATGTAGATTTAGATATGCATGAGAGGTTACGTATATCACTAAATATATGATCATTTATGAACTAATAATTGTGCATGAATGGCTGGTGACCCAACACATCCGCCTGGGAGATATTCTGCAATAAAGAAATAAAGTGGCAAATCAATCACGGACAATCTTCCCGTGATTAAGATAACATTTGGAGTTTGTGCAAGGAATTTCGCTCAAAATTAAATCTTAAAATTACACAATAATAACAATGTGAGGTCGAATTACAATAATCGGATCAAGTAAGTCACCTAGACGTCAACCTCACAAAGAGCTCATCGTGGATCGAGCATAATCCCCATATACATATATGTATAGGCAGATGTAAAGAGAGTATGCTAACGAAATTTATAAAGCAGCCTTGAAGAAACTTGGTTTCATTCGTCGATGCGGGAAAATGTTAAGTGGAAGTAAGGGAGAGGTGGTACTTGTGAGGTCGCACTCGGTTGGGAGCGTCGGAGGAGTTCCTTAAGATGATAGAAAAGGTGGAAGAAACGGCAGATGAGTTTGTTAAGAATTGTTACGATAAGAAGCGATCGAATAGCGGTTATTGGAGGGACTAGAATGGGAGTCCCTTGGAGGGTACGATACAAATGTATGTTCACCCGGTATCGCGAATCAATAGCTGTCATCGTCAGGGGAATACATGATTTGTTAACAAATCCTAGCCAATCAGAAATTATATTAGTTAAAAACGAAGTCAATTTAGCCAAAAGCAGTAACAGTGAAAACGTTGAGTAGATAATCAATGCATTCGTAGGTCCAGGAGCTTATGCATATGTCCTTACCACATGTAGTTGCATTCTAATTTACGAGTGGTGTCCTATCGAACCCCGTTACACGCTCTTGCGGGGTACTGCGTAGATGTACAATGGGGACCCTAGTTCATAAACCCTTATCTACGATTCCTATTTCATTCTAATGAATGCTTCAAGCTCGTTTCGTATGAACTGAATACTGAATTCAAATTTAAGACTGTCCTGCGAAGCGATTTTGTCAGCTACATTCACATCTACATAATACCCCGCAAGGGCGTGTGGCGGGGGGTGTTAGGTCACCACCCAAAAAAGGGAAAAAACAAAAACCGCATTCAAAACCAACACATAAATGCAAACCCAAAACCACAGTGGTGCATACATCCAAAGAAACATCCTATCATTTTACATACATGCAAATACATATCTACCTCCTTTGATTTTACACGCATGCAAGCGCAATTCATGTCATTTGGTTTTTATAACTGTACTAATACCTTTCATTTCCTTAACATCTATCTTTCAGCAACAACATGAAATACATAGATTTGAGTTCACATGATGCGCAATCAATCCTTATTAGGGGCTTTTATACGTAGGTAGACAATGTGTTCAGAGCAGTTGTCTGACCACTGGAATATCTACAAATCCTTGAAGTCTGGTTTGGATCGCAGAAATGGGTCTTGGGTGTACAATGATTTTGCTGGTAGTAGCCCTGAGGAGCCTAACCTGGAACAGGAGGAGGAAGAGGGACGTGAAGAACGTATAGAGGCGGAGTGGGGTCGGAAAAATGGAATGGATGGTTGGGATGAGGAAAAGGGCAGTGAGACTAGAATGAATATCGTTGGAAGAGGCCTTCGGATTGGGAAAAAGGTACACGCTTGGGATTCATAGGCTGTGGGCCTTTACAGAGTGGAGGACCATGCACACAAACACGACCCATGGCTCTGCACCTCCGGTTCGTACAATGGCGAAGGGAGAGCTGGGTGGGAGCTGCTCCCTGACCAGCTATAGTTTAAATGGGCTGTGGGTGAAAGTAAGCGAGGGAAAGTGGGCATCTTCCTTGCAATGGGGAACAAGGAGAGGCAGAAGTACCCCGTGGCGCGTGGAAGGGTTCACATAGTGTATCCACCCCGCCTTAGCCCACAGAGGTCACAGCCCCCCAGTTCCTACGAATTCCCCCCCTTCCCTTTTCGTTCACAGCCTTTGAGCAGCGTTGCCGGTTTATAGATTGTGTCGCTAGACTTTCACTTTACTTCATCATCATCCACGGCTGGTTTTGCGCAGCGGATCCGTTTTTTGTCTATAATCAAGAGCCAGGAAATATTGGCCTCCATGAGCGTCAGTGAATATCGTAGCCCCTTGCAATGATAGCCGCTTGTCGCGCGCTCCAGGTTACTCAAAAACTCTATGAGGGACTTTGAGGGTACCTTATGGTCGGCTTCCGTGACGGCAGGGTAATGATCAAGGGGTCGTGGTTCGATTCACGCCTGGCTGGTATACCTTTAACCAAGGGAATGGGTGTTTATAATGGTCACTGTTTTTAATTCATATTTAAAATTCAAAGCAAAACGCCAACATTTGGTTTTTTTTTGGAAAGCTGCTAAGTGAGTGATTGAAAATAACACTTGTTTGGAACTAAGTCCGCTAGCATTTACTGGGATTTGAAAGTATTTTCGGAGATTTTTAATGCATCTTTTTCCCCTTTTCCTAACCCTTTAAACACCGTTCCTCTCTCTCATTCGTTATTTATCCCGGCTGGTGCACACCCCATGCCACACACATAAAAATTAATTAAAATTGATTCCAATTTTAATTAATCATGATATTCCACCATATCACGCTTGAAACGTCTCTTTTTACACAAATTTTTGTTGGATTACGGGGTACTTATGCAGACGTAAGTAAAAATGCACGAAACCAAGGTTATGAAAACCAGTTCGACTTCTACTGCTACATAATCGCTCAAACAATACTATTTCGAAGGTAGCGCGGATGATTCCCCAACACACGACGAGAGCCTAGTTCAGTGTGTGTGCACTCTTCTGGAGAATTAAATATGAAGAAAAATTTCTAAAGACCGGTTTTTCCGAAATGTCTATCGTCTACACAATGGACGAGTCTTAATAAAATAGATGGAGGAATTGTTTGTTAGTTTGTAGCATATGTATTTGCATATGTGTAAGTTGAAAGGGTTTGTGCATGAATGTATACGCCACTGTAGGTGTAGATTGGCACGGATGTGTTGATTTTGCATGTGGTTTTGTTCTCTTTTACGGGTGGTGATCTAACACACCCCGCCACACGCCCTTGCGGCGGTTTGCGGGGTATTATGTAGATGTAGATGAGGAATATTCTTCATTGCAGTGAACTCAGAACTTAATGGTACTCCTTACAAATGCTACTACATTGGTATGGAAAGTGTTTGGTGTTACACCAAGGATTATAATCATAGAAGCTTATTAATTGCTAATTCTACAGACTACCCGACTCCAGTATAGATGTACTCTGGATTTAGATGTTCCCACAAAACTCAACGACCAAAATTCCAAACCCTTCACCAAGAATAGAAAAAGATGTTGCAGAGGAAAACCAGCGAAAAATCACGACTCCAATCAAAAACTTCTGAACATGTTGGCCATCTATCATACACTGCAGCTCCTCGCCTGATTCCGCCAATAATGCTTAATCGTCAACATATTTCACGGTCTTCATTCTTTCTCCTCCCACCACAACACCCATTGCTCTTTCCAATGCCTTATTAGTAAACTCTTTAGCATAAATATTGATGAGAATCGGTGACAGACAGCAACCTTGTCTGACACCCCATCCGATACATACTTTTCTAAATTATGTTCATTCATTTGGCAATTGATCATTTATGTTGATTGATGATGCTATGAGTAACGATTACTTCCATTAGAACTGAGAAAATGATCTCAATAAATGTTTTGTTTACAAGTAGAATGAGGTGTCTCACAATGGCGACGGTTAAAAATAGAAAGTATTTGAAAACATGCGAAATATGCCTGTGAAAAGAATGGTTAAGGTAAATTGTACCGATTAACCGAGAAATGAGGAAGTAGTGACGAGAATAGGAGAGGAGAGGAAACCGCCGATAGAAAGAGAAGAGAGACGAACATCTTTGTTTGGGAACCACGCTGAAATTGATTGCTAAGAAGGGTCGGAGGAAGGAAAATTTTAGGGGAAGAATGATTGGAATGTTGGTTGAGATAAGATATGGCAGAAATTACAGGCATATGAAAGAAGACGCTCTGTACTGAGTGCGATGAAGGACATCCAGTTGAAAATTGCTGGAAGATAATTCCACTTGAGAGAGAGAGGGATATTGGCTTAAGTCTCGTCAAAACAAATGGTTAAACGCCGACAAGAGGTAATAGCATACTCGACATATTTACGATTAATACCCCAGTTATGATCACAACTGTGAAAATGTGATAGGTTTTTGTCACAAAGCTATATTAGTGGATATGAAAATGAAAAAATTTCTGCGATAAAACCAGAGAGGATGTCTATTCAATAAAGGGACCTCCAATGAATGGGCTTCGGGAGATGTTAAGGCTCAAACTGGAAGCATTCAGATCGGAAACTCACATACGTTGACACAAACTACACTTGGAAAAAAGTTGCACGTGGTAGAAAAGATAAATTTATTCTACACAAATTCGTAAAACGACGACAGGGAACTACTATGGTGCCACAGAGAAGTCATGGTGAAGTTAATGAGACAAATAAATGCACTACATTTTCAAAATATTTAATTAGCAATGAGGAAAATATAATGAAGACGTTGGAAAACAAACTATTAGAATGTCGAGCAAAAATTAAACAGATTGTACGTAAAGGCTTGCGTACTTTTCAATGCAATATGTTATGCGAACATTTAGAAAACTTCGCTTTGGTTATGCCACGTAAAGACTACGCGGCAAGTATCTGGGATCCATGGGAGAAAATGTTAATCACAAAAATACATAAGGCCAAATAAAATTCTCTTGGTTTGTTCAAAATTATTGAGAGGATCGGGTAAGAGTCACGGGTGTGATGGAGGCTGGGATACTCTGCATTCCGGAAGGAAGCAGGTAAGATTCTGAATTTAGAAAGAACAGGGCACCTGAGTTTTCTTGCAACACTAAGGTAATTAGTGTCACACAATCATTATAAAATAAGATATAAACCGTCACACACAGCTTGAAGTACTCGTTTTCAATTAGTAAAATATCTTCAGCGGTTTCCTTTGGTATTCTGATATGGGAGACTTCGCTTTATTCACTATTATTTTTGCCGTAGACGATTTGAAAGATATTGTTTGGCACATTCATCTACACAATTCCCCGCAAGCCGTCGAAAGAGAGTTTGGTGGGGGCTGCTACGGCACCAGCCCTATATTACTACATAAATGCATTTGCATATCTACCACAATATCAAATGTGTATATCAAGTGTGTGCATATGCATATCCACAATAATCAAACCGAAGGTTGGCTTGATAGGCGAGGTCAGGGTTCACCTAATGCTAGGCCAAACGACTTGTGATATTCGCAGATCATGGTAAGGGGTCAGTTTCTTTCTCTGTGCCACATGTGAAAAATCACTCGGCTTGAGTGTAGCTGAGGGTGCCCAGAGGGGTCCCCAGGAATCGATTCCGGGTCCCCCCCGGTTAGTAGCCCAACGTTCTGCCCACTGGTATAAACAAATAAACCATACACAAACGCGCATTCTTTCGTACGCCATGGAATACTGGCGTTGTCTACGCTGTCTGCACGAATTTCGCTATTTTCTATCTTTAAAGAATCCACAGTTGGAAGTTTCCCTTATCTATCCCTGCCGTTAGACCATAATGATTAAAGGATATCCTCCAAGTATTCGCCTCACATTTCCATTTCGACGTCTTGTGTGCTATTATACCCTGCAGGTGGCTTTTCGGGTACCATGCAAATGTGGATGTGGTTTTCAAGCCACACGTAGCAGATCATGCTTCCGAGTTAGTGGACATTAAAAAATCAAATTCTTCGTATTTAAAAACATTATCAGTAGGAATTTTCGTCATCTTGCATTTCGCCATCTGCAACGAATCACGAAGCCTGCACAACGGTTCTTAAAACCACAAATATAGATAGATACGGGAAAGATTCCCACCAACGAACACTATCATCTATGGACGAAAATGAGATTAAGAGAGAGTAAGTGTGAAGTAGACAGGTTTAAGATGGCTGTTAAGGCTGATTAGGAACGACGAAGAAGGCTTCTCATCAGAATAATTAACTGCTCAACGACAAATAGTGCTAGGATTGACGTAAGGAAGCGAGTTATGTATGGAATCTTCCCTTCTAAGGACGGGAGACTCGGAGGACCATAGGAGCAGCGGAGAAAACGCTGTGGGTTAAAGGCGGTGGAAATACGTTTTTCTTGCGGACTATTAGTAATCAGAATAACTAACTGAAAATTACCGGAATATTGGGAAAAACAATTAATGTTCATTTGAGTGGCCTACTATGCTGTCATTATTTCAACTAACCCTTATTAATTTTATCCTTCTTGTGCCTAGTAACCCGTATCTCATGCTGAGATAAGTATTTCACACTTAAATGCCACATAGTGTATTTACCTATAGTTAACATTACCTTAGGTATTACAAATGCATTACACATTTTTTAGAAACTATCATTTAAGTGAAATTAGATTTTTGATAATGCATGCCTGGCGTAAAATCGCTCACTCCCTTCCTAGCATTCTTATAGTTGCTTTTCAAGAGAATTATCAGTTAATCACGGTTGTATTACTGCGAAAATTACTACATCAAAGCAATCTCGTAATTTCGATAACGTAATGTCGTCGTGAGATAGCATTCGAGGCCCAGGGCAGGGGGAATAAACCAAGATCGTCTTCCGTTACGCAACGCTGCCTTGTGAGTGCGATCGGAAAATTGTAATTGCATTCTGCAAGTAAGTTCACACAATCGGTTGTAATAGACATGGCTTCAGTGTTTCACTGGAAAGGGAAAACGCGAGCACTTGAACAATTGAATATATACTATTGTGTTTATGTGATTATCAGCTTCACGGAGGTCGTGTGTGGTTATTGGAGTGGAGTTACGCAACATTTAATCACTTCGTCGAGATAAAATCTCATTTAATTCCTAGGAAAACTGCAAAGCCTTACCTCACGCAGAAATGGCAATTTAGTAGATGTTCAACCACTCCACAGCCACAAAGTTTTCACCATCGACTACTTTCGGTGGCAGTTTTTTGTTGTTTAGTTTCACTTCTGTCGTGATCGCGAATACTACGAGGAACGAAAAAATCCCAGATTCTATTGGTGCCCCAGTCTACATATCTCCGTCATCTCAACCGAATGGTCCAATCTGTCGATGTAACGTGGGGTTTTGGCGATTCCTTCGGCGTAATTTGTTAACTCGAGTGTCGTGTACCTTTTTAACAGCCTTAGTCGCGCCTTCTTCCTTCGTGCTTCGAGGGACTCCCATCCCAGTTCCTCTAATAAACGCGGTACGCTCGCTTTGTTATCGAAACATTTCGCCACAAACCTAGCGGCCATCCTTTTGCACCTTTGCTATCTCTCCAAACACCATTAAATTACACCTAAGGAAATAAAAAGGAAAGAACATTTAAAACGCCTACTTTGAGAAAGGTATAGGACACTTGCGTTCTTGCGTAACCAAGGTATTCATTACACCCCAAAACTATATTGGTAGACTCGACCACCTGGAGTGGATAAGAGTGATAATAAACATACAATCACATACTGATTCAAGTACTCGTTCTTCTCGCACACGATATTCATTCAAAACGAAGTCGAACCACTTTGAATGGCGACAAAAAGATATATATATATATATATATATATATATATATATATATAGATGTTTTCTTCGAAGTAACACGGAAGTGTTGAATAAAAAAACTTAGACAGCAACACACAGCACGAGAACACATAAAAAGAACATTACTGTCTAAGTTATGGATGTTTTCGATTCTTGCTATCATATATTCAAATACACATGTGAACTATTCTCCAAGTTTCCAAGTTACCCTAGTAACTCTTGCGGCTGCTTGAGCAATATTGGTTAGACATTGAAATTTCCCCTACTTTGTGGAAAATATTGGCTCATAAACACCAACAACCAATAGCGATACGTTAATTTAATAACCCTTTCTGAACTAGATACTATCACTGCCTGTTCCATCAGCTAACGATCCAAATAGATATAGAAACACAGCATATTGGATTTTAAAGCCGTTAAACGACGTCAACCCTGCGACCTGCTTGGCGCCGAGTGTCGAACCACTAGCCTTTTCCGTGCTATTTCGGTAAATTTAATGCATTTAAAGAAAGTGCCACTGGATTGGCTGAGGGCTTTACATTGGTCATGTTTCCAATTGTTCGAGGAACGAAATAGAATTCAAACCTGACAAGTTCTAACGTGGTATGTTTGTTCTCTCTGGGTAGTATTAAATACTTTAGGGTACCAAAAAACATTTGCAAGTGGCAGCCAGATTATCACCCGTGGATTTCGTGGTACGCCGTGATTCCACGCTAGACATGCGCCATCCAAAATAACATTCGTTAAAAGTGGTAGAGATGTTTTATAGCAACACAATATGACAGTAATGAGGTTCAATACTGCAGGCATACGTTTAAAGAAAGGAGACATCATGAACGCCTTAACTTTATGTTGACAATGGGAGCGAGGAAATGCACTAGTGGATGCCGCAGCAGGAAGGGGAAGGAGGAAAAAGTGCCGAGGAGTGAAGGGCTAGGAGAAGGAGTACCGGAGGACGGGGCAGAATCGGTGGACTACGGTATGGAAAAGACGTGTCTGGTCCGAAAGGAAGAAGGATGGGGGAGGGAATGGGGAGGCAGGAGGTTAAGGGGTGGAGGCGGGGTGGAGATTAAAGGAAGGAGGGTGAGGTGAAGTTAGAAGGCAAGCGCAGCCAACCGATGGAGGGGAATGCGGGCGCCATTTTGTGAGCGTTGGCACTGAAACGACAGTGCTGCCGGAGCGGAGAACACGGAGCGAGGAGAGCATTCAGCCATCCATCCCTCACCCCCGTGAGGAATAGGCCTGACGTGGAGATCTAGCGCATGATGGTGCGCCATTGGATTGGGGGACAGCAACGCTCTTAAAAACATTTTTTCCCCTCGCTGCGAAATGTTTCCATATACTACAACTGCTTATAACGTTCCTAACGGAGGGAGCCAAATGATGTCTATGGCAGATGGTCTCCTCCATTCTAGCAGAATATTTTTCACGAGTTTTTGAAACTTTGACGACAGTGAGGAACGAAAGAAATGGGCATGACGTATTAACCAACCAAAGGTGTGCAAGAATGGATATCAAGCAATTACTAAATGAAGGTATTTTTCTCAACTCCCGCTCCTCGCCGTCGTGGCGGCTTGCCGTGTAGACGTAAATCTACTTCTGCGTACACAGAATGCATATCACGCAATTACTAAATTAAGGTACTCAATCTTCCAAGAAATCTTAACTTACAAGAGATGCAGATACATGAATGTAATTTATTTTAGGAGTTAAGAATTCCATTCCTGTAGTATTTCAACTCGCACCATAGTAAGGGCCCTCTTATGCAGTATCTACGTAGTGCTCGCAATAGACAGAGCAGTGACTCCAACGATACCGACACTTAAACACCAAATATCTAATCATTGACTATTGGAAATACGGCACATTAAAATCGTGAAAAGTGATTTTGCTTTCAAATGAAATGTACGCTGTTTGTCGTCCTCTCGCCAACATCGACGAGACCACTACATTTATTACTTCGTCCTTAAGTGTTGAAAATACTGAAACTTCTGCATTTACTCATTATATTTTAACCCCATTACCTTCAATTTTCTTCATACCACACACATTACAATGTTTTCATTGAACTATTTAATGTCATAATTTAGACGATTTGTTGCAAAAATGAGAAGATGGTAATTTTGGGAGGAGGAAAAACGAGCGCTTCAAAAGTCTTTCGTAAATGTGGAATGATCGCAGGTGCAGTCTTTCTCTCTCTCTCTCTCTCCATATTCTCGGAGCTCTCAAAGTAACGACCTCGCCGCCGCCGATGAGGAAATCGCCAGAGGCACTGGTTGGTTCTCCTCGCCACCACGAGGACGATAAAATATACCAGCCATGACAAAGCGGGTTTTAGGAGCGCCGAAAAATTATGAATTTTTCAGACCCTTTCGATAAAGCCGTGTATGCCGGCAGCCCATCCTTTTAACACATAACTGATGCACTCCCTTCAGCTACGTCACAAAGGAACTGGGGGGAAAAATGACACCGCGTGAGTCAAGGAACTTCTTGATCGGTGAAATCAGCGGATTGGCCAAGACGAGGCTTCTGCTGAATGTTTCCCACTGCTTATAACAATGGACAAACGAAATTATCAAAATACTTTGTCTCAAATTCCGATATCTTCTTAAAAGCACCGACTTCCCAAGAATTTGGCAGAGATGCATCAAGAAAATACATCGCCATCTACACGATGCCCCGCATGTCACCGCAAAGGGGTGTGGAAGGAGGTGTTAGATCACCACCCTTAAAAGAGACATGAACATGAAAAACCAACAACTTAATGCAAGTCTTCAACCCACAGAGGCGAATGCGATATTCACGCGAAAATGTTACTTACCCTCATAGTAGGGTACTAGATGTCGATGTGCTATCTTTTTAGCCAGCCCCGGTGGCGGCGGGGTGACGTTCCCACCGGACAACCCAGAGGTCGCGGGTTATATTCCCGCCTAGGTGGGTTTGCCCCCACCTAGGGCTATAGTGCCCATAATTGTCTTCTGTTTTATGTTCACGGTTTAGATAAAAGAATGGACTATGGAGTCCCAATCTCGCCCCATAAAAATAGTTAAGTTAGGTACAAAATTGGGTTCGGATTTAAACGTTAGAGTATGTACTGTCTACCTACTCTATACCTCATATAGATTAGTTTGATAGGTGGGGAGTCACAAAATGTTTATTTGATAGTTGTGTCCATCCAAAAACCTACCTTAACCGGTAGATTACCTAATAAAAAGAGGAGGCGTGTGGTCTTAACTACAACACCCTGAAAAACCACTGCTACAGTGTGTGGTTGGGCGTTAGTAAGACAACATTATGCGGCGAGCATATGAGATAATCCATTTAAAAAAAACATTATAGACTACAGAATTGAAAAAGGTACAGATTAGGGCCGCTAGATTCGGAGTTAGCTCAAATGTAGTACATCTACATCCACATAATACCCCGCAAGGGCGTGTGGTGGGGGATTTTCGGTCACCACCCGTAAAAGGGGAAAAACCGCATTCAAAACCAACACATACATGCAAACCCATACCCACAGTGATGCATAAGCAGTAGAAGTTACTTCAGATGTTCCCCAGGGAAGTGTTATCGGACCTCTTTTATTCCTACTTTACGTTAACGACATTGACTCCGTAGTCACCAGTAAGATACGTTAATTTGCCGCCTGTGCGATGGTTTTTCGTGACATCCGTGATCCTTAGGACACAGCAGCTTTGTCAGGCGACCGTAATGCTATACAACGCTGTTGCGACATTTGGCAATTGGAATTTAACTTAAAAAAGTGCGTAGTCATAATTTTTTGGAAAAAGAGCAATCCCCCTCCCCCCGAGCGTCTAGTGCATTGACAACACCAAAATGAAATGTGTATACTCAAATACCTAGGCGTTACCTTGATTAACTATCTCTCCTAGGTTAAACACAAACGGGGAATATGTGCGCAAGCTGACAAAAAATTAGGATTTATTAGGAGATTACTTGGTAAATGTGATGAAAAGGTCATAGAGAAATGATATCTGCCGTTGGTTAGGCCTCATTCAGTATATGCTGCGAGGATATGGGATCCTCACGAAGTTGGATTAATATCTGAATCGCGTGCAGCGAAGAGGAGCTAGATTTGTAAAACGTGGTTATGATAAACTTAGTAGCGTATCCAAAATATTAGAGCATTAGGCTGGGAATCACTCACCGAAGTATAAATTACATATTGAAGCTCTTTCATAAATTGAAGGTCTCTTTAGCAGTGATGTTGAAAATGTATTATTGCCCCCATCGTACAAGAGTAGTAGAGATCATTTTAATAACATTAGAGAGATTAAGGGTAGAAGAATTAAGATGCCATTTTTCCCACGAACTATAAGGGATCATAATAACATTGTTCGATCGCGGTAGTCATGTACGGGTAAAATTATTCTGGTGTGCACTCACCCCCTACCACACACCCTAGCGGTGGGTTGGAGAATACAAAAAGAAAAACAAGACAATGCGGGTGGTGATCTAACACCTACTGCCTGAGACGGCTTGCGCGATAGTTTACATGTGTAGCACACATTTTATCCAGCAAAGGGATGTGCTTTATCTTTCAGATGTATAAAAGGAAATGTAGCATCAATGTGCCATCATTAATTGCTACAAATTCAAAATCACGAGAAAAACACAATAACCAGTGCTCATGGATAGACTTCTATTAAAATAATTATTTAAGTTTTTTTTATTTTGGAAAAAAATTCAATTGGATCTTGTCTCGTAAAACTTTCAGACGTTTGGATCATAAAATAGTTTAGTAACTTTTGAGCCATCAACACGATTAGCCATAGGAAATTGGGATTCGAACTCCAGTTGCTTCGGCAACTAATGTCCTCATCGGTCGCCTCTCGCGGTCCGCAACTCCCAGGCCTCCTCCTCTCCTCTGCCTGCCTACTTCTAAATCGTCCTCCAAACCTCCTACACAGCCCTCCCCCACACACTCCTGCCCACTCCACTGCTATACCTCCTCCTTACCATCGAAGAGAGCGGTTCCCTCCGCCTCCTGCTCTCCCCTCCCCGGTGTATTTGTATGGGAAAGTTGACAAGGCAGGTTCGGGTAAAGCAGCAGAGCACAGCGAGAGGCAGCGTTGCCACCATGCTCGTTTCCTCCATGCACACCCCACCCCAAGGACCCCTGGCCTTCTCGCAAATCCCCCTACTCCTTTACATCTGGCACCGTCGTTCGACCGCACGGTTGCCACGTCGCGCGGGAGAGTTTCCTCCCGCCAGAAGAGGGCCGCCGCTCCGCGACGTTGCCGCTGGTTGCGTGCTCCCGCCCCGCACCCTCCGGCCTCGACTACCCACCTCCTCAGACCACCAAGACCCCCCTTTCCCTCGCCCCCCACTCTCCTCTCGTCCCTCGCACCCAGAGATACCGCGTCAACAGGAACAAAGACCGGTTTGGTCAGGTCGGAATGAAATAGAAGGGATGCGGGAGAGAGAAAGAGAGATGGAAGAGAGGAGAAATAAGTGGACGTGAAAAAAGGGGTTGGGAGGGATCTTCGTGTCTTTTCGGGAATGGTAAGAAAGGATGGATTCAAGGCGGCCTCTAGGTGAGGGACGAACACATGCTCCCAAAAGGGAGACTGGACAACGGAGAGAGAGAGAGAGAGAGAGAGAGAGAGAAGGAAGATGGACGCCCTCGTGTGGGGGGCGAGTTCACGTGTGTCCGCAGCCCCGTTTTGAGGTCGAGGGCCCTGAAGGAGGAGACTGGGGGCCGCTCTAAGGGATTGACCGGACTCGAATGAGGGTGGGGAGAGGTGGGCCTAGGGGTTTTCCTAAGATAAGTGATGGATGGAGCTTCTTGGACGATGAGCTCAAAGGAAAATTGTGGGGCCCCGCAAGCCATAGGAGCCATGGAGTTGGGGGAAAGAGGGGGAGCACAAATGCCCGAGATCGAGAAGCCTACATTTTTTTGCAAAACAAAATAGCACAGTCATCAGTTTCCGAATGAAATAATTGCCGTGTACTGGTTAGGAACTGCAAATTTTACGAAATAAGATACAAAATGGTAGGTACTCCTTTTCTTCGTATCTTTCTCCATTGCTGTTCCTCAACGAAAGATACAAGTAAAAAATGGCTACTTTTCATATTCTTATATGAATACTCGGATGAATGTTACGGTAAAACGATCGAGATTCAAAGTTTCCATTTCAGCATGATCAATGCAATGGAACTTAATAAACAGTCCGTTGAAATGAGGAGTCGAGGATGATTTTCTTAGATAAAATAATTGTTAGTAGCTAAATGGACAAAGATCTGGCAATCCAAATGTCTAAAAAGTAGGACTGCGAGAGACGCATTTTGTACTGATTTCCTTGGCAGATGTGGATAGAGATCACTGACATATTTCCATTCCCCATTTACTGCTCATTATTCCCTCCCCCGCCACACGCCCTTGCGGGGTATTAAGTTGATGTAGATAATTCCAAAATGAAATCTCAGCGCTCTAACATTCCTAAATGAAAAGGAAAACACAAATATTTCCTTGAGTACACTAATATTTTGCCAAAGCTAACGCTTGCTTTAAACTATAGATATTCGGGACAACCCAAAGAAGAGTTTTCCTATTTTGTAATGTTATGCTTGTATATTTCATTTGCCGCTTAACATTACAACGACGGACAATAAACGTTAATAAACTTAACTCACATGGCACAGATATATGTGTGTAATTAACATGTAATTATAAGCTGATTTAGAAAAACAATATTGATGTTGTATGTGTGATGCAAAATCGCCCCTTGTAGTGGACTTTAGGGCACCGCCTAGATGTAGATTTCTGCAAGTGCATGATATCCATTAAGGGCTAGGCACCTAATACGTCCTACCAAAAATCCTCGCGGCCGCATGCAAGGTATTGTGTACATCTACTTGAGAGCAAAAAAGTAATCTTTTCAGCTCAAAATTTACTAAATGAGTCATGCGTCATCAATTGGAAATCAAACGGAAAGGAATGGTTTTCATCAACAATTATTCAAATTAATAACGGCTGGTAACCTACAATTTCTACAACAAACCGCTGTGAATGTTTGCAGGGTAAGATGTAGAATTAATTCATCATCATCAGCATTTCAATCCTAGGATTGGTTTACTTCAGCCCTCCATTCTACTCTATTCAATGTCATTTTCCTCAATCCTTGATACCTTCTCTGTTTTGCGTCCTTAATTTGCCTTTTGAAAATGTCTCTTGGTTTTCCTCGTGGAATCTTCCCTTCTATTATATAGAATTAATTACAGCATAGAAATATATTGCTACTTGTCTGGCTTTCATCTGTCTCTGACTGCCGATTACCATTCAGAGACGAAAAGACAGACTTCGCTCTATTTCCTATCAGACTGCAAACATTTGGTGCAGAAATAGCTCCAATTGGTACGTAATTACTTTATTACAAGGAAGCTGTTGCAAAAATAATTTCCCTTAATTGAATAATTTAATATTTCGATTGACAGCTTAAGCACACTTAATTTTGATATTTCTGAGACGATGTTGAATTATTCCCTTCCACAAACCCTAGCGGTGGCTTGAAGGGTGCAGCGTGCATCTAATAGACGTACATGACACTCGGCGAGCCATCGCTAGGGTCTGTGCAAGAGATATAATTCAATACGAAGTATACAACATCAAAAATTTATTTTGTCTCAATTGTTAGTTTGCCAAATTTATGTCAAATTATCCAAACAAAGGAGATAACGTTCATTACAGGTACTGCGGAATCTAAGATTGGATATTTCTAAGCATGACAGACGAGTTGAAAGTAATGAGAAGGATAATAAAAATGAAGATTCGATGAAATTATAACAGGATATTAGGCTACTCGGAATGAAAAAATAAAAAAAATACTCTTCCTCCTAGCGTGGTCATTTACATGTTCAAAGGCAAGAAATTACATCTGAATCTGCGCAACACCTTGAAAGTCGCAGGATAGGCCTGTGGTGGAAGATATTACGAGTCACGAGCATGCTACATATAAATATGCACTTATATGCTCATGCTTATCAATTTCCATTTCATCAATGAAAAATTAAATAAATGTCCATAACTATACACATCATAAAGTATTGGTGTGTTCGAGTTAGGTTTTGAATTTTGCTTTAAGAAATGTGCGGTTACGTTTAATTTTGTTGTGACTCTGTATTATACGAAGGAAAGAAAAATACTTGGATTAGTTCGCGACGTGGTCCTCCAAAGGCAGTCTTGCCTGCTTCCTTCGTGAATCGAGAAGCTTCCAAAATAATTCCTCCGTCTCTACCGTCACGCTTCTTCTTCCGTATGTCAATTCCTTCTAACAATTTTGAACACATGGATTTTCTATTCTTTTTCCAGATCCTTAATTCACGTCTTCTGCTTTGGATCCCAAATGTTTACCTTTATTTTGTTGTTACGGCCTAACTGAACCTGCATTTCGGTTTTTCCTTTGATTTTCCTTTCTTAATGAAACCATCTCTTAAAGGTTGGCCCCTAATTTCTCTAATGCACAATCCCCATGAAAGTTTTGAAGTAACATCCAAGTACCTGCTCCGTGTTTTTAATTCGTGGCCCACAACTTTAAAAAAAGTATTCTTCCTCCTTTCTGTGGCCGCAAAACTTTATTAACGTACATTTTCCTACGTTTAATTAGCCATATTCATCACACAACTTATAGTATATCTCTGCAATAAATCGCCAAACCATCCCACCATCTACTGGGGTCCTTATTTCTATGTTGCTCACATTGCCTTCTGCAAATTACTTGACGTAATAAAAAATAATGACTTGGGAATGGACATGGATTAAAAACAATGACTTCGTATGCATATCGCGTCAAAAAGGGAATTTTTCAGCTCATTGATATTCGGAAAACGTGAGTGCGACTCCATCCGGATTGGTTCCCACCGGTTCGAACAATGAAATCCCCATTGGCATGTGTGTGCGACTGACCGTTGTTGACTGATACCAATGTAATATGTGCAGACGGTTCAACAATCCGTAATCTCAAGAAGTCAATAGATAAACCAGAATTGATAAGGAACAGATAAGATCCAATGGCATATACACCGCCTTTAGTGGTTACATAACTCGCGCATGATAATAACACAGACAAGGACACTTTTCTAAGAAATCGAATTCTGCCACGTGGCAAACGCACTACTGGAAGAGTGTACATTATCATAAACCTTCCAGCCATCAAGGGGGTTAGTGGCAGGGGGTGTTAGATTTCCCAGTTATTGGAGTTTTTGGCGATTCCTAGTATGTCGTTGATTCCTAGTATGTCGTGTTTCCTAGTTCGTGGTCTCGAATTATTTCGGAGAAAAATTACTCCTCATACTGATTGGTTCGGCAATAAATTGTCCTAACCTCTCTCAATGGATTCCCACTCTAAAATGAACCCGTGTCAGCCTGGGTTTGGTGCCAGTATGTCCCAACCCAGTAGTTATTCACCAGTGATGTGATAATTTCTGTCCGTTAATAAGTATTCTTGGCTAAAGGGTATCTTTTCTTTTCATTATATTTTGCATAAAATTAAGTTCCACTAAAGGTCGCATTGGGAAAACATGCAAATGAGAAGACACGACGAGCACCTTTGTCTCACACACACAGACTCCTATTTATACTGAATGATTTAAATAGTAAAAGTAACAGTATCCACCCCAAAAGCTGGTTTGCTACATGAAAGTAGAGCTCACCAACTATTAGGCTATTCACAAATTTTAAAAATTCAGAAATAATGCACATCAAAATACTCTATACAGAGTAATATTAGATCGCCCATTAAAAGGGTTGAGCCACCCCCCCCCCCCCAACGGCTGAACACCAAAGCGGTGCCCTGCAGGGATGCTATGCAGATGTAAATAAGTCGGCAGCAGTCTCGAAAGATAAAAATCGTAAAATTACAATGAAAACTTTGCCGGGGAAAACAATAAGTTCATTAATTCTTTCTTTACAGCAAACGTATTCCAATTAGAAAGAACCTATACTTCACATGTTCTATGAGGACAAAGAAGATATTTAGTTATACCAATTTACAAGGTCTTTATCAAAAGTATCGGTAATAAAGTTTTCCTGACGTGTGCATAAGTGCTGAGTTCAGACCGTCAGTCAAGTGAGTTCATGTTCGCAGCTCGTATTGGCACCGATAAGATGAGAGTGCACACCATTATCACTGAAAGCTTGACGATGCGAAAGATCTGCGGTGAACTTGTCCCAAAGGTCTTAACGGGCGACCAAGATTAGAGTCGAGTGTCTGTTTGCGAAGACCTTCGGCAACGACATCACGACGATTTCCCAACTCCCTCACAGTCCCGACCAGGCACCCAGAAGACTATTTCCTATTCCCAAAAGTGAAATCTTCAAAATAATCTAAAGGGAGCCTTCAAGTCGTGGCAATGCAGCTGGAAAAATTGTGTCGACGCTCAAGGGATGTAATTTGAAGAATTCTGAGGCATTGTCTTGTCAATTCTGAGTTCTGTGGCAACATCTGAAATAAATCTATTTTTCCGATACTTCTTATCGAAACCATGCATATCTCCCGGAAGTCTTAGCGAAAGAAAGACCTTTTTAAGTTTCCTCGGTCTTTTTCTAAAGGAATCAATTACCCCATTTCGTCAGTCCCTGCACTTCGCCATATGGATATCTCATTTATAAACATATGCGACGTGCATGCGCTAACAATAAGCCATATCACTGGGGAATGGATCGAGGGAGGACATTGAAAAAAACAAGTAGAACAGGTCACGGGAAGAGAGAAGGCCCGCCGTGCATGCATCCTGATCATTTTAGAAGAAACTATGCTGAAGAGAGACGAGTGACTTTCCCGGGATTGACGTTCAGTTCTCGTGAGTCCTTAGTAACCCCGAAGGTTTGTCAAAAATGGGCGGTACATTAACCACTCAACGACTTCAATGAAGAATTCCAAAGTCCTTGGGGAGGCACCGCGATCCTTAATACTCGAATTATGAGACGGAATAGGGGTTGAGAGGGAAACGAACGTGTAACTTAAACATGATGAGAAATATCTCTGTAGATTAAAAGTAAATCAATTTTACGTAGAAGGCAATTATGGAACTTGAGCTGGGTGAAAAGTGACTCCATGGTCAAGAACTGGGTTCTGAAAAAGTTTTTATTGATGCAATCCAATAACGGCAACTCTTACCTAATGTCATATAAGATTAACGAAAATAGTGTTACGTAGTGTTATACAGGGCAGTATTTGACTATAAGAATTTCAATAACGTAGTCAATCTTTTTAAACGCCCTCACCGACTAATAATATATATATATATATATATATATATATATATATATATATATATGTATATATATATATTATTATTAGGTAATCTACCGGTTAAGGTAGGTTTTTGGATGGACACAACTATCAAATAAATATTTTGTAACTCCAAACAAAACCCAATCCAGCAACCTAAACTATATCAGGTCCCTCTTCATCATATATATATATATATATATATATATATATATATATATATATATATATATATATATATATATATTTATTATATTAACACCTCATAAGAAATAAATGACAGGAACACCAATTGCAACAAGCAGTCAATATAATCTCGTTCTAAATAACAAAAATCGCCTACTTCGAAAATGGGATGCTTACAATTTGGAATCACAGTTTTGTTTTGAAGACATTACTAGACCTTTTTCTTTTGCGAGACATGGAATTTTTTGAAGCAACCTAAAAATGTGTTGCACGTGTTACACGTTCATGACGAGACCATGTGCATCGTTTCTATATTGGCCTTCTGTTGAACGAGAGCCTTAGATTCTGTTGTTGAAAGCAAGATACAATTACCCAGCGTTTTTCAGTACAACAGTAAGCAAGCACTTGTGTGCCATAGAACACTACGCAAGAAAGTGAAAAAAATCGAAAGCAGCATTTAAACTGAAAATTCATGACGTGTTTTAAGTATAAGCTTTGTAAATATGTATTATTTTCTTCTGTTTAGAATAACTAAAACTTAAGAAATGAGCACATAAAGAAATGATACATGGTTACTCCATTTCAATCACCTATAAAAAGTACAATTAGGAAGGAAACTATGGATTTAAAAGTAGTTAGCAACTCCCGACCAATGGTATAAGGCATCCACTTTTTACTACACACTGAATGCATAATGCTTAAATTGTAACACAGAATATCTTGCATCAACAAAGCAATTTTCTTTCAAAGTTAGCTGTTACCAAATCCGGTTTATGCTAAACACGCCATGCGTTTATCCATCATTAACGTTTGCTCCATTTCCTTGCTTCAAATTTCTTAAAACATCATACTCGGCCATGAATAGAAATTTCGCTTTCGCAGACGCCACAGATATATCATTTTCCGAACATAAATTAGATTTCAAATCTGAAAGAAAACATAATTTTTCTCGTGCAAGATTTTGGATCAACAAAGTAATTCTGTGAGTTTCCTCAATGTGGGATTTCTAACACTGATCGCATAATCATTTGGTTAGAGAGAGAAAGAATACTAAGAGAATAATACTTTCATCAGAAACGGAACTACTTCATACTCGTGTACAAAAAAAGAAGAAAGTGGGATTAAAACCAGGTGAAAGAACTTATATATTTTCGAAGAAACGAAGATGTTACGTTTTACCTGGATAATTGTGTGGAATTGACGAAGAACCATACCCTATTTGCCGAACAAATCGTGTGATAAATTAAAACAAGCACGAGGAATGGTAAAGGAATCGGCTAGTCAAAAATGACGATGGGGGATGCCAAAAAGGTTAATAATGCAAAGTATTTGTGCAAGTACAAGGGGGATATCATTATCACGAAAGGGGCTGGATCGTTTTGCTGCAAATAAAGTTAAAAGAAATTTTAAAAGAACCTTTTATTTCGCCAGAGGATTCTAAAGAAAAGGGAGGACGACTCTCTTTTCCTCAATTTTATCCGCGACTTTACTACTAGGAATTCCAAATTCGATCTCCTCTCTAAGGAGTAATTCAGTGAGATACAACTCAAAAGGCAAAACACACGCCTAAATTGGATTTCTGTTAAACGCCAATGAAAGAATTTTCACTAATATTAGTAACTACGGTACATTCCATTAAATTCGATCGCATTTTACACAAAATTGAGTCCTAAGCGTTAAAAAGCCCCATTGCACATTCCTTCCGTGTATCTTAATCAAAGTGAAAAGTAAATGTGGGTCAGTAATAATTTCAAACTGATGAAAAACTGATAAAAATTCATTAAAGAATGCCAATTATCTGCTGGAGAGGCTTGGTTGGAACCCGTTTACCATACATAAAGTTTTGAAAAGAAGCAGAAAATACTTAAAATACAAAATCATAAAAACCTCATGATAATCATAGAATAAATTCAAATATAAAGAACCCTAGCAAATCTATGTGATCAGAATAAGAATACAAACAATATATCGTTCAGATAGTACTAGAGAAATAGATAGTAGTCTAGAGAGATTTCTCTGTCTTTCTTTCCTCGTTCAATTCACAATCACAAAAACATTCTAATATAAAAAAAACGAAACATTAATCCTACTTTTTTCGTTCGAAAATTTTAATCCAAAAACTTGGATAACTTACAATTGCATTCACATGTATTCAGAATTATAGAATTAAGGTTTGTGTCATGCCACATTCCCTCTGGGCGACTTTGTGGATATGATGCAACTGCAGTTATCTTTTCAGGTGTCGACGCGCAAAACAATTATCTGCAAATAAGATAGGTCTTTTTTCTGCATAGTTTATTCTTGGAAGGACTTCAACAAAATAGCACTTAATTTGGACAAGTAGCCAGCCAATCAGGAAGTTTTTTCGCAAACAAGTTTCGCTACCGATCGCGGGTCGCTCGGTCGTTAAACAAAACAGCACACATTTCGAACATATATTGAGAGGTTAAAAATAAGTAGAAGTGGAAATGACACCGCTGGTTCATTTGAGTGGAGTTACATAATAGTTTCTTCTCTGAACCAAATTTAGAATTTTAGCGTAGCAGGAAGTATAGGTAACATTTATGACCTTTGGAATATAGACATTAGTTCCTGGAAAGCTCATGGTCCCATAACATAACAACAATATGCAAATAGTTACAAAAATTCCACCATACACTTTTCAGTGAATATCAGAGAATAGATATACGATCAATATAATTGTGAGAGGTGGAAAATCACACGAAGCAACCCGACGATAGTACCACTATACTCGTACATGATGCTTAAACGCTGCTCTTCTATTTTCAAATATGTTACCATAGAGTGACCGTTACCTGACAAACAACTAATCTGTGCCACCAAACATGCACACTAAATCGTGTACAAATCCACAGTAAATAAAATAAAAAATTGGTATTTTCTTCAGCATTGGTATTTTTTCAGTATTCAACATTCGTACTGCTATTAGGGATAATGATTGATTAACCTAAGCGAAACATCTTTGAAAATGAAACTTACACTTGCCAACGTTTCAGAATCAGCCAAATTCATTAATTTCCTTATATTTATTCTTTAAAAGTAAAATTCATCTGTGGTTGGTTCTCCGTTCATCGTAAGTAAAAGTTACTTCCCTAAAACTACCGTCTTTCTTGATTTTCAAACAAGTTGCCACCCAAGTCTCGAACTCGTTCCATGATAAATTGTAATTTTTCACAACTGTAAAAGAATCGTTCCGATTTTAAAATAAAAGGTTTTTCATTCATGCAAAGACTGAAGTACAGTCCCAAATGGAAGGGGGAAAGAGTATCCGGAAGACGCGATATATTGAAATATTTCATGTCCCAAAGAAACATTTTACTGATTTTTAATTCGGGTACAATCATAAAAATATCTTGCCGATTAGCTGCCGCTTTTCTATTCATTATGAATGTGCACGTATTATTAATTTTCGAAATCTAAAGTGTTTGACTGAATTATGCATTATATGCACCTCCGTACTAAACACAATCAGATGATCGTAAGAATGTAGAAACCCATAATCACCCAGAAAAAGATTTCTAGTTTGTATTCGATGATGGTGATGTGTGTGCTAATTGTGACTAAGATTTCTTGAGCAAATTCAATACCGTTTGAGATATTTTGAATTTATTCCACTGCTCTTAAAGCTTCCTACCATTGCCACGAAGAAACTTTTTCGCTTAAATTATTGCATAGTTTGTTGTTTCAAAGCTGAGATCAATCTAATGATCCTTCCGCAGTGGACATTTTAACCGTCATGTGCGCTTATCTAGAACAATGCAGACGAATAAAGAACGAAATTCTTCACTGGGGATGTCGAAGAACTTTTCACATACTGATAAATTATGCCCACTCCGTAAGGTACGGAGACATGAACTATGACAATTTTCATAAATTGTGCTCTACGCGAGTACACGGCACGACCAAGTTTCGTGGTAACAATAAAGAACCACAAAATGAACCATTCCTAACGCCAAGGAATCCTTGCTTGCAACCACTTTCGCATTTGGCCTTCTACTTACTCACGGGATGCGTGCACGCGAATAGTAAATATACATTAGATGTTAAAAGTAAAACAATACTGCTGCACAAAAATATTGCTTGTTTACGATCTAATCGCCAGGTATGGAAAACTGTAAAAATCGCTGACTCCTGACGGCAGTGCGATTGCAGAACATCATTACAAGGGCTATTGGTCAATTTTTGCGCAAAATAATGCACAAAATGCGCCACGCATTACAATAAATAAAATCAGTTTGGCCACACAGAATTATATATATTTTTTGGGAACCTCACTAGATGTAGTACACCTAACTCACGCATGTAACATGCCTGCATTGCCTAAAAATCAACGTCAAATCCGCAATAACAGGGGCATGCCCCGAACTTGCTGTAAAAGCTATCGGAAAACTGGACTATGGTTAAAAAGAACACTTATTGTCGAGGAAAGGTAACTCAGTAGCCAACAACTCCCTCTGAATCTGACTAAATGAAGCATTATTGTTTAAAATAAAAAGAATTTGCAGATTGAAACGAGAGAGCCGGATGTACATGCACTGATGACAATGTTATGATTCTTACTTTATGAGGAAACTGATTGCGAAACTCGTCCGTTTCATAAAGTGAGAAATAACGTTATCCCGGAAGTGTTTTTCAAACTTCCAAAACTCCATAGAAATGCACACTCCGCCAGCAGTGATTGGCAAAACGTAATTTCGCTCGATGCAAAAGCGAAAGGCACTAAGTAAAAAATGTAAAATCTACAATGCAACAACATCAGAGCATAAAAAATTCATCCGCCTTGACCAGGATCCTGATCAAGGCGAATGATTTTTATACACTCTGAAATCGCAGGATTACAATGCACATTTACTGGATGACTCCGTTGAATGTAACTGTTGCGGCATTTCCCACAAGTTTCTTGGAATGTGTAAAATCTAAATAGGCATCAAGTCATTCGAATTAACATTGTGATTAAAAATGTATTGGTGTATTTCTTAAACGAATAGTCTTCGCCAACCATGATACTCACTCACACATCATTCTCGAATATTTGAGGGAATTAAACTTTCCCACATAGTTTTACGCACTCGATGAAAAAAGAAGAAAAACACACGCCACAGGCGACGAAAAAGGTGATCAAAACCAAGTAACTTAAACATAGTTTTTACCTGTGTAAAGCGGTGGGCCGTTGCGAGTATGCCATCTGGGACTGGGGAGCCATGCCCCCGTGGTCGAGGTGGCCAACAGCCTGGACGGTCTCCATTTTCTACGCCGACACCTAAGAAACACCTTTTCTTATCCCGTCTTCACCTTTACCGGTGTTCTTCCTCTTCTCCGAGACTCTTCAAACGCACAAACTATTGAGAATTCTTTCGACGGGATCCCTTGTTATGGACGTCGACATCGCCAACACATCGAAGGCACCAAAGTGGAAGCTTAATTACAATTTCTATGGTCTTATTGAATTTCCTACTAATTTAATACATATACTTCCTCACATCAATAGCAAAGAAGTGAACGGGTCTCCGGTTGTAGCAGGAGTTTTCACCTAGGACATTTTTTCCCCTACACAATTATATTTCCCTAGTAAAACTCACTTTTTGAACATTTTCAATACGATTTCTTTCTTTGTAAGAAAAACGAATGCGTTGTAAAAAATTGCAAGCCTCAACTCCCTAAATCTTCTCCTACCAAAAACTTTTCTTTTTCAATTGCCAGCCCTTCTCCTTTCCTTATTCCACACACATTCCACACGCACGGAGAATTGAAGTAGTGTAAAAAATTATAAAAAATAAGCAACTAGATAAAAAAAAAGGTTTGAACACACGCTCTATTTTTCTTTTGAACGACGACACTTCTCGAACACAAGAAACACTAAGTTGCAGTAGAATCAGCAGAAGCACATCCTTTTTTCCCTTATTTGCCAAACGATACGCCAGGTGTCTACTAAATTCGTTTTTGGAGGAGAATGAGGGAGAATATGGACAAGAAGCTGTCTCGCAGGTCAAGTAACTGACGAGCAAAGTTCAATAAAACTTGGATTAAGGCAAACGACGCATTCACGCAACAACAATGCAATTATTTAGTGATTCCCTATATCCTTTTAGAGAAAATTTGCGATAATACATTAAGACTTTGCTCAATACGGAGGGCAACGGGATGTATTAAAACGGGTTAATAGTCTTACATCAGGATATCCATACGATCCTCGTTTTATTACATGACTGGGGGTATTTATAAATACGTGGCTAGAAGACTGAAATGTATGTATACACTATACTTTCCCCTCTTTCTTCCTCACGAATTTATTTCAAACGAGATGTTTCAAAACTTCCGTCGATATTATTTCCCAGCTGAACAAAACGAATTTCATGTCACCAAAGAAAACTTAAGGGTTAGGAGGATCCCTTCCTTAGACAAGGGGGGAGGCGGCATCCAGGGCCTCGTGTGTGTTTAGAGGGATAAAAGGCGTTTTCTGAAACCCCTTGCTCGGTCCCCTGTCTCCTTTCGCAGCCTTCCTTCCTCCTTTACAAATATTCTATCCGTTCACTGTCTGGCCGATGAAACCACAAATAATACGGCACGCGGGACCGATCTGGTCCAGAGCTGAAGGGGAACAATAGGCCACAACAACATCTCCATCAAATGTCTCGTGAATTAATCCTCTTCTTCCGCACTTCCTTTACTCTCACTCGAATTATCCGTCTTCTTTTTCAGCGAAGGGCGGGCGAGGGCGTCCTCCGCCCGCTAGGTTCCTCCCCGGAGCGGTAATCCACGTCCGCCGGGACCCGGGCCGAAATCGTGGACTTGGCCGGCGCTGGGGCTCCCGCCGCGCTCGGCGCCATGCCGTAAACAGTCAACTCCTGGTCCAGAGAGGCGGCAGCGGACGACAGTAAGACGCAGCGGCGGAAGGAGAGGTACAGGGATGAAAAAGAGATATATCGAATTAGCATTAAGGATATATCACGATTACAAGAAAGCACAACCACTTGAGAAGTGGAAGACTGCGACAAACTTGAAAAACAGTTCGGGCATGCACATCACACATTACGGGAAATTACACCCTCCCAAAGACTCAGAGTATTGCAATTTCAAACGTAAAAAACAAGTCAACATATGAGTGCCCACTAAACACTGATCCAAGAACGTGAAAATGATGACGGTCATATTACGATAAAATTACCGAAACTCTACGCACAAATTACAACACTTGCCATTCGTACGGGAGGGAAAATTGTCCAGCGGCGTAGATGCCGTTTGAGTTATATGGTACAGCATGATGATGAAGAGGAGGATTGGGTGGGAGAAACGAAACTACAAGGAGAAGGATTGGGTGAATGGTGGGGGGTGACAAAGTTGGAAGGGTAGAGCGATAGAGAAAAATAGGGTGAGAGCGTTGGAGTTTTTCGAGAGGACATCACTACATTCTCATTCCTAAGAGAGATCTCTCCTCTCCCGCACACAGTCGCACAACCACACACGCACAGAATTATAGATCATTACTCTAAAGGCCACCACATTCACCCCACTCCCTCCCTATACCAACCATGCTCGTTCTCCTTCCAAAATAGATTGCCTAATACAAAAACAAAGTGTAAATTTCACGACTCGTAAAATAAAGGCTCAAGGATAAATGAAATACCATTAATGAAATCAACGATAACCGGAACCCCGCGCGAAGGCAGCATCAGCAACAACATCGGCGTGGTGGTACACCCACGCACTCACTCACTCGCACACACACACATACACTCGCGCACACACACACACACACACACACTCACACACAAACATTACGGAGATGCGCTGGCGTTTCGTGGAAGGAGGTGGTGCAGAATATCCGTTTCCTTATCTCCACGCTAACGCCTCTGCGTAAAACCGACGCGGGCGAAGTATTTCAACGTGGTGTCCGGCGAAAAAAAATCCGTCAGCGGACACACCGCCCGACGAGGACCCGCTGGTGCAAAAGTGGCCCGGGCCGGAAGGCCAAGGAGGACCCCCCGAACGACCAAAAATCGAGATGATAGAAAAAAGTAGGAAATTCCACTGGAAAATAACCTACCTATGTCGAGAAGACGATCCGCATGCTGCATGGCTTTAAACGTCACCACGCCATTTTGCAAGACGCCTTCCACGTCCCCCGTTCACAACAGTCGAGAGGAAGTAGGGAGAGGGGGCAGTTGGGTGGGGGGAGAGAGACAAGGGGGGGAGGAGGCAGAGGAACTGTGGAGGGAGAGAGAAGAAGCAAAAGGGGAGGGGGTGCGGGAGAGGGGAAGAAGGTGGAGAGGAGGTAGAAGAGATGCGGCCAACTGGGAGCAAGTCGCCGTCGCAGCGGAGCGTCGAGAGGACCGCGAGCAGGCTCCGCGCTGCTCGGTTGCCCGCTTTCCCTGCCGCCGCCACCACTGATCCTCGGGGACTCGACGTAGCTCCGCGGTGCCATGCAGTTGTAAAAAAGGTCATACGGACGCCTCCATATCTCGTTGCTCTCCCAAGGGTTGGAGGGAACGAAAACAACCCTTCCACCACTCGAAAAAAAAACTCCGCTAGATCGGTCTACGGCGACCACGAGGGCCGGCACGCACACGTGTATTCGGTCAAAAGGGGCCGCCTCCTTCCCGCGCCGACGGCAGACGTGAGAGAGAGAGTCAGTCAGTCGTGAGTAGTGCGTAGAATCGAGAGGCGAAGGTTGTTCCTCGCTGGACGTAGTAGCGCCAACGCCGTCACGACGATGTGGTAAAGGCGCACATTTCCTCACTTTTTTTTCTTCGGGACGAAAAAAATTGAAACATCACGGATTTCGGGGACAAGCAGTGGCGCGGTTTCTGGGCAGAGGGCGGTTGGGAATTAGTTGTGGGGAGGCGGGGGGTGGGATGACGAAGATTTCATCAACGTACCCTGACGATTTTACACCTCCCCTTTCCGGTCACTTCTAGGAGATGAGAGAAATGAATTCTGGGAGGGGGGGTCGGTAAGAAGACGTAGAGAGAGAAAAGTTCCCGTCTCTTCCGAAATATACAGACAGAAGGGATCACTCGCCTGTTATATCGAACTCTTTGACTCTTCTTTCACGGCACCACACCACACGTGGATGAAGCATCGTCTCCGGGAAGGAAGAGAGCTGTGCTCCGACTCGAGGGTAGGATTCCATAAAAAATTAAGGAAAAAACCCTCAATAGTACTGCACTGACGAGATAAGACTTATGGCCGATGGCTCGGCTCCCGCGCTGGCGAACTAACGTAGGGCAGCACACAACAACTCGAACGTTCTCTCCCTCAACACATCACCCGCTCCCCCCACCTTCCCTTCCGCCTCGACGGCCCTGCGTGGCCCACGCCTTTCTCCCCAAACTCGAACTTTCGCCCTGTACGGATCAGCGGGGCGAGTTGGTCGCGGGGAGTCCACGCGTCCAGGTGGTCGTCTTCCCTCCACACGAATCGTCGGCGTGGTCGCGTCGCGGCCGTGCAAGCTGCCTGCCCGCCTCACAACGCACACGCACGGGCGAGGAAACGAAAAAAAAGTCTTGGCCCTCCTTCCTCTTGGGGGCCCCGCGGGGCGGATAGCTCTACCAACAATACCACGGCTTTGGTTCCCTCTTAAATATGGTTTTTATTTTGCAGCTCCTTCAGAGTGGCGACTCCCCTTGGTCTCGCTGATGGTAGAATAAAAACCTAGTCGTGAACCTCGTAATGCTGGCCGAATTTTTACGGGAATTTCTCGGCACCTCGTGCTTTTCGTCACCTTGAATGGCAACGTCGCACTCGGGCGAGGTCCTAAGTCCCAATAACGCACGTTTCTAAGCGGAATGGGACGGAAAAGCGCGCGCTCGGGAGTTCAACTCCCGAGGGTTGAAGAGGGAATAAAACCTTTACAGGATCAGGGTGTAGATTGCGGGGAGTGGGGAGGGGCGAAGGGAGTTGGAACGGGGAAACAGTGGAGTTTTCGGACCGGACAACCCGTCCAGCTTCATTCCCGTCCATCCATCTTTATTTCGTATCTCCTGCATCCTCTCATCTTTTTCCCGCGCTGCAGCATTCCGCGTTTCATTACGGCAAACTCTCGATCGAACATTCGACACTTTCTTCGATTCTCGACTCCTTGTCTAACTCCTCTTTGTGCACTTATCTATTTAGTTTAAGACTAATTAAAAAATCCATCCCTTCCCCTAGCCATCATGAGATTCGGTCGAACCATTAAGTGTGTGCTCGAGGGAAAATATTGATAAAAAGGGTGCTGGGGAGGGAGTACTAGGAGAGTACTATCTGGAGGAGCAAGCCGTGTTGAAGAGGAGAGAGAGAGCCGTATTACGCTCTGGTGGAATGGTTTGGGGGACTGGGTAGGGTGGAAGGGAGTGGGGGTGGGAGAGCGACGAATATTTAGGGGTTTGGGACGGGGGAAGTGATGCGGGAGAGGGGAAAGGGGCTCGAGAGAGTATAACGGTAGGGGGAAGTGAAAGGGCAGTTTGAAGGGGGGGTGGGGTGTGAGGGGAAAGGCGAGGGGGGGGGGGGTGGATTGCGCTCCCGCAAAGCAGACGGCAGCGCCGCCTCGTCGGAAGTGCACGTAGACGGGCGTCTTGCTCGGGTCGCGGCGAAGGCCGGAGGGAAGGAGTTGGCGGGCGGGAGAGCGTCGCTGTGCGGTCCCCGGCCGCGAAAATCTCTAATATCGTCTCGCGAAATGCGCTCGCGAAGGTCAAGTCAACTCTCTTTTGTCTCGTGCTCCTTCGCCGAGGACGACTCATCAGCTACGCGGCACAGGTTTTTTCCGTTCGCGTTGGTAGTCCCGAATTTCTTCTCTTCGTCCGACCACCTCCCCACCCCTGTCCTCCTCACCCACCACCCTCGAGTAATCTAGTGCATGGAAGCAAACGACGTGCGTCACGTGTTCTCTTTCTTTGGGCTGTCGAATCTCTTCCAGCCACGGGGGATTGAAATCATTGGGATGGCCCTTTTCCTCTTACACGACTTCAGTTGCATCATCTAGCCGAGGTGATTGTGGACGAATGTAAGTGTGTCGATTTCCAGGTTGTCTTGCCTGTTCGTAATCACACCCTCTCGAAATAATTTTTTCGTCGGTTGTCGAATCCTCATTCATTCGTCTGTTTTAGAGGGCTTTATGAGATTGCTGCATGCATATGTCGATTGCGGCGTCCGCCCACCCCCGAGGCTTTTAACATGACTTCTAGTGTCCCCGAGAGAATAAAATTGGATTACTATGTGCACTGCTTCTGACCCGGTTTTTTTAAATAAAATTATAACCAAGGATAATGTTTGAAGGGAAATTGTTTGTTCAAATTGCAAGAAATTATTTTCGAAACTCTAAAAAGGAAAAAATATTAATATATATGGAGGCTGCGTGAAGTTTTTGCTGCATTCGGAGCAGAAAATGGACTTCATATGCGTGTGTCAGTTTGGATTCATTCTTCCCCTTGCGCATTTCCACACGACGAAAATGGTTGGCGGTCCGTGGCTTGACCTTGAAAATCTCCGTTGAACAAAAACCACAAGAATGCTCGCAACGAAGGCGTTTGCCTGCCGTAAGAGAGAAAGGAACATCCAGGATACGGCCTCTTTTCAGGGTCTATCAAGAGTTATTGCGATAATTAAATTTTACATCTAGGTTCGCTCATCAACGGTACGGAGAAACTTTTATGGTTTGTATGTGCCCTTTACCGCTCCATGGCAGTTTTCCAACTACTGCTGGAATCTTTATGAATAAAGTTTTCCGCAATTCCTACATGGTTTTGAGGTCCGTCGCCAGTTATATGTTCGCGAACAACTACGGGTGCATGCAGCGGATGACGAGGTAAGTCTCTCATATTCCGTCAGTTCATAGTTTCATGTCTGAAACGCTTTTTTAAGAATTATTGAAGGACTTACTTAACGAAGTCTACCCGTTTTTATCGATGAGTTGTTGTTATTTGTTGCTCATCCGGATGTGATCGCCAAAAGTCGTTTTGCTAACAAATTAAACCCGCTATCAAGAGATTCAGGCTTCACATATTTTTAAAAACTCCAATTTGGGCGTTTTCTTGTACTTAATCGAAGTCTAACCAAAAAATGGTGAGGCTTTGGTTGGTACGACGGAATGATGTGCGTGGAATCCTGCGATCTATAATTTCCAGGTCTGTCTGCTCCGGATTTGTAATGTTGGTACGACTCGCAACCGTATAAGCTGGCAGAGTGGAGGGAGAGAGATGGCTGCAACCTCTCTCCCCCATACCACCCCCCACCGCTCCTCCCGGCGGGGTCATCCTTCGGTGGCGCCCGGACCGTGATGCCAAACCCGCCGTAGAGCGAGGACATAACATATTTTACCGAAACGCAAACAAAATTGAGGCTTACTCAGAGGAATTAGGTCGATAGCTGTGCGATGACTGAGATCGTGTGACCTTAACCTTCACGCACACTCGTAAAACGCTGAACGTTTTCTTTTTCTGAAATTAAGCATTTCGAAATCGAGAACGTGCGCTGGCAGTACGAAGCGAGAATGTAATAACTGCCACCGTGGAGTTAGTTCTTCCTCATTAGGATCCTTCCCGTCGTGTGATCACTTCTAGCGCAAACAACGGAAAGAGGTTCAGAAACCAGGTTTAAACGCGTCAAAAATTATGCTAATCATTGTTATCTACAGTTTATGGTTTCCGTTCGTGAATGGCGTATGAAATGAGAGCTGGGGGTACAACAGTTGTCTCCGATATGACAAACATTTTCGGAATTACGCTTCGTTTGCGAAGAATAATCTCGTAGTCAAAAATCGACGTCCCCTAATTTACAGTTCAGGTAGACGTGACGTATAAGTCGCGTCGGAATATTGCTGGGAAACACTTTAACGTATCCATTATCACATCGTCTGAAAAATATGTTGAAAGCATTGCTCGCTAATCAGTCATAGGTGCATTCATCTTTCACAGTTGGTAGTCCCGAGAACGTCTGAGCTTTGGGAACGACCTTTGTTACAGATAGACTGCGTATGAAATCTTTTAGGTATTTCTGCTGACCGTACGTAGACTAGTGGAAGGAATTCTGTTGCGAAAACAATGTGAATGCATAAGTCAATATGGCTTTAGTGCGTAAGCCTAATTGCCTCGGTTTCAGTGAATAGGTTACAGAAAGTGCCTACTCGTGCTGTTATTTCAGTGAACGCTTAATTTTTAATGCTTGTAAGGGAAGGAAAGCTGCTACCTTTTATGTTAGAATTGAAACAGGCATTAATTTATAATCGAAGAAAACTTTATTAACGAAGAGAGTGTTTGCGTGCGCACGTGAAATAGAAACGCCTTAATTTTCTCATACACACGACTGAACTACCAGTTGTCATCAATTTATGGTCATATAAAGTAAATTTAGCCTAAAAAATAATCTAGATACGAAGATACCGTAATGGTTCATATTGTAAAATCCTCAATTAAAAATCGTGCAGCTGCTACCGTAACTCCGACCTGATTTTAGAATGCCTTAAATCTATACTGAAACATACCAAAGCATTGAAACATGGATATTATTAAAAGCATCGATTATCCGTTTTCACTCAAACCGTGAGTCGGTGGACGTTCCCTTTGCCGTCTGCTCTCCTGCAGGTCCTTGGAAAGAAAGTACATGGCGCACCATCTGTTGACGGAAATCCAACCTACTTAAAGAATAGAGTCCGTGAATTCTTTCATGCTTAAACAAACGGCTGGTATTTGAAATCCGATGGAATGAAAATCGACTCAAGGAACGGGAAATAATGGATTTCATTTCATAGGTTTCCCCTTTTTTAGTTTCTCTCAACCAACTGCTGGCAAGTTTACTGCGGTATTACGCATTTCATCTCTCCCAATGTATTAATCATTTAGGCATATCTATTCATCTCCTTGCGTAGTTCAATTGACCTAGTAACTCTCGTCGACTTCTTCTTTAAATGTGTTTACAAGATAGTATAAAATATTAATAATTATTTACATTAAAAAGTTAAAAACCTTTCAGTCCAACAAAACTTGTTCCATCTTTAACAAAGGATACATCTACATAATACCCCGCAAGCCGCCGCAAGGGCGTGTGGCGGGGGGTGTTAGGTCACCACCCAGAAAAGGATAAAAGAAATACCGTATTCAAAACCAACACACACATGCAAACCCCAATCCACAGCAGTCATGTGGATTCAAAATTCATCGTAACATCCCATCATTCGACGCGCATGCAAACACACATCTACCTCCCTTCACTCCACAAGCATGCAAGTACATACGCTTAACTACAACAAATAATTTTACCCTAGAATGCAGCAAGAAATTTATCAGGAACGTGCAAGCTAGTTTCTAGCAAGTAGCCAGGTGAAACACCACCACCACAAGAACGTTCCACACAAAACAAAGGATACATGTCATTGCTATAAAATTTCCTAATCCATAAATAGCAACAAGCAACTAATGACATTAGTCAACAGTTCCGGTCCGACACATATTTGCAAAAATATTTGTACATGTCCGTAATCTGATAACGAAATTTTAATTCAATGATTTTATTCAAATTTTTCCTATTGATATCCAAAATTTACAATCTAAAACGGTAAGACGTATTTGTGAAACATGTACATATATAATTATATCTTTGTCATAAATCGCTTTTGTGGCCATGGGAATGATTTAAAACCAACATACATTGATATATTAGCTAATTGATAGTTTTATTACTTAATACAGGTTGAGTAACGCAACGGCCTGTCGAAATTTCCAACTTTTCCGGAATGATTGGGAAAAATCCCGGGTCTGGGTTTGGTTCCAGCCTTTCCCTAGATGTCAACTGTGCTACTACTTTCACCCAATTTTTATCAATGGGTCGAGCGTCATACAACAGCCATGCGGCTAATTCGCCTTTTCCCCTTCGTTTGTTATTTCGTACCAATAAACAATAATTGCCGGCCCCGGTGGCGGCGAGGTAACGTCCTCGTCTGCCAATCCAAGGGTCGCGGGTTTGATTCCCACCTGGTTGGGTTTTTCTCCACCTAGGGCTTGGGTGTTTGTAATCGTCTGCATTTATGTCACTGTTAATAGTCCGATGTAAAGGTTAAAAAGTGCTGTTTTCGGACAAAGAATAAATAAATACGTGGCATAATTATTCGCGCATTTATGCCGGTGGCTCAACCATCCCTCTTTTTAAATGTACACAATTCCCCAAAAACCGTCGCAACCACGTGCGGCAGAGTCTGCCCATACATGCTCAAATATAAGCTAATGCATGCATATATAGATCGTATGCATGCTCATATGTACAAATACTCGAACAAATACACACATAAATGCTTATAAATGTCGTACAATGATTGGTGCTTGACTAAATCATAAATTTTGGTTTTTATATCGAGGTATTCGGGTGGTTGGGTTCGATTTTGCGCGGGGGTGGAGAACGAGTACTTGAATCAATCGGTAACGGAGTCTCTTTTAATTTATGCCAGTAGTGGAGTCTACCGATATAATTTTGGTGCCACAGTGATTCCCTCGATAACACAAGAAAATTTAGTCGTCCCGTAACTTTCTAAGAGACTATATTGCCTATTCTCTTCCTAAATCTAGGGGCCCCAACCTAACACTTCCGACATGCCTCTAACGTCGTCGCTATCTGTAGTAATTACGACGTTGTGAAATTTTAAATGTATACTGATTTTTGGGATACATTGCGAGAGTTATGGAAATAACTTTGCAGGTGGTATAGTTGATGGCAGAGACGAAGAACGAGCCTGGTCGCTTGTGTTTTTTGAATTGGCATTGCTAAAAGTAAAACTTTATACTCGTGGTTCGTGCAATAAATGCGCGAACTGGTGCAATCTGGCGGCCATGACCTGGACTATTGCCGCGCCCACTAGCGGCGTTAGTTGGCTGAGACCCAATGAGCCGTCTGTGCTTGGCGGATCGTCGAGCTGTGCGTATGGTGCCAGTTATGTTAGTTTCTCTTGTCCTTATTCTTACTGCTTGTTGAAAATGGATATTGACGAAATCATGGAGCAACGAATCAACATCAAGATATTTGGTGGAGTATGGTAAAAGCGTAGTCAACATAGAGCAAGCGACAGATAGAATTTTACTCGTAGAGATTAAAGCAGAGCCGACGAACTTGGTCATTGTTCAGGTATACATGCCACCGAGCAACCACAAGGAGGAAGAAGTCGATAGGATGTACGATTAGTTAGAGGATATCATCGCGAGTGTTCCTGCAGGGAAACATTTGATAGTGATGAGGGATTGGAATGCGACGGTAGGCGAAGAAAGAGATGGTGGTGAGGTGGGCGACTATGGGTTAGGCACGATGAATGAACGCGGGGAGAAAGCGATTGAAATCTGCAGGAGACAGGGGTTAGTCATCACCAACACATGGTTTAGACATCACAAAAGGCGTAGGTATACATGGAAAATGCCAGGTGACTCAGAAAGGTATCAGTTAGATTATATTATGGTTAGGCACAGGTTAAGGAACAGTGTGATAAATTCGCACAGTTTCCCAGGAGCGGATGCGGACTCTGACCACAATTTAGTTGTTATGAAATGTAATGTTCGTTTCAAGAAGATAAGGCAAGGGCGGCGGGTTAGGAAATGGAATTTAGAAGCAGTAAATGGATTAACGAGGAAGGAGTATCAGCAGGCTGTAGAGAAAATGATGGATGACGGTAAAGAACTGAGTACTATCGAAGAAAAATGGGAATGTATCAAGAAAGGGATATTGGAAGCCGCTAAAGACACTATAGGAACCGTTAACGGGAAAAGGATAAGGAAACCATGGGTAACGGATGACATGATTGCAAAGATAGAGGAGAGAAGAAGGTGAAAGAATGTAAACACAGAGTTAGGCAAAATGAAGTACAAAGAGTTAAACAATAAATTGAGAAGGGCCACAATTAAGGCAAAAGAAGAATGGTGGAAAACGCAATGCGAGGATATGGAAAGTTTACAGAAGAAGGTTGAAATTGGTGCTCTATACAGCAAGGTGAAGTTATTATCGGGAAGTAAGAAGGCAAGATCTGTGCTGACAGTTAAAGGTAAATGGGGTAAGATAATAGTTGAACCAGGAAAAATCCAAGAGAGATGGAAGGAATATATAGAAACACTGTATGGTAAAGAACTTAGGCCGACAAGGTTAGACAGAAAAAGAACATGACGTAGAAGAAGATAGCTTAGGTCCAGGCATACTCGACGATGAAGTAGAAAGGGCATTAAAGGAAATGAAAGCAAATAAGGCAGTGGGGGTGGACAATATTCCTGTAGAAATGTTGAAATGGTTAGGGAAAGGTGGGAAGAAGGCTATATATGGACTGATTCGTAGTATCTATGAGGAAGGAATCTGGCCGGAAGATTTTGTGAGATCGGTGTTAGTTCCAATTCCAAAAAAGGCAAAAGCTTCGTCATGTGAGCATTACAGAACAATAAGTTTGATATCCCACGCAGCTAAAGTTATTCTCAGGATCATCAACAAAAGGATAGAGAGTAAGGCAAATGATTACTTAGGGGATGATCAGTTTGGGTTCAGGAAAGGAAGAGGTACGCGTGATGCCATTGCAGTAATGAGATCACTAGTCGAGAGGAATATAGAATACAATCAGGACGTATTTGCCTGTTTCGTAGATTTCGAAAAAGCGTTTGATAGAGTGAATTGGGAAAAATTAATGCGTGTATTGTAGAAAGTAGGAATGGATTGGAGGGACAGGAGACTGATCCGCAACCTGTACATGTCTCAGACTGCTCAGGTGCGAGTGGGGAACGGAGAGTCCGGATGGGCAGTGCTAGGAAGAGGTGTTAGGCAGGGTTGCCCATTGTCACCGGTTGTGTTCAACGTATATGTAGAGGAAATGATTAAAGAGGCATGGGAAGAACTGGAGGTAGGAATGAAAGTCGGAGGGGAATTCGTAAAATCGGTTAGGTTTGCTGATGACCAAGCATTAGTTGCTCAGTCAGCCAAGGGGTTGCAAGCATTGTTGAGTGAATTGGAGGTTCAGTGCGATAAATATGGGATGAGAATCAATATTAATAAAACAAAGGTTATGCGATTTTACAGAAAGAAAAAGGCTAAGCTAAATATTAAAATAGGCTGGGAAAAATAGAGCAGGTAGAGCAGTTTACATATCTCGGAAGTGTTTTGGACCAATACGGTCAAAGTGGTAGGGACGTAAGGAGAAGAATTGCGCTAGGCAAGGAGGCTTTCTTAAGGAGGAGGGAGTTGATGACGGGGATGTTGAGTAGGGATGTTAAGACAAGACTCGTAAAAACTCTGATATGGAGCGTAGCTATGTACGACGCGGAAACGTGGTCGCTGAAGCAGGAGGATAGACGTAGATTGGAGGCTTTTGAAATGTGGGTGCGGAGAAGAGTGGAGAAGGTGAAATGGACCGAAAGGAAAACAAATGAGGAAGTACTAGAAATGGTGGGGGAGGAGAGGGGTTTGTTGAGAGAAATCCTATGGAGGCAGGAAAAATGGATGAAAGGCGTATTGAGCGGTAGTGGAATGTTGAAGAGGGTAATAGAGGGGAGAATGTTGGGCAAGCGAGGAAAGGGCAGGAACAGGATAGGGATGTTGGACGGGATGAAGGGAGGAAAGAAGTACACCGAGATGAAGAGGGACCTGATATAGATTAGTTTGCTAGGTGGGGAGTCACAAAATGCTTATTTGATAGTTGTGTCCATCCAAAAACCTACCTTAACCGGTAGATTACCTAATAATAATAATGGTAAAAGTTGTCAAGAAATTACTGAAATGTTGACAGCTGTTTACAGTGATAATGCTCTGAAGTAAACATATGCATTCAAGTGGATTAAGCGTTTTAAATATGGCCGATAAGACGCCACGTATGATGCAAGGCCGGGACGACCTTCTACCACCTGTGTTGATGACAACATTGATCGTGTGCGATCCCTTGTCCTTACCAATTGTCAAAAAGCTGATGAACTGAATTTAGGAAAATCAACAATGCACACTATTTTAACCGAACACGATGGATGGAGCCTTCACCATGACAATTCACCTGCACATTCAGCATTGATTGTTCGCCAGTTACTGGAAAAAAAGCAATCACTCTCCTTGATCATCCTCCTTATTCCCCAGATATCACCCCCCGCGACATTTTCCTATTCCCAAAATGCAAAAATGTGATGACGGAACATCACTGGGAAGATGTGGACCCAATAAAGCAAGAAACGGCGAGAAAACTAAAAAGCCTAACAGCCAAGCACTTCCAAGGGTACTTTAAACGGTGGAATAAGTGCATAACAAGGAATGGAGAGTACTTTGAAGGGGAAAAAATCGATCAAGACTAAATTTTGCAAAATAAAGTATTTATGGCCTCGCGTATTCATTGGACAGTGTAGTATTTCCTCATAAAAATCTAACAGAAGTTGAGATCCTATTCATATATTTCTCCATATTGGATGGCAGCTTCGTTCCACGCGACATCGCGACATACCCCGGATTGACTTCCGCTTTTTACTATAATACTAAGTCTTTTCGTTGGAGATCAGTATCTTACCTAATGAAGACGCCGCGAGTGGAGTATACGGTGTCGAACAGAACGGGTATTATATTCTGGTTCTTTTGTGGCTTTTTGCTTAGAAAATGCTATGCTGACGCATTTTCACTCTCCTCTAATTTCTGTCCTTCGCCCATGCCCTCTTCTTCATATTCCAAAGGGACAAAATGGCTTCAGTTGTCGAAACGCTCCTGAGAAATAGTAACTAATTTATTGTAAGACGTTGCCTCTTCCTATTGAAGAGAGTCGGATAACTATGTATTGCATTTTAAATGAAACAGCTCTTTTTGATTAAATGATTATGCCTCTGCGGCAGGAAAACTCGTATAAATTCAGATATGCATTATGACTTGCATGTCGCGACGAATAGTAAAAACATTGTGATTTTTTAGAACTACTTTTCAATAGTTAATCTGACCTGAACATATTTTACTCCGAACAGGTGAGGTAATCAAAATTAGGATGCTTTGAAGGCTCTTTTTGGATGGCTAAAGGTGAAATTCCATTAGAAAATCCTTGAAGTTTTCTTCATTTCCATGGCACTCTTCACTTAACTGGTGGTATGTGATAATGCATTAAGCGTTCCTGCTGCGGTATTTTGTATCATAGAGCACAGTAAGAATTGTGCTTGAATTCTGTAAGCGGTGATGGCAACATTTAAAATTGAGGGAAGCATATTTAACGACTAAATATGAACGTTAATGGAGAGAGAGGAAACAGGTTAAGGAAATGAATGCGACTAGCAAGAGAGCAGATTATCACATTACTGATTGATGGTCCTTGTTTGTTTAATTTAATATCACATACGAACCACGAGGTGAACAAACCTCATGCCGTAGTTGAAAATAGACCAGAACTTAGATATAGACAGGAAAACTAACGTATTTTAATAGATGAGAAAAATGTTTACCTCTAGAATCGTTCTTCCTTACCGTGAGTTTCCTAACCAGCCTCCTTATAGACCTAATATACAATAGACGAAAATATGACAAGTAATTGCTAAATGCTTCGCTCACAGCATATGGCCAGTGTTCCGGTGTAATTACTGGGAATTATTTGTTTTTGAGAATTTTATGATAGAAGGTGTTTATTGATATGCATATATAAGTCGAGAGGATAAAATAGAAACTGAATAAGACAAACATAATAACAAGGAAAAAAATCACAACAAATTTGCTTTCACTTTTCATAAAAACTATGTCACCCTGCATTTTGAATTATATGGGTGTACAAAATCGCGCCTCGATAAATAAAGCAAGAAACATTTGCATGGCGTTGGAGGAAAACAAAAATAGTTCCTTCTTTATAAATTTATAAAACGTCCATTCCTAGAACTTATATTTTGTAAAGGGTATTTCACGGACCAAATGTTTATTATATTATATTGGCAGCATTATTTTTAGTGATGCGTTTTCGGTATTTTCAGTACAAATTCCACATCAATTTGAAGGCAGGCACGGTAAGAATTGGTGGCAGGACTGAAAGTAGGTGGCCAACTTCGTCGAATCAGGTTTGCGGATGACTCAGCGTTAGTTGGCCAGTCAGTCGAGGGTTTATAGTCATTAAGTAGCGTGTAAAAGAATCAGTGAGACAGAGGTGGGATGAGAATCAACAAAAGTAGACATAGGTAAAGAGGCTCTCAAGAAATATGACGACCAAAGTCAACACTTACTTTTGGGGACTTGCCTTTCCTCAAAGGGAAGAAGTCTGCAGCAAAGGAGAACTAGATGAATTGGACACACCTTCAGGCAATAAAAGGGAAACAAGCGAAGATCCCACGGGGAAGATCAAGAGGCAAGTGAATAAGGAAAATTAAGAAAGACGTAAACTAAAGAAGCTATCACGGGGCGAGGGAATTAACACTGAATCGATAAAAAGTAGGGTCCGTAGTCCACCAGTATCAGGATTGAAGCACGAGTATTGATGACAATTATTGTAATTCAATTTTTAAACGCTTCTACTTCTACATACTACCGACAATTTAGTTGTATAGTCATATAGGCTCTTTTGAAAGATGAATAATTGTTCGTGGCAGCAAAAATAGTAATCTTTCAAAGTTTGTGGGACAAACATGAAATTGGCGGTTTATGAAAGATTTTGGATTGGATGCACGTGCGATAGACAAGTACGAGTATGAAAAGAGTGTCCTGCGCGTTTTGGAGAATGTTTAGAAGGACTCGACGAATAAATTTGAAAAAATTATGCATCCGGTTTTGATGGCGTCCATAAATTCATTGCAAAGTTTCGCTGGATTGTAAAATTCAGTTGAAGAAGCGAGAAGATATTAAAATATTTTCGCCAGCCTTCTTAACCCTCATCTAGGATTTTAATTCTTGGGAACTCTGCACACGGAATCATTCTGAAATTCCACCAAACG
Source organism: Hetaerina titia (assembly GCA_037158775.1). Classification (NCBI taxonomy): domain Eukaryota; kingdom Metazoa; phylum Arthropoda; class Insecta; order Odonata; family Calopterygidae; genus Hetaerina; species Hetaerina titia. Next base: position 105,069,234 of record CM073772.1, on the reverse strand, counting down.
GAAGAAGTTCAATACGGAAACTGGGAAACGACACGGAACTCTTCTTGCCAAGGGTGAAATTCCACCGAAATCTAATAAATTCCGAGGGAAAAAAATGAAAAGTATTCTTCTGTACAAAAACCCCAATGCTTCGAAATTATTATTTAATCGGAATGTTATTGCGCATAAATCGATCAAACCGGAAGACATTCCGCTCAACGCTTTTTGGAGTCGATTTGCCAATGTCGATTAAAGGAAACGCTGAATTATTATTCTCCATCGATTTCCGGGTGCGTTGGGGTGTTATGTCAAATTCAGACATATGGTGGCGACAACTCCCCCTGTACTCTCGTGTCTATTTTTGTGGGAAGTGTTATCATTGGTTTGTCTGTCTTTCAAGAAATGACTACAAAAAAAGGGAGAGAGACTGTCGGAGAAGCAAAAAAAATAGTTTTTGACTGTGCCTCCGATAAATGACGCAGCCTGGTTATGCGGAAAGTCGTCTGATAAGCGTGTGGCAGGATATGTCAAATCATCCAAAATTAAAAGTTGACATATTTGGGAGAGTACAAAGGTCAACAGCGCCATATGCAAGTTGGCTCGAAGGAGATATTAAAAACAGTGCGGTACCGTTAAGAATACCCTAAAACCAAAATCTTACGTTAATAATTAGTAAATAGCAAATCATTTTGGTCTTTGGCCATGGGAATACATGGGAAACGTCCAACTGCATATTCACTGAAGGGAGAAAACCGCGAAATAATAGAATTAACAAAGGTCATCATCCTGGGCAATCCTTTAGAAAAAAACATAATGGTACATAAAACGAAGTACCCCACGTGCCTGAAAAGCTCAAAAGCGGAATACTATTATCAACTCAGCTAAGTATTGAAAAACAACTCCGAAATGTAAAAACAAACGAAGCCAGGGGAAATTTCTACGAGACTACTGAACGAACTTGCTGGAAACGTATCACCTTATTTAAAGACAGCTTTTACAAGAAGAAGGCTCAATGCCCTGCGACTGAGAGATACATTAGTCCCTTGCATGCATGCAAACACTGCATCAACCCGAAGGTCGGTTTGGTAGATGATGGTAGAGTTCAACCAGTACTAAGCCAGACGACGTGTGAATATTCAACATCAGGGTAGGGGGGCCAGTTCCTTTTATGGTTTCCCAGGAAGATCTGGTACTCGAAAAATCATATAGCTTGGGTGGAGCTGCAGGTGCCCTAAGTGCCTTGCCCGGGAATCGAAACCGGGACCCTCCGGTTAGTAGTCCAACGCTCTACCCCCTGGACTACTACGATCCAGATATATTTCAAAATATAATGTACATATTTATATTTAGCTCTTAGCCTTTTTCTTTCTGGAAAATTGCATAACCTTTGTTTTATTAATATTGATTCTCATCCCATATTTATCGCACTGAACCTCCAATTCACTCAACAATGCTTGCAACCCCTTGGCTGACTAAGCCACTAATGCTTGGTCATCAGCAAACCTAACCGATTTTACGAATTCCCCTCCGACTTTCATTCCTACCTCCAGTTCTTCCCATGCCTCTTTAATCATTTCCTCTACATATACGTTGAACAGTACCGGTGACAATGGGCAACCCTACCTAACACCTCTTCCTAGCACTGCCCATCCGGTCTCTCCGTTCACCACTCGCACCTGAGCAGTGTGAGACATGTACAGGTTGCGGATCAGTCTCCTGTCCCTCCAATCCATCCCTATTTTCTGCAATACACGCATTAATTTTTCCCAATTCACTCTATCAAACGCTTTTTCGAAATCTACGAAACAGGCAAATACGTCCTGATTGTATTCTATATTCCTATCGACTAGTGATCTCAATACTGCAATGGCATCACGCGTACCTCTTCCCTTCCTAAACCCAAACTGATCATCCCCTAAGTAATCATTTGCCTTACTCTCTATCCATTTGTTGATGATCCTGAGAATAAATTTAGCTTCGTGGGATATCAAACTTATTGTTCTGTAATCCTCACATGATGAAGCCTTTGCCTTTTTTGGAATAGGAACTAACACTGATCTCACAAAATCTTCCGGCCAGATTATATATATATATATATATATATATATATATATATATATATATATATATATATATATATATATATAATAGTCGAGGGGATCGGGATAGTGTGGTGGCTAAGGGCCCGGGTTCGAATCCCCGTGCAAATTTTTTTAAGTGGTATCTCGATTCCTACTTGAGATGCTTTGTGGAGAGCACTTTGAGTGAGTACGCTGTCCGTCGGATGGGACGTCAAGCTGCGGACCCCTTGGCGGCATTCGTTAAGAGCAAGGTAATGCCGACGCCAGGTTTTTCTCCACCCTTCATCCTCAGCTGTCAATCGCCTCCCCTAAAAACTACTATAGTTTCGTAAATAATTTTTGAAAATCACCAGAATAGTCACACTGGAACTGCAAGTTCTGACAGACGCGGAAAACTCTGAATATTACCAAGCGGATAATTAAACAATTAGTAAAGTGCTAAACATTCAAGTTAAACGCTGGCAGAAATAGTGGAAATTTGGCAACCGAACCCGTCGAAAGAAAGATTAACTTTTTCCTACTCGCACAATACCAGCCCACCACATTAGGTAACATTGCATGACCATAAAATGATATCCAAGAATGGTATCATTCACCAATCACTCTAATGGCCGTTAACCAGATGCCACCTGCCACAGTCCCTCTGGGCTTCCTGGGCAGTTGTACGAGTATCTACATTTCACCCTGCAAGGCGAAATGAGGGCGTAGGGCACTGTATGTTACATCACCAGGTATTAGAGAAATTGATGATCATTAGTGTTGTGCACAGTATCATTTTACTATCGAGTACAGTTTCCGCCCGCGGTTCTTCCTCCTATTGTGGTCAAGATTTTCCCGAGGGACAAAGGATTCCTTGTATCGATGAAGTCAATTTCCAGTAACCTCTAATTGAGGTCTCCCCTGCCAATCTGGTGCGGGGCCGAAATTATTCTCTTTACCTCAGCGTTCAACTCGAATGATTTATGTCGAACTCATAACTGAAGTCAACATATTCTTCTTTTGCTACTCTGACTATCCACTTATTACTTTCATTATTATTCTTATAATAATTTCGTTATTATATATAGGATCCATAAATACATAGCAGCAGCTAATGCGACCCCCGCAATTCCAACACGCCTTGCGGGCAAAAGGCGAACTCGGCAGGACGGGCAATGAGACGCGGAGACGAATGCGGACAGCGGTGAACCGCGGATAATTGAATCCGCGTAATTGATCCTAGAATATGGATCTTCTGCTGCCTGTAAATACGTCAGTGCTGGAGTCTTCTTCTGGTATTACTCCTGGGCTTGACTTGACCCGCTGTTTGCAGCACAGGGGGAGTGTGAGGGCGAGTAGAGTAGCAAGGAAATTCCGAGGCGTGGTCCCGATACGGGGGGGGGGAGAAGGGAGCCGATGTGAGGAACCCCTCCCCCCACTAATCGCGGTCACTGCAACACAACACTCACCGTGCGACGCTTTCTCTTCACCAATTAAATGAATAAGATGAGTTGGAATATTTTGTGCACGCGGTTTAACCATTGTACGGAGGTGAGATATGGACAATAGCTGCAGATAGACACAATATGAATAATGGTCTTCATTTTTGAAGGGAGATAAAGACGAATCAACGACAACGAGCGTTATTTTGCGGAATTATTTCATGTTAAATTAAAAGAAAGGTGTAAAATGGAGGTTTTGGAAAAGTAGTACAGACAATAATGGCTTGGCAGTCTTGAATCTGGTGAGAGAAGAGGGGATCCTGATAGAGTAAATCCGAAGGAGGCAGAAAAAGTGGATGAAGGAAAGATAGTGATAGGTAATAATGAAAAAAATTGGCAAAGTGATGACTGAAACGCCGTAATACACGTAGAATAGAAAATGCGGGGTTAGTGGGGTAGAGGGAGAGAAATACTTTTCAGACAGTTGATGTCAGGTGTGTAGGTATGGGTAGGAAGGTACGTAGGACTGAGTAAGGCAATAATATAGGATAAAAATGAAGTTCTGTTGATTTTTATTAGAATATGGCTATTATTAATTGCCCTATAGCTACGTACATTCAATAGGTAGAACACCTTGAATGAATATCTTTCACATTATCATCAGTCTTCATCCCGTGCATCAGGATGGGTCCAATTAGGTTACCAGGTACGGAATTAATGAAAAATGGTTACCTTTGTTATCTATAGGTATTTTGTATTTGGAGGATCAGGGTGGACTAGTGGTAGCGTGTTCGACTCTCATACCAAGGATCGCAGATTCTTTAGGACGGAGAATATTTTCTGCCGATTTTGTCGGAAAATATTTATCAGCGGTTAACAACTTTGACAGGCTACACAAAAAAATGACCCCTCTACCGATGGGAGGCAGCTTTCAGTAGAAGGCATTTATGGCGCAGATCGAGGAGATCGGTTCGGCATCAACAGCTACAGCGACAGGGCAAGAGTTAAGTTCATGGAATCGGCCGAAGTGCGGCGATGCGGAAGGCAGCGGGAAACCACCACATGAGTCTCCCGAGGAGATGCAGCCCTACACTCAACCTATTTATGACATCCTTCCCGGTAAAATATTCCGAAGGTAAAATAGTCCCCCAATCGGATCTCCGAGTGGGGACTGCTGAGAAGGGTACAGTCAGGAAAGACAGATGCAGGATACGGACATGGAATGTAAGATCCTTAACGGTGAGTGGAAAGCTAGAAAACCCCAAGATATAAATGGAGAGGCTGGGTGTAGACATTCTGGGAGTTAGCGAGATGAAGTGTACGGATATCGAGCTCTGAATATGGTATTAGCTAAGACCTTCTTCGAACAATATCGTCGAAGGAGGTACACATGGAAGACGCCAGGGGATATCGCAAGATACCAAAGAGACTACATCCTAGGAAGAAGAAGATACTAGAATCAGGTGAAACAGTGCAACAGTTACCCCGGTGCAGACATAAAGAGCGATCACAACCTAGTAATCATCGAGAGCTAACTTTCGCTACAAGAAAATTAAGAAGACCAAACAAGAGCCAAGGTGGAACTCAAAATTGCTGGCGGAAATGACAACAGAAAAAGATTCGCCATGACTATTGACAGTAAAGTAGGTGATGAAGGAGAAAGGAGCACCGAAGAGAGATGGGATGAACTAAAGAGGGCAATCGCAGAAGTTGCAGAAGAGCAACTGGTGAGAAAGAGAGCCGACACGAAGAAACCATGGATCACGACGGAGATGAGGGAACTAATAGAAGAAAGAAGAAAATACAAGAACGCCAGGAATGACTCTACGAGGAAGCCAGGATGATGAGGAAAGACTCTACAAGACATTTCGGAGAAAGGAAAATGAAAAGCAACAACGTCAGGGATGTAAACGGGGATATATTGATGGAAAGTGAAGATATTGGCAATAGATGGAAGGAAAACATCGAAGAACTCTACCAAGGTCCGAGGCCGCTGGAAGGAAACCTGATGAACGACCAGAGTGAAACGGATGACGAAAAGCAGGGCCCATACATACTATTCGATGGAGCAGTAAAAGACCTTAAGAAAAACAATGCTCCAGGAGAAGACAAAATCGACAGAGACATCATTCGCAAGGCACTCGTAAACAAAGCCAAGGACAATCTGTATGGAATAATCAAAGAGCTACAAAGACGAAAGACATCCTGAAGACTTTCAAAGGAGTGTGATGATCGCGTTGCCGAAGAAGAAGAGGATGGAGACACGTGAGGTACACCGAACCTTGAGTCTTGTGTCACATGCATCAAACATAATTACGCGAATAATAAGTCGAAGAATGGAAAGGAAAATTGAAGATAACCTATCGGAAAACCATTTCGGCTTTAGAAAGAACAGAGGAACCACGGAAGCCACCCAGCCCGAGAATCATGATAGAGAAAACAATACAGGTGAACAAGCAACTGTAAGTGGTATTCTTGGATTTGGAGAAAGCCTTTGACAATGTGGAATGGAACAAGATGTTTGGGCTGGTGGAAAAATGTGTAATAGATTACGATAATATAATGGGTAACCCTGCCTTACACCTCTTTCTAACACTGCCCATCCGGACTCTCCGTTCCCCACTCGCACCTGAGCAGTCTGAGACATGCACAGGTTGCAGATTAGCCTCCAGTCCCTCCAATCTTTTCCTATTTTCTGCAATATACTCAGGCCTTCTTCAGGAGAAAAGAGGTGAGGGGAGAATTCGGGGGCGGAACCAAAACCTATAATCCCCTCATTTCTTTCTTCCCATCCTTTTCTTTGAGTCTTCACCTATATATTGTACGTGCGTATGTATTATATTTGTCATGCGCTCATTCAGAAATTTGTTCCTGAAGATGTCACCTATATGATCAATCCAGTAGTACCGGATCAATGATTGTTTTTGTGAATGTCATAATTTTTATTCTGTTCCTCATCGTAAACCATTCTTTTACTCTAAACTAATTTCTTTCTTCTCCCATCCAATATGCCCAATCATTACCTTCCCCTACCTAGCTCCCACAACATTGTACCCTCGATCTCACTCTTCAAAAGCCCACTGCCCTTCAATTTACTCTCGTCCCATTTTCGTGCCTTCTCTGAATTTTCCAAACAGCCTTATCGCTTCCCTTTCCCATGCGTAGTGTATTTCTGGAAAATATATTTAACAACCCTTATCAAAAGACAAAATGTAGAAAGACAAGAAAATTGCCCCTTCAGCACCACTTATAGCAGCTGAAAAGCCCCGGGAATAACCGTCCCATGTTATTAATATCTCATTCAAGCAAACTTTTTCGCATAACATTTTTTTTAACCTTTGAAAAACTCCTTCGTTTCTGTTGCATTGCATTTGTTACTTCGCATTTTTTTCATTTACCTACACTGTGCAAGTTTTCTTAACTTCATTATGAAGTTAGCACATAAGTTACAGAGGTTTGGGATATGGAGTGCCTTCTATTCGCAGTCTTCATTCTTGGCCTAACTTCGTTTCTTGATTTCCATATTGATTCTACGTGCATTTTGTTGCACAAGTAGTGGTTTTGATTCTTATTTTGAATCCCCAATTTTCTATCACTGAAGTTAAACATTTTCAAAATTTCTTAGTTTTCAACATTGCGATAGTCATTCCTAAAATTCTAGCCTGTACTAATGTATAGTAAAAGCTATAATCATAAGGCAACATCAATAATAATTCATGCTCAAGCCAACCAGAAAAACATTCTACAGAAAACGTGACCCGCCATTACGTTTGCGATAACTTCTTAATTTGTCTCAGTTATCAACATAATTCAGGACTGGTGACCAAACACACCTGGCCGCAAGACCACGTGGCTACTCCACCGGCATGACGGAAATACATTTACTACGCACATTACGGGCTTGCACTATTGCGGGTAAAGGTCCCACTCCACCGCCGCTATATTTCTTCCACCACGGCCTCCGTGGAATACATTCTATGAGGGAGAAGTAATAGCCGCATGGGCGTCCTTCGATTTACAACAGTACCTACTCCGGCCGACCGGACTGTCTGACCAGACGAATACGGCTCAAGCCTTCTTCCATATAAGTCCGCGCCGCGGTCCCTCCTCGGAGCCGGATACAACGAAACCAGTCGCCGCCGAGAGACTCCTGAAAAATCATCCTCACTCACCCAATGGACCGGTTGTCCCTTTTCCCTCCTCCCTCTCCTCCCCCACTCCCCTCCCCACACTCCCAACAACCCCCCTCCCCAGTCCCTCACCCTCCAACAGCCCCTTCGTCCAACTCCTCATCCCTCTCCCTCATTACGCCAGTGCTGCCAATATAGGAAATTTGTCCCCGTGTTGAGAGGCCTTTGGTTCCTCTTTGGTGCCGCTTGTGCTCGACGGGGTGTCAGCAAATCGGGAAATGCATATGCATTTCCGTTTCTATCTTCTTAGGACCGTCAACGTAAAGGGACTGACACCCTCAGTAAACTCCTCCGAATATTAATTACACTTTGCCGCCTTCTTCGGTCGACTGAAAATTTGGGCTCCACTGCCTGCTGGTAATTTTCCATCGTCTCAGCCTACCGAATGCTTTTGCGATTCGTTTTTTTAGCCAGCCTGGTCAATTAGGTGGGCAGCGGTTCCTCCTAGTGACCGAAAGGGTCGAATTCGAACCCTGCGACGGCGTTTGGATTTCGATTCCCTGGTGTCTCGTGTCCGGGAAACAAGACGGGAGGCCAGGAGCAAGGATAACGGGATCGGAGGGGCAGGCGTGCCGCCGTAAGCCCTCTCCCTGTCTCCTCTTGCACTACCTACTGCCTGGATACAGAAAGCTAAATTACATGGGTAAATTTGCGGCAGAAGATTTCTTTGCAGATATTAACGCACATTAGAAACCTACTAATAATCCAGATGAGATAATAGGAATGAACTGAGAGAGATCAACCACAAGGCAGTGTTCTAGGACCATTATTCTTCTTAATTTACGTAAATATACAAAGTAATTTACATTACCACATCAGACTTTTTGCTGATGATTGTATTATATACAGACGGTAGGACACGTAAATTACCGGGTAATACTACAAAATGACATCGATCGCCTTGGTAACTGGGTTACAAATAATAATATGGGAATAGTATAAGTAAGAGCAAGCATATACATTTTTTAAATAAAAAGAATGCACAAAAGAATATTTACACCCTCTTTGGAGAAGGAATCCCATCCCATTGATCAGTGATTATTATACTATTGTACTTATTAAAATATTGTTTGTTCGTAATGTGGACACCGTGAGAAGTGGCATTACAAAAGTAAGTGATGTGTTAATTCCATTCCATTCCCAATTACTATCAAATGTCTCCCTGCAGGGACACACGCGATTATGCCCTATAACTGATCATACATCCTATCGACTTCTTCCTCCTTATGATTGCTTGGTGGCAAGTATACCTGAATAATTATCACTTTCGTCGGTTCTGCTTTTATCTCTACCAGTAAAATTCTATCCGTTGCTTGTTCCAGCTTGACTACGTCTACCTCTTTATTCAATATTATTGCAACCCCTCGGTGGCTCTCGTACCCGCCGCTGTATAATACGAGTATTCTATAACTATCACTCCAGTAATCCCCGCTATCCTTCAGTCTCACCTCACACACACCTGAAATATCTTTTTTTTTTCCTCTTTCCACCTCTCGCCTAACATTCCTTGTCCTAAAATTCCAAGTTCCTATTCTAATTTGGCCTTCCTCTTCTGCGTCTTCTGTCCTCCTGCTGTCATTTTTCTTTCGCAAGGGTTTCATGGGAGGATGACCGCGGAAGCCTTGCCTTTCCCGCTGCCGGGCACGGCACACGGCTGATTGGGCCAAGTCCCGTAGTTGCCAGGACTCATATTCTCTATAGTGTCCATCATTTTGCACTTGGGAATGATAATTGAGGTGGTTTTCCGGTGCCTTCCTCAATAGTGTCTTTAACGTGACAATGTTGCATCCGCGTGTTCTGCCGTGTGATTCACTGGCTAGGATTCACAGGGCCGACGTAAGTCTAATTAAGGGGAATATACCTGTATTAAGGAAAGGCACCAACTATTTCCCCGAGGAGAGAATAGCTCTAAAAGGAATAACAGATGGTCTCGTACACACCGAAGGAAGAGTGAATTTAATGTTAGAGTGCCAGGGTAAGGAATCCACCTTGGAGTTTCACATAATAGATGACTCCCGTTTGTCTCTTAGCTTTGATGGAATTCTGGGAAGAGATATGCTTGGAGAACTAGGCGCTGTGGTGTATGTGAAGCAAAAAAAGGTTACACATGAGGGGACTGACAATGGAAATGGATCAGCGTCCGAGAGCAGAAAAGGAAATGAGAAGGAAGCTGACGATTCCCGCCCGCTGCGAAAGTTTAGTGACGATCCCAACCCTATCTACAGGGGAAGGACTATTGGCAAGAGAGAAATTGCGGGAAGGGGTTTGTCTGGCTGAGACTTTAACCGTTGGAATCTCCGGGGAATGTATAGCCAGCATAATTAACACCACCGAGGCAGAAGTTGACTGTGAAATACCCCCGAAATTATTGGAAAAGATAGAGGAAGAGCCGCTGGCTGGAATTTCACATCTGTAGGAGTATGTTCGACCTTCTGAGTCAAGTCAGAAAAATAAGGTGACTCAAAGGAAAACCAAAATGCCGTTGGTCATCACCACGACCCCGGAGTTCGTATTCGAGAAATGTAATGTGGACATCGTGGGACCTTTAACTGCAACCTCTAATGCAAATAAGTACCTGCCGACATTTTAGGATGACTTGTCTAAGTATACGGAAGCCATTCCGCTACCAGACCAAGAGGCATCAACGGTGGCCAGAGCACTGGTGGAAAGGATAATATTGAAGTATGGAGTCCTTAAGTTTCTTCTATCCGACCAAACTTCCTCAGCGAAGTATTCAAGAGCACCTGTCGCCTTCTAGGAATAAAGAAACTACAGACGACAGCCTATCGGCCAAAATCAAACGGTGCCTTAGAAAGAAGTCATAGGACACTGACGGAATATCTCAGACATTTCATTTCCTCCGAACAAGATAATTGGGATGTTTGGATCCCGTACACCATTCTTGTGTTTAACAAAGCACCTCACTCGTCGACGGATTTCACTCATTTCGAAATGATGTTCGGTAGAAAGGCGAATCTTCCAACATCGTTGCAAAAGGAATCCTCAGACATAATCTACACCCGCGACGATTACGTAAGGGAACTAAAACAAAGAATGCGTGAAACTCACTCTTAGGCTAAAGAAGTGCCACAAAGGGCCAAGGAACGAAGCAAGGAACATTATGGCAAGTCAGCAAACCTGCAGCTATTTGAAGTGAGTGACAAGGTGCTGCTGCATGAGGAAAGTGTACGTCGAGGGAGATTGAAAAAACTGTCTTCCCAATGGACGGGTCCTTATGAGGCAATCGGTGGGGATGGGGTGAACGTCGCCATAAAAAAGGGGAGGAGAAAAGGAGAAGTAAAAGTTCACTCCAATCGCCTAAAATTGTTTCTCTAATCTCTACAGGCAGCCACAGATAATTAGCTCTGACGATTTGATTTATATTATATATTTAAGAAGGAACAACCAAATTTGCCCAAAGGACTATGCCTTCCTTTTCCCCCGAGTGTGGTTTACACCAATGCCATTGTTTAATTGTTAAAATTAGATGTGTTTTTACCCAAGGATTTGATGGGATACCTGTGTATTTGCCTAGCTATTTGTTTTCTTGTATATTGTTGTTGACATAAATGTTGCTGTAAAAAGGACTGTAAAGGTCAAACGGACGGGAAAGGGAACGATTGCAGAGATATGCCTCATCTTCATACCTAAGATTATAAGTAAATTTCATGTTTCTGGTGATGTTAGAGGTAGAAGATAATTCATTAATATGTCTCTGTACTCTAAAAATGTAAATAAGGTTATCATGTTATGCGTACTCATAGTGAATCTTCCATGAAATTTTGTTTTGTATCCATGATTGCATTTTATACTTGTGACATGTTAGCAGGGTGTTGCTAGGGGTAAAACCTCCAGAGGCTAGTGCGCCCATAGGTGTTTGGTGTCGACAGAAACAATGTTCCCCCATGTTTCTCTCTGGTGATGGGGGGACGTGTTGCATCCGCGTGTTCTGCCATGTGATTCACTGACCAGGATGCCTACCCCCCCCCCTTAAGTGACCAATTGGTGGCGTGGGTCCGAGCATGCGATATCACCGCTGCTGACTCGATGTGGACTACGAGAGGGCAGTTGGGCTGGGCCCCTCTGGTTGGAAGTGCCAAGCGGCACCAATGGGATATATAAGAATATTACTGTAAATTCTGTTCTCCTGCATTAAATCGGGACCGCCGTTGTACTCCCTTTTAGTTCCTTTTATTTTCCCCCGTCCCTATCAACGAAAACCTCTCCACGTCACCACCCACCAAACTGAAGCCCCCATTTACCCTCGAGGCAGCCACTCGACTCGTGGGGTACTTTCTCGTGTCGCCAATATCCCCTCGAAGACGCGGGGATACGACAACACCATCACTCAATGGCCACCCCACTGGGGTCAGACTCCTTTGTAGCCGCCTCACTGAGGAACAGACGCTGCGTGGACTACCTTTTCGTCTGGCTCCTAACCTTCGACCTATCTGGCTGACATGGGTGACCCTAACAGGAGCAATTATCATTACTCCCGCCAGCACAGCTCTAGGGGTTATCGGAACGCACAAGCCCTTCCACCACGTCCAGGTTGTAGTCCATGGGAGGCATATAAATATATACACACGTGCCATCGAAATGTAAACTACATATGTGTCCTTTCTTTGTGTCTGCATAACATACATCCCATACACGACCCCATGTGCAATGCATATTTCATATGGCATTTTGGTAAATGCCAGCACATGTGCTCCCGTACTCTTCCGTTAATTATTTCGGCCAAAAACCTTTGATAATATTTAACCACACTTAGCCTGGAAGTAAAGATGTTCTCACCCGTCAATTAAAAAAATAAGGAATCTGATGTCCATAATCCTTCATTGGATCGAATTTTGGTGTAAGATTCAGATGAGCATTCATTTAGTTACCAGCCTCTGGTAACTATTGGGAAAATTGATAACATCTATAATATTTCCGATCCAGCTCTGTCTTAAGAGCGGAACCAACCATTGGTTATCCTATTTCTTAATATCGTTTTTAGAGTTTTTTTCATTCATAAGTTTTAAGGACATATTAAGTTGTTGAGAGTTTATGTCGATCTGACGAATATTTCGCGGCGACAGTGTCTTCTTCGAGGAGGACGCCTATGGGTAGTGAGGGGAAAGGTATGCAAAACCTCGCAGTGGCGCCTACCAGAAAAGGTGGCGTTAAAACTGAGGAGTATGAAAAATTCACGAAATCATATAGCTAGACAAAATGATCATTTATTACGCAAGATCCTTCTGCCGTGCGCAAAACAAAAGATTCGGTCACTCTCCTAAATGTGCAATTCCAGAATACGCTCTGGCCGGTTCGATTCAACTGATCTTAGCACGCTGAACTGGATGTTCAAGTGTTTTCTTTTTCTTTAATGGCAATTAAAATTAAATAAGAAACCCCTCTCTATTATCCATTTTAATTTTGGCATCCCTCGGAATCGGCATTTGAACTGCCTATTGATTCCTAACAAGTGTCAAAATGGCAAACTAATGAATTTAAGCAGGTAAAAATAATATCTGCATTTTTAATTATCCACGTTCACAGTAAGTCGTGAAGAAATCAGCCACGATTTTGAACTGATCTGAACCGAAGTCTTATTTATTTTGGATTTTTTCCTTAGCTGTTTCAGCGCAGGAGAGACGATCTTAACAGAATGACATACACTGAGCAAGTTCACAGAGATTTTCCTCTCGCTGATATTCATCTGTTTCTTCGATTCAAATGTCCTTTTTCGAGTCCAAGATGTTCTGTTCGCTGAAATTTATGGAATTTCTCTTTGTCAGATAATTCGTTTTGTTAGATATTAGCGAGAAAAAAATAAAATGAATTATATTGAAGTTGAACACCATTTGAATGGAATGAAACCTTATAAAATTATTCAAGGACCAAGCAACTCTTAAACCATCTCCTTGTTACTAATTTGCGCATTCCTCAAACAATTTTAGTCGAAAATATTACGGGATCACTCAAGTTAATTCAATATTTCAGAATTTATTCAATTCGGTAGAAAGTTCGAAAGCTAAAGTACTTACTTGAGTCACGCAGGCACGACTCTCACCCCGTCAAAAAGCTTTACTGAATGTTTGCACATGAAATATTTTGAACGCCATTTAGGAAGGCGTGTTATCAAATGACAAACACTCAAGATTGGAACTATCCTTATCTTTACATTTTAATGTGGGAGGAGAACAAAGGGACAATAGAGATCTCCTCAGTCCGTCTCTGTTTCTGTTTGATCTTCCACTTTTAGGTGCTACTGTAACGCAGAAGTTTTATCGAATTTTATCTCAAGTGCGGTGCGAGGGGCCAAAATAAATCAGTTATACACTGAACGAAAGTCAGTGCTCTTTCGTGGAGTAGTCGAGATAGTGGAGAAAGAATTGGACCGACCTCACTCGGTAGCTTTTCTTTAAAAAAACACATTGAAAAGAAATTTGACGCATCTAATATTAAATTGAGGCCCAATCACTTACTTCTGCACCGGTTCATTCAGAGGCAGAATTAAGCCACCCTCCAAAAGTAACACGACTGGGAAATTTCTGGACTTACAAGGCCCCCCATCCCCTCGGGGCGGTTGCGATAATGTCATCCACCCACCCCTCTCTATTCGCCCACCCATTCTAATTCCGTCAGTGGTGAGCCGGACGGCGGGGAGTGGAATGGGAATGGCTGGGGACCACTCGCCCATCCCCTCGCGATTGCGTCGGTAAGTCGGAGGGAATTGACTGATGCCCCATCAATCCCTCCCTCGGACGGATCTTGCCCGCTAACAAAAGACGCTTCCTGTCGCCGTGACACGGGTCACGGGACCGCGATGCCGAGTCCGGACCGCCCGCCGTGACCTCGCTCCCTGCACCGAATCTCCTTTTGCACCTGCGGACTCGGAGGGGTAGAATTAAGATTGGCGGACCAAGCAAAACGCCTGGGAGCCCCTTCATCCAAGAAATAAATATGGAGAGCATCTGCGGAGCTGCAATGTGGAAACTAGGAATCAACAATCGAGTTTTATTATTTAAGTAATCCACCGTTTAATGTAGCTTTTGGATGGACACAACTGCCAAATTATTATTTTGTGACTCCTAACATCTAGCACCATAGTGTACATCAGGTCCCTCTTCATCTCTGTGCACTTCCTTCCTCCATCCATCCCGTCCAACATCCCTATTCTGTTCCTGCCGTTTCCTCGTTTGCCTAAAATTCTCCCTTCTATTACCGTCTTCAACATCCTACTGCCGATCAAATATGCCCATAATCCATTTTTCCTGTCTCCTTAGGATATCACTCCGTTAACTACGCTGCATATCAAAGTTTTTACGAGTCTTTTCTTAACATCCTTAATCAACGTCCCTGTCATAAACTCCCTCCTCCTCGTGAAAACCTCCTTGAATAGCACAATTCTTCTTCTTACGTCCCTACTACTTTGATCGTGTTGGTCCGAAACACTCCTGAGATAAGTAAATTGTTCTACCTGATCTAAATTTTGGCCTCCTATTTTAATGTTTAGCTTCGCCCTTTTCTTTCTAGAGAATTGCATAACCTTTGTTTTATTAATATTGATTCTCATCCCGTATCTATCGCACTGAACCTCCAATTCACTCAAGCAAACCTAACTGATTTTACGAATTCTCCGCCGACTTTAATTCCTACCTCCAGTTCTTAAAAAAGTTTTAGTTCCTGATTCACATACGACTTTCTGTTTCACGTGCATATTTTTCTTCAGTTCGCTGAGGGCCACCTTGTGGCCAAAATAAGCGTATCCGGTCCTCACCATCCTGTTTGTTGATCTCTTGACGTTGCTCGATTTGAGTAATATTCTCCCAATAGTGAGGACCTTTTTGAATGTGTGAATGAGTGTTTTCCTGAGTGTGTCAGCTCTTCGATTATCCCTGGCACGGAATTTATTCCCATAAACAGTAACGGAGAGAGAGAGTGTATGTGCTCATAAACCAAGGTATCCCTATCGAAGTTCCTTTAACCCTGTGAAAGATCCCATTTGGTTTTGCGTGTGTGTATCCGTAGTTGGTCACTGGCGAGGAAGTAACATTCCCCCAAAATTCTACAGAATGGTATTCTGGTTGAAACGTTGTGGTTGTTCACTGTCGCGGAATTGCTTTTCCCACTATCCATCACAACAAATTTAGTTTTCTTTGCGGAACGAGTGGGGCTAACTTATTACGCCTCTAGGAGTTTTCCTTCAATTTGCTACTCTATTCTTATCCTAATTTCCCCACTACGACGCTTATTTCCCTCCAAAATACTGTCCAAAAAAGTAACTTGCTCCTCCTGGGCCAGTTTATTCAGTTTTAGTTTAATGATTAACTTGACTTTTGTTCTTTCCGAGATTTTCTTCACTTTGTTTCCTTGTTAATCTCGTACTTCTAGCATTGATTCTGTGAAGCACTCAGATTTTGCCCCGACTCATTATTGCTTGATCATCTGAAAACCTGACTCAATTCCCTCGCAGCCCAATTTCATGTCACATGTCTGTGGTGTCGATGTATCGTCACGGGGCAGAGCACTGAAAAAAACGCGGAGCCGGGGGCAGGGGGTGAGAAGGGCCGGGGACGAGGTGGGTCGTCGGCATACCATCCTCCGGTGGCGAGTGGCGGCGGAGAGGGTGGGACGGGGAGGGGGAGGGCGCGCGCCGGGACGCGTGCCCCCTCTCCCCAAGAAGATTGTTGCACTCTCCGTCTCCTTCTGCCCCATCCACCCCCCCCGGCGCGGCGGATGCAAACCGCCCTCCATGCGTCGGCGTCCACACACGCCCGCCCCTCGCCACTTTAGCCACCCAAGCGCTGTTGCCATTCGGTGTGCTTTCACTCGAGTATCCTTTGATCTGGTGACTTAATTGTCAATCGCCAATAATGCCGTGCAAAAATTAGCAAAATCATTTTGGTAACAAATCAGTAAAATAATTAACACTGCATTATTTGATAATAACCAGCGTTTTTGTTATAACGCAGTATCTCAGGCGTTACTTGATGGAAGCCTTTCATACTAGGCGTAAATGAGGAAATACTAACTTGACAGATTCCGCCAGAATTTTTATTTTTCACTTTTATTTATTTACACACCACCCGATGATGCAGCCTTGCGACGAAAACATGGTCGTGAAAAATAAAAACTTTAATGGAATCTGCCGATTTCGTCTTTCCTAATTTCCGCCATCGGAATTGTATTTCTCGATGATTACTGGATGGGTCCACGAACGTATAATTCGATTCGAAAGCAGGTTTACCTACAGGTAGGTGCCGCTAGAGCTCACACAGGATTAAGCCTAAAGTTTTAATTCGTTTAGTTCGCGATACCACTCACCCAGATTTGATGGGTCCAGTTCCTTTCCTCCATGTCACACCGATTCGAGCCTCACGAATTTCTAGATCTAAAAAAATCACACCATATTGGTTAATAATGTTGTTGTCCAAAGATATTAGTCAGGATATGAACCCAGTATTCTCCGATCACCAGGTGGAGATTCTACCCACTAAAGTAGCAACACAGAGAAAATTAGTTTACGCTCATCTATGTACATTACTTGAACCAGTACGCCATTGGGAGCGATATTATTTCATTGATGAAAATTTAGAAATTGATTTTCTAGCTAATGGCTTTCTGCTAATTGCCCATCTCATATAGACAACCACCAATGCGTTAGTATTGACGAATATTCTGACCTCAAATTTATAAAGCCAAATTATGCACTATAGTTACGAAGGATGTTTTAATCTCGAATTGACATCGATAAGTTAGACATCAGAATAACTATTTTAGTTTTTTATGTAAAATAGTCTTAATTTTTTCCCCGCTAATTCATCACAGGATGAATCTGAATAGGTAAAGAATCGAATAAATACTTTCATAAATGTCTAAATTTCCAATTGGTGTTCAGAGTTTGATTGGTTTAATTTCACTCATGTTATTTTGGCTTAATGTACTCGTCCGAAATGGAGAAGGGACGCTTCCAATTGGTAGAGTTCAACTCTTAGAATTGGGAGTGATCGATGCATTCGAAAGATTTCATATGGAAAGAACTACGTGGGCAATCTCTGAGGACAGCTTAATAAAGGATGAGCATATTTTGTTAAAAACACCTTTACTCATCCCTTAAATTTGGAAGGTCTTTCTCAAAGTAGTTCCTATTGAATGAATCGTTTATTTCCAGAGAATTTTAATAGGTCCTTCAAAATCACGCTAGGACCATTCACTAATGCTTCTGATGATAAAAAAGCTCTCTACGAAGGTTTTTTTTCACATTGGTGAACAGGAAGAAGGAACTAAATCTAGACTATAGGGAGAATAAGGAACAAACTTCATATTGATTTTGGTGACATTTCAGCCACAATATTTGCGATGCGAGACTATGTTTTATCCTTGGTGCAGCATCCAGGCAGTTAGTTTTAAATGGGAACTTTTTGTGATTGCTGTGACGTAGGAGATTTTTCAGTACATCCCTATCGAATGCTCTATTTGCAGTTGAATGTGATGTTACGAAATATTGATAGAAAATTCCGTGAATAACGAAAAATGATAGGACAATGATTTTCCCAGCAGAAGCCACCACCACTTTGATTTTTTTTGGCTTTGGTGATGCCTTTGTTTTTCGCACAGATCTTTGCTGATTGCGTTTAAGATAAAAACTTTGTGATAAAGTTTCATTAGCAATGATAATTTTCGGAATATGATCCTCTTCCTTGTACCATCAATTTCAACTGCCAACCAACCTGCATGTAAGCATACCATTGTTCGGATCGGAGCAATCTTGGAAGCCATCGGGCGCAAACACGTCTCACGTACTATATATGCTGTCACCAAAGTGTGGGCGGGTGGCACCAAATGAAATTTGCGATATTTCTGGAAGTACTTTGAACGTTATTAGACGAATTTTTCACAGTTTTAGCAGCGGTGTTAACGTTTACTTCGGTAAAAACGGCAACTGAAGCTTGACGTCCACCTTCCTTTGAAATTGACGGCATCCGGCTTTAAAATATTTAATCATCTTCTAGCTGTGCTTTGGGGAAGAACAGACTTTCCGTAAGCCTCTTACAATAATACGCTAGACCTCTACTGACGACTTGTCCGTGCGAAAGCAAAATTAAGATTAAGTGTATTGCTTATCATGTGCTACCTCCATCGTTGCTCTAGGCGAACTGAACATTTTCAATTTGGAACGGCTGTCTCTGATGCCAATGTCAAATGCTGGAGTCAAAAAATTGAAAAATCTGTTCTACACACGTCTTGGCGGACGACCAAAAGTAGAATCGAGTGTCTGTTTTCTCTTTTGAGTGTCTACGGCATTGCGACGATTCCCTAACCCCCTTCCAGTCCCGATTTTGCAGTTATCCTATACCCAAAAGTGAAATCCTCCCTCAAAGGACACCACCATGGGATCCTAAGTGCCATCAAAGTAGCTTGCACGCGTACCCTTAAGGATCTTCCAGAATCCGCCTACCAGGGAGCCTTCGAGTTGTGCAAAAGTCGCTGGAAAAAGTGTGTCCACGCTCAAGGGATGTACTTTGAAGAATTAAGAGGCATTGTAGCAGTATCTGAAATAAAATTATTTTTCCGAAACTTTTCTCGATGTTTTTATAAAAATCTTACCCGCATTAAACTTCAGGATAAGAGTATAACATAAAATTGAATTTTCGCATAACTATGCAAATAAAAATGCAAAATTAACTATATATTTTGAAGAGACTACAACGTAATTCAAAAAAGTGCCTCCGACAGAGTCTTCTTTTTGGTTTTGCCTATAAAGTATTTCTCGTTCGGGTCTAACGAATGAATAAATATGCGATAGAACTTCCTAGAAAGGAGTCGCAGCTCAGGGAATTCCGTAGAAATATCCGAGCTGAAGAGGTTCAAATTGTGGATGATGATATAATACGTGACGTGACTGGTCATCAAGAACAAAATCCTAAGTGTGTCGAAATTTGGAGTAACTGGAATCCCGCTCCGTAAAAGTTATAAAATTTGTAAATTACTGTCTTCATTATGCATAATTGTTGGAATTTATGGCCATTAACAAAGTTTTCCATATTCATTCCTGTTATATCCAGATGAATAATAATGGCAATAATTACGTACGTAACGCTCATTAAACTTTCCTCGTGTTGATAAGGATGAACCTGACGAATTTTATGCGAGGCGTCTGTTAATCCCTAGCTTCTAGAGACCAAAACCACCCCTTAAACGATCATTTTAATGATTCTCTCCTTCCATGAAGATTTAACATTTGAACATTTTGAGTCGACCGGTTTCCGCAGATCCCGTTTCAAAGAACTGACTATCTGGTGAAAAGAAAATTTTAAACGAGCACTTTTCGTTTGAAGCATTTCGAGGGCGCAGCGAGATTATGGCGCTTAACGAAGAGAGAACATTCGTTTGGCATACCTTAACATGGATTTTCTCGGTCCACCGGATGCCGAGAAACGGAGGTTAAAATTAATGAAGCTTTGCATCATCAGGAAGATTTATTTTTCAAAATTATTCCTCACCTATCAAAACAAAATCCTTCGGGTTGATCATGCTCTGGGTGGTTGGATATCGATCGGTATTTACATAAGAACTTTTGTACGTACAACAGTAAAAGAGCCGAAAGTGCCACTCACATACGAGTAAAGAGAAAGAGAGAGACGGAATAAATTATGCATTTGCTGATTTTCGCAACACGTACACAATAAAAGGGGTGAGTGCAGAAAGGGGCATTTTGTTTCGTTATCAAAGAATCGCACACGTACCAGGTAGGAAAAAATAAATCTAAAATTCTCAATTTCAATGGTTGTAACGTCCCTTACACGACCAAAAACTACTCCTCTTCCATAATCAAGTCATTTTTACGTTCGGCGAGCTCAATGCCATTGAATTATGCTATTATTGAGCTCAAACGATGCGTGGAAAAATGACACCAAAGAGTGTAGTCGCACCCGATACAAAAGAATACTGTATTATGACATTAAAACGTTTATAAAGAACTGTTGTTGCTACACAATTACTATTACTTATCTGTAAAATTATTATTTTAAAAATTAATATCGGAGGAAATTTTATATTTAACTGCAATAGTGTACGAAAAAGCGTTGAAGTTTTATGAAAAATGTTGAAAATCTATGAAAAAGGCAAAATTCAATCGGTGTTTAAATAAAGTCTATGCAATTAAATCCAGCATTTGAAGGAAAACTATATTTGAACGTTTATTTACTTTCAGTTAGTGGAAAAATCTAATGTGTTTTTAACATATTAATGTAATAATTTCAGACTAAAGTTACATAGAAATTGAGGAGGAATTCAATTTTTTTCTCACAAATATGCTTTCTTAATCAGCGAGAAAATCTTGAAAATCATTTGTCAAAACGCGAGGCTCAAAGGCTCTTGTATGCACACCAACGGGGTTTTCACATCGAATTTCCACTATCATTTCTCATTTCGCAAATGTATTCGAGGAAATTGAATTAATATATGAAATGCATTTTCCCTCGCAATTAATTCCCAAGTGTGTTATCACTACCTTCTAATTGAGGATGCTTTTCTCTCCCTCGCTGGATTCTAACCACGCATGAAGAAACAAGCGCTTCGTACTACGCCAATTGGAAATGCAATGCATTATTACCATTGAATTTTTCCGTGGAGATAGTCGTCAATGTTATTTTCAGGTTCTAAAAATAAATTGCGAATCCTCTCTTATTCCGAGGTGGCATGGATAATGCATTTTCTCAAGGAACGAGGAAAACCGGCGACACCTCATTCGGATCCTCTCACGAAGCTCTTTCTCATTACAACCGATTCCGTGGAGCGGGAAATTGGAATGCATTCGGCTAGCATGGGATTTCACAACCTGTGATTACTCTGGACGAGTTTAATGGGCGTCAAAATCATTATTATCTTTTAGGTTTTGTGCATGCATTTTTCAACTAAATTGTGTAGCACCTCGTATTGCATGGGATAAGTTTTGTTCTTGGTGGTAGCCATCATCATCTTCAAATGAGTTCGCGCTACTTCAGTGCCTTTAACGTTGTCTTCCTCGGTTCTGAGGGACCATTCCGACTCCTTTGAGGGAAAGGGAATACAAACCCTCTTAATTCAAGATATATGGAATTTTCGCTAAAAATGCGGACATTGTCACGAGTTAGGTGGTTGAACATTTGGTATTTAGTGAATCGGAGCCTACTTCATTTACATATTAGTTGTCCATGCTAGGGCACCAACTACGCTTGTGGCTGGATGAGTTAGTTGGTGAATAAAAAGGACATAGGAAACACTTAATTAATGGTAAGAACTAGTGAAATTTAGGCTTTTAAATGACATCGACCATAAAATATACATACGCATGAGCTGATCTCTATCACTCGTAACTACGGAATGGTTTTTGTGAATGATGAGCATGTGTGATTTGTTTGAGGACAGATAATATATCTTGTGTTGATTCATGAAAAATAATCATTTTAATTAAACAACTGACATTATAATTGTAAAGATGCGATTTTTTTACTTGTTAACTGTCGGTATATTTATTTTTTACAATTAAAAAAAAGCAACTCGTTTTTGCAAGGACTTGGATATCGACATAAATACTCCGCGATCCACCAAAAAGGTGTGTTGTATGGGGTGCAAGAAATCCTCCCTTATCACTTACCCTTCCCACCTGGTGCTTGCAGGGTAGACATGGGAGAGGAAGGGAATAGAGAAAAACATTTCGTAAAAAACTTTCAAATAAAGTGCAAATTTTTACACAAGCTGGAGGAAGACTTAATTTAGAACAAGGGGTAATTCACCCGATAAATTATTAATTTGTCATGCAACAAAAGGGAATAAAAATGAACCATATTTATTATACGACAGGCCAGGTCATGCAGAATTGACCAGTAATAAGGGGAAATTCTACTATTACTTGGACATACAAACTCATAGTCTCCGCTCCTAAAGTTACAGGTTGGGAATGTGACACACCGCCGTAGGCAGCGGGCGGAGTGAGTCGTCCCCCCCACAGAGAGAGACGAGGGTTAGAAGAAGCTTGGACACAATTTACTTTTACACAGAATTTCAACGCGTCATGAAAGTATATTTTTTCATTCTTTTCTCTTGTAAATGTCAATAATGTGTCGTCCTTGTGAAAGATTATTTCTTTATCCATTGCGATAGATCGCCGAATTTTTTTGGAGCATTTTGGTGAAAGGCATATAGGTACCGTATCTAATTAACCTTTATACAGTCCAAGGAAAATTCTGGTGCACTAATTAATACCACGGAGACTACCACCGGAACAAATACGCAAGAATTTGTCTCGACTGCAGAATGAGTCAGCAACACTTTTAGCCACATGGATTCCACCGAATAACGGTAGTTTTAATCACGGGCGAGCGTTTTCGGAAAAATCCCCACTTTTTGTGGATGAGAACCTCATTAGAAAAATCCTGCATGCATGAAACGCAGTTGCTTAGGTCCCCCATCTTCAGAAAATTGGCCAATTGGCTTTTAATACAAAATATCCTAAATTTCCACTGTCTGCAAATTTTCGCAATTATCGTAAACGACGGACAACCAATCACACATGACGGCATATCACCGGTTTTTCGGCGAGTTTCATGTTCCGCCGTTTCCCCCGTCCACTCCCACTCCCTCTCCCTCCCGCCCCGTCCCATCCCTCTAAATCCTCACCCTCCCCTCCCCCGTCACTCCCTTCGAATGCGGCAGGTGACGTCACTCTCCCGTCCACCGCCCTAGAGGTCGCCTTTTCCGAGTGGCCCTTCACGGCCCAAGGACACGCGCCGGACGACCATTAATCCCGGGCCTCGCCATCGATGACCTCATGCTAGGGACTCTGCGTTTTATTTGAGGACGTGCCAGAGACATACCAACTCCCCCCTCCCTCCTGGATAGGCGACCCCTCCATCAATCTCAATCCCCGTCCATGCTCTCCGCTCCGAAAGCGGACTCTCGACTCCACCAGTGTTATGTCTCTCTTGCTGCTATTTTCTCGGGAACGATCTCTGCTGGTCCTGGTCCGAGAATCGGTTTCCGAAAGAACCAAGCACAGATCTGGGCACGGCTCTCTCGTGTTCCTGGAAAAGCTTCCGGAGACAATGCCCGGGCTAGGCCTTCAATCGGTGGAATAAAGCCAAATCTTAGCATTTATTTCCAAGGACTTATTGGAACAAAATGCAAAGTTTCCCAGATTTCATTGAAAGGAACGACTGGTGGAGGGAAAATGAGAGACGAAAGGAGGAGAGATTTTATTTCACTCCCTTTTTGGAGCTTACATATTACGCTATTTTGCGGAAACCGATTTGGGTTATTCGTCTAGAGCCGCCGTGGACAGAGGTTTGGGCTACTTCCTGGAGAATCTGAGTTTGATTCCGCGTGCCTCATCTACATCTACTTAATACCCCGCAAGCCGTTTCGAGGGCGTGTGGCGGGGGTGTTAGGGCATCACCCGTAATTAAGAAAAAAAACCGTATTCAAAAGCCACGAATTTATAAAATCATAGTTCATGTCAATACCCTTACAATCAACACACATGCACACACACAAACTACCAACCAACATACACATGCACCTGAATTCTTTGCAATGTTTTATTTTGTTCCGACTTGTAACTTCAATGTTTTTAATATTCCTAAATGGACTTCGGTTTCTTACTATTATGGTTTCTGATTGTTCTGGGGAAGAATGAGTATTTGAATCTATCTGTATTGGGATCTATCTCCCTTATTTTATCTTTATGGCCTGATCTACCTAAGTATTGTGGGGCCATAATAATTCCTTTAGTATTATTGTTAAACTCGCTGGTTCTGAATCTTTCTAAAAGTCTAAGTCTCGCTTTTTCTCTTCGTATTTCAAGTGGCTCCCAACCCAAATCCCCTAAGAGACTTGTTACACTTGTGTTCTTATTATAACAATTTTTAACGAATCTGGCGGATTTCCTTTGGACTTTATCTAATTCTTTTTGACAGATTTTCTCCCAAGGATCCCAAATACTTGCGTCATATTCCAAATGAGGTCAAACTACAGCAAAATAACACCTCTATTTAACTTTCTCATTCTCACAAAATGAACAAAATGCATCTGCTTGTGTTTTGCACAACGACAACATTAAGCTTCATCCAACAATTTATCCAAGCTAATGCTGTTGTTTGACAACCTTCATTTCTATCATACCATATTTTGATTTTAGCAGATAATACCATACCAATATTTTGGTGCTGATGAAAATTCTCTTAGTGTCATTGAATCTTGTACCTGGTGAAGAAATAAGAATGGACTTGACAAAATAATCCACACATATGTATTTAGTTCACATTGAAGTTTTCGTATGGAAGGAAGATATTAACGTAGGCTTGGATGAACATAAAAAATCCATTAATATGCAATTAAAATGATTTTCTCATGGAAACTCAGGAAAGACTTGACTATGTGCTAAATGCTTTAGAGTAATACCGTTGCAGGTTAGTCATCATTCTGCTACAACTGTAACATAATCTGCTCTATAAACGTAATTTTACATTTAATACACGATACAAATGTTAACAGAAAAATGAGAGGAAATTGAGACTATATGTAGCCCCAATTATGAAAATACTTAGGAGATAGAGAAAAATGCACATTCCCTTAAAGTATATGTAGAGTGTCGACATTCGATCTTAAAGGCTTATACTTCTATGCTAGATTGGCTAAAATATTCCTCACTTTTGAAATTTCACCAACAAAACAGATTTTGGAAGCCGCGTGAGAATTCGAATCACGCCACGAGAAGTTGTTATGCTGATTAGGGAAAGAGAGAACTGTTCCACCGACCCTCTTGAGGGAAAACGCCAGAAAACCACACACCCCGTGAGCGGTTTGCGGGGTACTATGTAGATTTAGAATGGCAGATGAAAAAAGTGCTTAGGGAACAAAACTGCTTAGCATTATTTCTAATAAGACCGAGACGTATGCGAGGGAAGGAAGAATGTTTTAACATTTTATCCAGGTTATTAATCTGATGATCTGAAAATGCGGTTTTCAGTGTCAGAATTGGACTCGGGAGATTTACTTATAGCCTTAGCCTAGTTTGACCTCTTCGCATCTGGAGGGGCTCCCATTTCAGTGCCTCCAGTAGCCCCTAACACTTAATTTTTTCCCGCAACAATTGTTTTCGCAATCCAAGCGGTTAATATTTGAACTTACGAGAGAATAATTCCTTGAGTGAACTCTCTCCAACGGATCTCAAACACTTATTCCAGATTTGGTCTAAATATTTTGAGACGACATCTCTTCTCCACTTATCTTTTTTCTCCATCTGTTTTGTCACTCAATTTGAATTGAGGCGTACGATTGTGTTCTTCTAATGTGTGTTCCTCGGGATATGTTGGTGTCCTGAATTAATCATAAGTATTGACGCGTCCTAAATTCTGCAGCCCAACTCAAGGTCTTTCTAGCAATGTCATTGGTTCCCAATTTTTATGCGATAATACGAGTTTGCCGAGGGGAATTTTTTCAATTTTAATTTTAATTTCCATTCTCTCCTCGTGTATCGAAAATATCGTCTGTAACACATTTATACAGCACAGAAACACATTTTTATACTTCACGAACGTTGCAATCGTTGCTTGTTTGGGGATCATCATGTCACTTGATAAATAAAATTCCGTTGCTGCGTTCATCGGAACACTCATAATAATCTTTTTGTTCTCATATATCATCAAAAGCGAAAGAAGCATGATGGAAAACACAATGGGAGAATAAGGAAAGTGTACTGAGGAAGGGTGAAATTGGTGCACTCTACGGCAAGGTTAAGTTATTATCAAGAAGTAAGACGGGAAGATCGGTGCTAACAGTCAAAGATAAGCGGGGTAAGGTAATAGTTGACACAGAAAAAATCCAAGAGAGATGGAAGATGTAGAAACACTGTACAATAGAGAACTTAGGCCGACAAGTTTAGACATAGAAAAGGAACATGACATAGAAGAAGATAGCTTAGGTCCAGGCATACTCGACGACGAGGCAGAAAAGACATTAAGGGAGATGAAACCAAATAAGGCCGTTGGAGTAGATAATATTCCTGTGGAACTATCGAAAGGTTTAGGAAAAGGTTGAAGGAAGACTCTATATGGACTTATTCGTAGTATCTATGAGAAGGGAATCTGACCGGAAGACTTTGTGAGATCAGTGATAGTTTCTATTCCGATAAAGGTAAAGGCTACGTCATGTGAGGACTACAGAACAATAAGTTTGATATCCCATACAGCTAAAGTTGTCCTTAGGATCATCAACAAAAGGATAGAGAGTAAGACAAATGATTACTTAGGGGATGATGAGTTTGGGTTTAGGAAGGGAAGAGGTACGCGTGATGCCATTGCAGTAATGAGATCACTAATTGAGAGGAATATAGAATACAATCAGGACGTATTTGCCTGTTTCGTAGATTTCGAAAAAGCGTTTGATAGAGTGAATTGGCAAAAATTAATGCGTGTATTGTAGAAAGTAGGAATAAATTGGAGGGACAGGAGACTGATCCGCAACCTGTACATGTCTCAGACTGCTCAGGTACGAGTGGGGAACGGAGAGTCCGGATGGGCAGTGCTAGGAAGAGGTGTTAGGCAGGGTTGCCCATTATCACCGGTGCTGTTCAACGTATACGTATGTGGAGGAAATGATTAAGGAGGCATGAGAAGAGCTGAAGGTGGGAGTGAAAGTTGGAGGGGAGTTCGTAAAATCAGTTGGGTTTGCTGATGACCAGGCTTTGGTTTACCAGTCGGCCAAGGGGTACAGGCATTGCTGAGTGAGTTGGTAATTCAGTGCAAAAGATATGGAATGATAATCAATATTAATAAAACAAAGGTTATGCGATTTTCCAGAAAAAAAAGGCTAAGTTAATACTAAAATAGTAGGGGAAAAATAGAGCAGGTACAACAGTGTACGTATCTTGGAAGTGTTTTGGACCAACGCGTTCAAAGTGGTAGGGACGTAAGGAGAAGAATTGCGCTAGGAAAGGAGGCTTTTTCAAGGAGGAGGGAGTTGATGACGGGGAGGTTGAGTAAGGATGTTAAGAAAAGACTCGTAAAAACTTTGATATGGAGCGTAGCTATCTACGGCGCGGAAACGTGGTCACTGAAGCAGGAGGATAGACGTAGATTGGAGGCTTTTGAAATGTGGATGTGGAGAAGAATGGAGAAGGTGAAATGGACCGAAAGGAAAAAAATGAGGAAGTACTAGGGATGGTGGGCGAAGAGAGGGGTTTGTTGAGAGAAACCCTATGGAGGCAGGAAAAATGGATGAAAGGCGTACTGGGCGGTAATGGAATGTTGAAGAAGGTAATAGAGGGGAGAATGTTGGGCAAGCGAGGAAAGGGCAGGAACAGAATAGGGAAGTTGGACGGGATGAAGGGAGGAAGGAAGTACACAGAGATGAATAGGGACCTGATGTAGAGTCTGTTGCTCGATTGTGTTTTGTTAGGAGCCACAAGATATTTATTTGATAGTTTTGTCCATCAAAAAACCTACCTTAACCGGTAGATTACCTTATAATAATATCATCATATAATACTTTTTTATGGAGAGGTAAGAAGTTTTCAGTTAATGAAATCATTTGATCAATAATATAACAAAATTTAAATTGATATGGCATCTTGTGAGGGTCCTTGCTAAATGGAAATAAAATAAAAAGGAAAGAAAAGGAAGGAAAGGAATAAAGTAAAAAAAATAAAAACATATTGTATTCACTTAAGTATTCCTATCTATTGATTTTAAAGCATCGTGAGCTAAAATAACCAACTGCCACAGTCAATTTTTCACGTAGTCTTTAAACTGGTTGGCTCAGCGACATATTTTTACTATCAAACCAGGACCAACGTCACCAAATAGTACATCGTTATAAAACAATTCTGTTTCTTACATATGTAGAGGTGAATAATATTGTCTAAAATTACATGTTGTAAGGTCATGGTCAAACATATGTGTTTTTCAACATGCTAATGCATGTACTTCGGAGATATACAATAATGGCCAAGCGATCGAAGCACCGATGTGCACATCCCCTTCCGTATTCAGTGATGATATTTTTGCTTAAAAAATGGTACTTTAAACTATGGGTACTAAATTAGCAATAAAAAAGATCGGTCAGATGTCATGGTAAGCGTAGCATGTTTTGTTGAGCTGCCAAGCTGTTAAAACGGTATAAGCGCCAGAAACTTCTCGATACGTGTTGGTGGACATTAGAAATATAAAGCGAGAATTTATATTTATCTTAGCGAGATATTAAATCAGTATATATAGATTTATCAGGGCTGTGCGGGATGAGATGAAAGGATAGTGGAAATAACTGAAGGGATATTTATTTATAATATTTGGATACTACTTGTCGCATCGCTTCTAGCTAGGAGTATGAAAGCGGACGAAGTACTCGGATTTGTACTTTTCACGGGAAGGATGTATCATGTAGAACTCAAACGTTATTGGGAAATTTATCGGGGTGTACATGAAGAAAGCGAATTAGTTCGTGTCACCCCACATCTGATGTCCAGTGAGAAGAGGAACCTATGACACAAAACGTTGATTCTATATTGGAACAGAGCCCAGAGAAAAGTTGTTAGGCTCGTGAAGTATTGCCGATTGAAGGAAATGACACAAAGAGTCACAAAATTATTACAAAGCCTTGGATGGGACACTCGAATGTTCGACTGTCGAAGCTCTGGAGTAAATCTATCACAAGGGATATAAAACGTCGTATTTTACTTTGGCATTAATGAAAAAATAATAAAATTTATAATCAGGGCAGTTTATACCTTAATGCCCATAATAATGTTTCGAAAACCATCAGTTCAACTGAGAAAACGAACAAATTGAGAGATTGATGACTTGACCCAATAGACTAATTTAGTGAATAAATATTACCCTTGCACAATTTGTGGCCAATATAAAAAGATTGGTAAATATTACAATATCAATTCTAATCTTTTCTGTACAAGTAGAGACTTCTTAACCTCCTCTTTCGTGTTCCACATGTTAAAATCTCCTGTTACATACGGGGAATTGTACAGATCTATATGGGGGATGAGTATTTTTGAATTTATGGAAGGGCTGAATATGGCGAGAGAAAACTATAATGATGCAAATTTTCAATCTGTTTGTCAGCGTAAGCCAAACGTGTTGGCATTTTTACGTGGAGGAGTATTTTATTTTTAATTTCGAGAAGACATTTGTCAACCTCTCACACATTTAAACGGCGCACAAGCTGATATATTGTTATGCTAAGAAAAATAAAATAGTGAGGGGGTGATTAAGTATATAAAGGAACTCGTACAAAAAGAAATTATTCTAGGCTTATACTCAATCAATTGTGGTCTGCAAACCACCGGAAAGGAGCGTGGGAGGGGGATGATCCGCGCCAGACTTAATTTAGAGTTTTAGTCAGATACCGCACCTGAAATACTAATAGTTATAAAAAGTTCTATCATATTTGGCAACAAAAAATGACCTGATTAAAATTTATGGGGAATAGACTAGAACCAGATAATGCAAACAAAGAGGCAACGTTACTATTGTGAATTGAAGAAATTAATTTTCCGAATTGACCAGAACTCAAAGACACTTTTCCTGAATTTATTGTGTTTGTTGCAGTTGCAGTAGGCAGAGAGTTTGGCTTCGGTAGATCAAAAGTCCCGGCGTCAAATCCAAGCAATGCCTCTGGGCTACCACGACTTCACCCAATATGTGCGATTATTTCATTTTCCAACGTGTGAATTGTACACAAGCATGTGATTTGGTTCGGAAATATATTATTCATTAAAAATTATCATCATCACATTAAGGATTTGGAGATGCATTTTGGATCCACCAGCTAATTACAGGGATCGCAAAATGCTGAAGTACAGAAGTTTCGAGGCAAACTGGTTAGAGAGAGAGAGAGACTTAGGGAAATGCATGACCCAAGCGACAAAGCCTCGATGTAATTAACAGGTAGGCACAGACATGTCGTATCGCCGTTGATTTAGTAATTTCACGAAGCAATTGTTTAGAAGGAATAATAACCCTACTGAAGATTCCTGGAGCTTGATGGGAAATGACGCGAGCAGTCGACAAATATCAAATGGTGGTAACTCACTATTGTTACTTTGGAATTAATTAATTAAATTACATCAAATCGGATAGAAAGTACCGGTGGTACTGTTTGCGGTTGGCATTCCCATCAAAGCAAGAATAGCGCTGTCATGTAATTTACAATTTAATGATTTACGGTGGGATTTCTGCATATCTGTTGGGAGCACAATTTCTGAAAGTTTCTCTCAGAGAGAAAACGATGAAGCATTTAAAAAATTACACGTGGAGACCCCCTTTAGGCATCACGAAATCGTATTTACGACAGCAATTCAACAAGGGCGTTATTTTCCGACTCGGAAAACTCCAATCCAGCCTAACGTGAGCATTGATGACAGTGGAGCAACTATTTTTTTAATGAAATAATTTACTCTAGGAAAATTAAGTAAAATTGGAATTTAAATGACAGCTACTAGTTTGTTATATTCGAATGTGTCAAAAACTCCAAGAAAAACTTGAGAATTATCGATTCAATATTAGCTAACGTCAATTTACTCACGGAAAATAACGTTCTGAAAATCAAATTGGCAATCAAAATTTAATGTTTCAAAAGCTTTAATGGCATAAAAGTAAGATTTTGATGCCGACGGAAGACACACGTCGTTACATGCATAAGCATATAAAGACAAACATGATGATTAAATGATTGAAATTATCTCTTGCCATTTAATCATCATGTTTGTTAAGATGTTCATCAAGTTTAATAAGATGAGTAATATCGCTGCTGTCCTCAATAGTGTTTTTAACCTGACGCCATCACTCAATGGCCGCCCCACAAAGGTCTGATACCTTAGCAGCCGCTTAAATTGAGGAACAGACGCTGCGCGGACTACCGTCTTTCGTCTGACTCCCAACATTTGACCCATCTGGCATGAGTGACCTCACAAGAATAAATTATTACGGCTCACTATTTGGCTATGAATCTTTTTGACTTTCTTAATTTGATCCAAAATGCTTATTTTTTCCTTCCTCTACCTCGATTTCCCAACATTCTCCCTTCTATAACACCGTATTGCCTCTCATTATATTACCTATCACAATCATCTGCATCCACTTGCCTTGCCGTCTTTGGGTTCCTCTTGAATCTCTTTTTTCCTTTTCTTTTTCCTCTGCCATTCCCAGAGGCTCTACATTCTTGGTATTTTTTCCAATCTTATCCACATCCTCCTCAAATCATCATATTGAAATACATCCTCTTGCCTTAAAGACCAAGGCTACGACTAATGCTTTCGCTATTGTTTTCTTTACCTCCATTGTTATCGTCACAGTCATCCCCTCCATCCTCTTTGAAAATATCTTCTTTCCTAATGCAATTCTTCTATTCACTTCCCTTCCCAATTTGACCACGTTCTTTTGAAATAATTCCTAAATGCGTGAGAGTTCTATTTGGTCTAGTTTATGGCCACACAGTCTAAAGGTGATTTTAGCTTTTCTAATTCTCAATAAACTCCTGCAAAGACACCTTTGATTTTTATGATTGATTTGCATCCCATACCCACCACACTGTTTCTGTAATGAGCTATACATGGAATCGTTATCCTTTGGCCTGCTGCCTGAATGAACCTCATTTATTCGAAAACTCTCTTGATCCTCAAATCATCCCGTACACGATAAGGGATCCAAATAATTGAAAACGACGGCGCCAGAAAAAAAGCTTTTATTACAAATATCCTACCATGTGATTGTTACTTACACAAAACCTTATTTTATTGTCTTATTACTAGCAAGTGGACTCGCATGCGTAAATAGGTATGGAACGAATAAACACAGTAGTGCATTTTAGCTACCCTAAAAATTATTTCCATCATTTAACATGGCTACATAACTACATAACATAACTACAATTTGGTTATCACTTAATTTATATTCGGTATCCTGGCATGGAATCACCTCATCCGCACACCTTCGCGTTTTCCGACAGGGTACCTTGCAGGTGTGGAGTAAAAATCTGATCTTATCAGTTCCCCACCTAGTTTCATCCCTGTCTACAGCCCGTCGTCCTATCTCTGGCTATCAAGCCTTCTTTCTATTGTCCCATTTCTGTATGCAGCATTCAACCAATGAGCCAAATTTAAGGTGAACTCATTCCAAGTTACATCCTAATGTTTTCCCAAGAGCTCTCAAATTCTCGGATATCCTCTTTCTCACGTCGAGGGATCGTCCGTAATTTTATAATTTTTTTCTGCCATTTTCTCTTTACCCCATTCCATTTAACTTTAAGACGAATAACGGCAAGTATATGCCCCGAGGGAAGCCGGAGCGAGGGAAAAGGGACGTGGCCGTGACTGAGATGCATTCCTCGCGGGCACGCAAAAGGTTGCGGGTGTTAATTCCACCCGAGGATCTCGCTTCGCGATTCTCTCCGCAAAATTCCCAAAGCGCCATCACAGGAGCAGTTGAGTACCGCTGATGATCTAATGCCGGAGGATCACAAAAAAAACACGAAGTTGACGTAGAATGCTATGAGGGAGAGAGAGAGATAGAGAAAGAGAGAGATAGAGAAAGAGAGAGAGGGAGGAAGGAAGGGAGGCAGGGAAGCGGAGCCCTCGTGATGGATGGGGCTCCGTCCAAATGACCTTACTCAGTCGGTCGCCGGCTGGGGGAAGCGTCATTAGTCGCGGACTTATCCAAGAAAGCCCATCGTCGTTCGTCCTCATGATTCATACTTTCTCTTCATCAGGCTATGGGAAGAGCTGAAAGTGCCCTTACCCCTCCCTCCTTCCCCGGCGAGATGATTGGCAACAAATGATGAAGGAGCCATTAGGAGGGAATGCGAATTCATAAAATGGAATAGCACCGTTGCAACAATCCAGCTCGCTTTATGTCCGATTGACCGTCAAGGATAAATGGACTAAGCGGAAATGGAAGCTACTCCCTTACGTTGCAATTTCGCGTACTCTTACGCTAGACGTCAGACAGAAACCTTTCTTTAGCGACCGCTTTTTGATCTCTTCGATGGGATATCCTTAAGGACCGCCATTCGTTCAACGGGGAAATGGACTTCAATGGAACATGAACAGTTTCGCAAAAAAAATCATTAGATCGAGAGTTTCTTTTATGGCTTCATTTGTGACGCCAGTGAGAGAATTTTGACCCCATTCTGAAGAAAACTAACGATGAACTCTGAAAGTAAAATCGTAGACCAGTCAAATCTTCTATCAGCCGTGTCTGATCAGTCCGGGCTGATTGGAGCTACCGTGAGAAAGCATCCTTACACTTTTGAAATATCCCTGAAGGGCAAAGGGTGCTAAGTCACCAGCCATTAGGGTATATTAGTGGTTTTAGTATGGGAGAATAACGAATAACATTTTATTTTTGGAGTTGTTCGAGTGATGATATTTTCTATAGTTGTTCTCTAAAATTCTGCAAGGGAAAATGGGTATCTTATCTAGCACCCTGACAGACAATATCCCTTAGCCGTTATCGTCCTGTAAGTAATTATAGGCTAATTATTCGCTCTGTGTTAGCATTAAACTAACACAATCCTCATGTTCACATCCCTTTATGTTAAGAGGTAAGAGGTATGCGAATGACGGAAAACAGGCTTTGAACTCTTTATTCGCTGTTAGCAGAGATAACACAAAAAGAGAGAAACATCGCCTCCGTACGAGGTCATTTAGAACACTAAACAGTGCCAACGCCATTCACCAGTTAAGGCCAGGGCGCTTGAGAGTCGCCACTTTTTCTCCAGTGATTAAGCGCCGAGATGCATTGTTTTTCTCTTTGCATATTTCTCTTTTAACTGCTGTTACCTGTGAAAGGGCGCAGGTAGCCTGATTCCATACAAATATCACATCAATTTGAAGCGTCTGGTGAAGTGCTTATGCCCTTTTCCAGTTCCGCATGTTATAAATAATAGAATTTTCGCTTTTATTCGTATGGCATAATAAAATTGGTTCCGAAAGTGTCGCAGTAATAATAAAAAAAGGAAGCCAAAGATTCCCTTTTTCGGGTACCACATCAAAAAACCTAAAATGGACAAGAGCTTTAACGAGAAAGGAATTCAAACATTCCAAACACGCAAAGGTTATACTGATATTTATGGTACTTACTCACCTTTGAGGTATAGAGCAAAGCTCTATGATTTGGTTTTTTAATGCGGAGAATAAACAAACCAAACCACAATTACTACCAACTCGAAAGTTCGTTTGATAGGTGAGGGGAAAGCTCATGTAAGGGTGCCCAGAGTCTTCACCGGGAATCAAATCCGGGGTCTTGTCAGAAGTCCAACACTCTACCCATGGACTACCACGTCCCCTCAATGGAAAGAATAGGCATTTTGCAGAACACAATGATCGGCAACTTGCTAGGTTGCCTAGCAAGTTGCCTTGCTTGCTCAGGGATGAAATGTGCTCTACGATATTTGATTGTCTTTATGAAAATCATAACGTGTTCTATACAACTAGTTTTATTTTATAAGAACATTTCAGTGTCAGTTTTAATGTTCATCTTACTCCAGAATGCTTTTCAAGTGATCGCTCATGTTAGATAAAACGTCCATACGTGGCTATTAACGGTAAATACTACAATATACAAAATGAAATAACAAATGAATTAGAAAATATTACGTTCATGTTCTCATATCGACATGGACATAAATACCCCGTGGTCAATCAAACAGGTGTGTGGCAGGGGGTTCAAACACCAGGTGTGAAGGGTGAATGATAAGAGAGGAGATGGGAGAAGAAGGGAAAAGGGAAAAAATATTCTTTTGAAAACTATCAAATAACGTGCAAACTTGTATTCATGCTGGAGGAAGATTCGATTCAAAGTAAGTGTAAACTCACCTAACAAACTAGTGACTTTTTATGAGAAAAAAGGGATTAAAAATGAAACAAAACCACTTATACGACAGGCCTCCATCAAAAAAAGACGTCATGCAGAACTAAAAACTAACGGCATATGATAATTAAACCATCGGTCAAGTGACACTTAAGTGAATCATATCATGCTGTCACGTTGAATTTTTTTAAACTTCAGGATGATATAAATATCTTCTTCCATTTTGCTCTGCAACTGAAGCTTAGAATATTTAGTATATTTCTTATCCATATGCTTTCTGATATTTATGAGTGGTTAGGTGCAATTCTAAATCTACATCTTCACAATACCCTGCAAGCTGCCGCAAGGGCATGTGGCGGGGGTAGTTAGACCACTATTCAATTCCAAAGACTTAAGAGAGAACTTTTTTCAGTGCACAGCAGGGCGTTTTAGTTAACTTTGCATAAACACACGAATTTTCTCGTTTCCTTCTTGTTTCCTTTAACAACTGAAAGGCATTGAATTCGCTTGATTATTTGATTTTCCAAACTTTCTTCCCATGAAATTCATTTTAACCAGAATTTTTCATTCGTTTAATGCCAATGCATACTGAAGGAAGGACAAAGGAAGGTTTCCCACAAAGAGAAGTTTTAAGTTTTCGCGAAGTTAACCGAGCGTTCTCCATGGACATTTGTGTCTATAAAGTGTGCTTTCTAAAGAAAAAAAACGCAGTATAAGACGGTTCCCCACACTTCGTCGGCCTATGGAACACTTTTATGAGCACTGGGAATCTGAGGGCCAATCTCCTCGTTAGCACGAACTTGTCTTGTTATTCTCTCGCGAAGAGACAGTACAGCGGTCCGCATTACCATGTTTTATTTTTCCGCGGAACGAAGGCCATTTGAGGGCCCCTAAGGTGGGTCCCTCAGGCCCAACTAGGGGGGCAAGCAAGTTAGAGGGAGGGAGTGCAGTGTGTCTTAGACTGGCCGTTATGAGGGAGGACTCATTGCGGTGGGAACAGAAAGTATCACCTACGCTTTGTATTCATTTCTGTCGACAAATGAAAACAAAAATCTCAACTTGAAGATATGAGAGAGGAAAGAGATCAGTGCAGTCTTCATGTTACACAATGCGGTTTCATGGATAGCTGATTTTTTGACAAGCGGACAGGAAACCTGCTCATTTCGTTATTTGGGGTTGGATGCTCCGCACTAAAACCATACGGTCGCGTGATCAAATCCTTCGTAGGCCGCTGTGGTTTAAAAAACGACAATTCCCAGTTTTCGACAATTTGATACCGTCCTCCAAATCCCAATTTTGTTTTTTTTGTCCATAAACGCCTTGGGGTCATGACTCCATATTTTTAAACTACATTGAAAATTGTATTGGAAATTAAAAAATAGTAACTTTGTGATTCCACAGAATATTTTCAGTGGAATCACAAAATTACCATTTTATCATATTCAATATGAATCGATTCCATAAAGTTACGCCGGAAACCATTAATTATTGAAAATTGTACCTAATTTTTAGTTGCATCAATATTCACCCATAATTTCCACTTAAAAGTTTCGCTGCTGAATGAATATATATTATTCTCACTTGAAATTTTGCATTTCTTATCTGGTTACATATTAGCCTGAGAAGTAACCGAGTATAACGTTCACGGTTATATTTTTTACTTGTAGACCTTACAGGTCCTTTATACATTTTTATTTAAAAATGAATAACAGTAATATATTGAATATTCTTTATTTTACAATAAATGAAAGAAGGGAATATGTTAAAAATATTAATTAGTTCCAGATTACTCTGTGCGTCTGACATGCGATTGAATTCTAGGAAGGTGAAGCAGTTCAGCTCTCTTGAAATTGTTAACGACCATGATGTTTCACGTCGTAGGGACACAAGAAGAATAATTCCGTTGAGCAAAGAAAATTTCAAAAGGGGAGGGAGTTGATGAAAGCAATATGGAGTAAAGCTGTTAAGAAAAGATAAGGGAAAACTTTTTGACATGGGCGACATTTTCTAACGATGGCGCGGAAACTTGTTGTTGAATCATGATGATAGGCGTTGATTGAGTAGATATCTTTTGAGATATGTGTGGAGGAGGATGGTAGAAGTAAAATGGAACGGTAGGAAAACAAAAGAAGAAGTATTGATCATAGTGGGAGAAGAGAGGGTATTGTTGGGAGAAATACAAAGGAGACTGGAAAGACGGCTACAGAGCATTTTGATTGGTGGTGGGATGCTGAAGACTGTAATAAAGGGGAGAAAATTAAGCAGGTGAAGAAGGGAAATGGATTGGAAAGTTGGATGGAAAGCGAGATTTAATGCATGCGGTTTTGGAGAAGGGCTAGTTGTAGTGTGGTGAGGCAGTTCTTGCTAGGCGAGGCTTGTAAATGTAACGGTGCTCACTTTGTGCCCATCTAGAACCTACCTTAATTGGTAGGTCTCCAAGGTAGGTAATAGGCCTCCAAATAGTATTAATAGAACATGATATTAATAGAACATATGACGACCGCAAAACTTCATTCCTTCACTTTGATAAGAATTTTTGTAACACGATGGGAATAAGGGAACAGCAGCCACTATTACCAATTTGGGACTTCGTTTTTAACCATTCTTTGAAAACAAAATGCATTTTTTTCCGTTTCGGTAATGAGTTTCAAATGATTAACTGTTGTCCTCAATTCTTCGTATCGAAAAAGACTGAAGAATTACATTTTGCAATTTTATCTAATTTTAATGTGTTGGCGCAATGAAATCATTAAACGAGTTTTACGAGGATAATCCTTACATGATAGAAAGGAAATCTGATTGGAAACTAAAGCTTGCCATGCATGTCTGATATAATACTGGAAACCTGAAAATATTTCCCATCAAAGTGTTTATTGCTCGATATTATCTTTCGGATGACAAAAGGTTTCAATCCACAGCATGCACCTGTAATTGGCGTTGATTATTTCAAACAAGATTTTAATGGTGAACATTTCGTTCCTCAGTTTTTATGTAGTGAAATTATCTTCACGTTGGTCCATTTATTGTGATTGAGTTCTTTGCTACCGAAATATCAGCCAGATATGTACAAATCAATATTTTTTTGAAAAATACCAAATTTGACATCATATTGAGTCTTGGAGGATGCATGTTTCAATGCAAAATACATGAAGGTCTCTTCGAAATCTAGTTATAATACCTAAATCTCCTAAGAAATATAATAATTTCTCATCTTTGTCATACCTTATTATATCACGTTGATTTGATTGTATTCATTTTGGACTATAATAAACAGCTATAAATAATTAAATCCAAAAATATCATCGTTAATAGATATACGTACTTTAGGTTGTATGCAGATATGACTCCAAGCATTTTAGAAATACTTTCTGGATATGGCCTCCATTACATTGGGTTCAAAATTGAAACACATGGGACTTCTGACTCAGACGGTCTAAACCACATCTATCTGAACCACTGCGGGTGGATGAATAGCATCCTTTTTCATGAAAATTTAGGTGAATAAGTTGCCTTCACTTTTGGATTACAATTACAATTAGGGCATCCAAGTTCTTTTTTGGAAGAATATAACCTTATTTCTGTCATGACCGCGTATAATTGTGGAAAAATTTGTTAATTTAAATTGATTCCAGTGGAGTGTATTTCTCTTATTGACACAGGTTAATTAAATTTATCGATGTAAAGTGCGGCCTTGATAGCTCTATCGCTATCGTAAAACAACTCGAGCGTCCTGATTCTTCCGAGTTTTATATTCGCGCTCTTTCTCTTCCTCATATCTCAAGGGACTCCCATCCTGGTTTTTCAAGTAACCCCGTCACCCGTACTTACGAGTGCATCAGTTGTTCACCATTTTGTATTCATTTTTTGTTAAATCTTTCTTTTTTGACATTTGTGATAATTACTGACTGTATCGGGATTTGCATTGAGATTTGTCGCAGTGCAAGTACAAACGAGGGTGAATCAAGTGAAATCCTTGAAAATGCGCTAAAATTTCAATATGCTATCCCACTGTCCTGTTAGTTGACAATGGTGATGAGCATCCTACAGTTAGTAACAGGATGTCAAAAATCAAAAAAACGGTGCAATAGTTTAAACATGGCAGCCATTATTGAAATATACCACAGAGGAACAATATGCTACTAAATTTGCTGGTAGGGTAGCTAAGAGGAGAAAAATTGAAATTCATCGATGAATGCAAGTTGTTGTTTCACATCTGTCACCCCAACAAGATCATCTGTAAGCTATGCTGTTCTTAAACAGCATTACTTCTCTAAGAGACTCCTCTTGACCAGGTCAAACACACCAAGTGTTGACATCACTGGCCTTAGGGGCAGTTAAAGCCATGATATTTCTAGAGTTATAGCGGACTTTCAAAATGGTTGGAATATTTCTATTACATGCCATGGAGAGTACATATGAAATTAATAAACTTGAGAATCTTTTGTATTTTAGAAATTACGAGGTAAAAGATAAAAAGTTTCAAGGTTTTCATTTCACTCTCCCTAGTACTTTCCGTAGCAATATATGATGACCTTACCGAACTTTCTTTCAACCTTATCTGATTCTTTGCTTTGCTTTTCCCATAAATTTTGTCGTATAGCATAAAAAATATCTAGTCAATATGAAATAATAACTCTCATATGTCGATTGCATTTTCGCAAGATTTGTCTGGTGAAACAAAATTTCTTTTAAGTGCAGGCATAATTGTTCTAAGTTATGCGTCTTATGGTATGAATTGGAGATTTAGAGTAACATTCAAGCAATTGACTTATTCCAAGTTACTAAATGGGATATCAACTATTTAATATTCTAAACAGTGTTTCCAAATTCTTCTAATTCAAAATGTCATTACTGTACACTCATTTGTCAATGCTTAATTCTATTCCCGTTCCTCCAGTCGATCCGGAATATTTTCTGTGTGCAATAAGAAATGAAAACTGGCAGCGCATCTATGAACTCGGCACGTCAGCAGCGTCAATTTGAGAAGGCAATGGAAAAAGAAAGAGGGAAGTGATGGAGGATTTCATTCGAATTGCAAAGAAAATCGCGATGTAGCAGGAATATTTGCATATTAAAGAGCGAAAATGTTGTCTCTCGCTAAAATGAATTATTGTTTATACTTTAGTTTTCATATATTATATTATTCTCAGATGTATATATTGCGAAAATAGTCAAATTTTATCTCACTACATTGGGAATAAGCACTCAAGAACTCAAGAATACGCAGCGTGTTTTGAATAGCACAGAGTACTTTTCTTTAGATTGCAGATAAAGGTCAAGTGGTTAAAAAAAATATCCGAGTGTGAAAAAAGAGAAAAGCAGAGAACAAAACGTCACCTGATTCTTCTTTTGTAGGAGGAGGGTAGTGGGGCGGAGGAAGTGTCTTACGTGACTACTTTTCAAGTTCCTTCCATTTTGGCGTGGGGTAATTTGAGCAACCCTCGAGACACGACACATTTAATTTACACAAAAGATGTAGTGACATAACCGGAAAACATGCATTTGTAACCAAATTAAGAGCAAAGCAATTTAATTTAAACCAATTTAGCACTTTTAATGTAAATATGAGAAGTGATGGGAGTGTGAGACTACAGAAGAATATGAAAATAATGGCTAGAGTCACACATGACGAAGTACTTGTATTTCGAAGAATGAGTGCAGATAGCAATCTATGGGGGAATACACATGA
Source organism: Hetaerina titia (assembly GCA_037158775.1). Lineage (NCBI taxonomy): Eukaryota > Metazoa > Arthropoda > Insecta > Odonata > Calopterygidae > Hetaerina > Hetaerina titia. The sequence continues at coordinate 105,028,026 of CM073772.1, read as the reverse complement.
AGAAGAAGGACACGCATGGGGGACATGGGGGAGGCAATATATTTTACGGACCATTAGTGAGGAAACCTTAGTGGGGAATAATAACAGAATAGGTCAATTAATGAATTAAAAGAGGCGGTTAATGCAAAATGTAACGCAAATAAATATGAAGTAATGAAGAGCTGGAAGGTATTATAGTTGCTAGAAAAGTGGCTACAAACTAATCCTCCGATCGCAGGTTACATTATCACCAGCATAAATTTATAATAGCTTAAAATTCAGAATACGCAATTTAATTCATGAACATTTAGTTTTGCGTCTATTCAATTTGTCAAAAAAACATTTCGTCGATTTCAAAAGATTTCCAGATAAAATTCCGAATTAAAATTAAAAATAAAGTACATAGTGTTTGTATATAGTTTTTTCGGAACTTTTCCCAAAAATATTTACACCTCATTAAAGGACTAATGACATAGTGAAAAGCCTGCATAGACAGTAAAATGAAATAAAAAAATAATTCCTACCACAACATTCCTTGCGGAAGTTTGAATGAAGAGTGCAAATACCTAGAAGGCCAACAAGAAGACCACCTGAACACGGGAGAAGTTTCACAAAGAAAGATCTTTCAAATTCCTGCATTTCATTAGCATGAAATGAAGATACCGACTTCACGGTAATTCAACGCCCCAAGCAGAAGGAGACTAAAAAAACCAGTCGAGCAATTTTTGCCGCGCCAAAGCATGGAAAAGTACGAGTTTCACTCTTTAAAAATATCTGCTAGTTTCGTTTGAAATATCGAAAATGACAGTGGTCACCCGGCTAGCTAGAATCTCCAGACTTTATAAATACGTCTTTGGGCGTCTGCACCCAGGAGGAGGGGGATGGAAAGAACTCGGGATGAGATGACCAGGATTGACGTGAGGACTACGTACACAGAATCCCTCTTCTTCCCCCCCTTTTAAAAGGCGAGAGGGGGTGAGGGGGGAGGAAATTCGTCCATTTTGGCCGCCGACGAAGCGAGGCCGAGCGCATGAAACGGGCTCTAATGAGAGGGCAGGGGGGGGCGGGGCGGGAGGGAAGGAGGGAGGGGGCGGTACGAGACAGGCGGGACACGATCGGAGACCCCATCTCCGGGCACCCCCCTGTGGAGTCCAACTGGCAACGCCGCTTGCACCACTCTGCCCCTCCCCCTTTCCCACTCATACCCCCTACTCTTCTCTCTTTCTCCATCCCTTTCCCTACTCTCTTTTCTTTTTCCATGCAACGTACCGTTCCTTGCCTTAAACACGACTCTGCTCCGATACCACCCCCTTCTTGGTCGAGCTCCTCGTACGGCAGAGTCGTCGTCGCAGTCCCCCCTCATCCCTCGCCCCCTCCTCCGGCCCTCGCGGAACGACTCCTCCCGCAAGGGATCCGTCCATCGCCGCGGCGGTCTGCGGACGCGCGCTGGAAAAGGCTAACGGTGCGTGGAAAATCCACCCGCCTCCGCCACCCCCTCCACACGCACCGGCAATCCTCCTCCCCCTCTCCTTCCCATTCGCCACCTGGGGGGAGGGGTGGGGGAGAGAATCGGCCAAACTGGCTGGATTAAGGGGAGGAGGGTATGGCGGGGGGGGACACCACGCCCGCCGACGCAAAAAAAAACCAAACCTACCTACGTGCCGGCGTTGTCAAAACAATTCGGCTGCGCGACGTGCGTGGCGGGTGGACTCCCCCCTCCCCCTTCTCCGCCTCCGCTCTCTTCTTACCGATTCGTCGCCGATTCAGTCCAGGACACCACCACCACTGGCCAATTAATTAATCAAAACCGCAATTGGAAAACAAATATTTTAATTGATTCAACCGTTCGATATTTAATTAAGTACTTTTCAGTCTCCACCTAAATTCTAAATATTTTCGTGTCCCCTTTCAACATTGGGAACCCACATAGTCGTGCCTAAGGTTTTTCAAATTTTGATCCATTTGAAAAAATTGACAGTTTATTGAATACAACCTTAGAATTCAAAATTATTTCACGCTTATGGCATGGGATTTATGATTATGAATAACTAATTCCCCAACAATGTGAATTTATGATAGTGTTATGATGAATTACAGCGTGTTTGGACTGATTAGGTCGAACGAAATCATCCTTGATGAAAGCAGCTTTTGCAGTGTCCCTGTGTACAATTATTTTTTCCAAAGGATTTCATAGTTTCCACATTATTATCGGTCCAATCCCTGATTTGAATAGGGAAACATGTAAAACGCTCAGAATAAATATTTTTACAATGAAAAACTTCTTCACCTACCCTATTCAATACTAAAAATAAAACCTGACCAATAAGTTTAAAACAGCAGGACAAAAATTAATGTAATCACTCAATTCTTTCCATTTCATATTAGATTCACTGTCTACTTTTTATGAATAAGGTGCAGCGAATGATCTCAGGGTACAGCACTCTTTTGGGCCTCTGATCAATTCCGAATCAGTTGACAACCGTGATAATTGAGCGTGGTCATTCTGGCAATTCGTTTTCCCACACCCCCTGTAAAGCGTTCAATAAATGACTCATACGATGCCACCATTACACTTAAAAATACTCCATTCAATACCTCATTCATTGTTGCGTGCGACATTCTCTTCTATCAGACACTTCCATTATACATATTCTTTATCAAGCTATCTGATACATGGTCTGACTAAAACCGTTCAGCGGTTGAGATTGGCCGATCACAATGGACTGCAAAACTCACTGCATTCATGGAATGCATTACAGATCTCATCAAGTCGTGCCGAGAATTCGAATTTGCCAATAGACATGTTTAAAATTAAAAAGGAATTAAGTTGTTTTACCACATCCAACAATTTTTTTCACCCATAAATTAGTCCAAACAATAGATTTTCGAAATAATGAGCATTTTTATCCATTGCAGTTGATCAAATGCGAAGAAACCTTCGACAGATGCATCGGCGTTGCCCTTCCCTAGAAGTGAATCGTTTTTGCCTCCTTGGACCTTAGGAAGCGTGATCTTATGTGCATTGAGATTAAATTTAATAATTTAGCACAATCCATAAAGCTCCTAATGTAAATCCGACCGGTCCCTGGTGAAAACATTAGAAAACTTCACCTAAACTGGGTGAACTATGGAATTATGCTGATGGCCCCTGTCAAAGTATATCGGATTCGGATTAGTACGTAGGGTATACATTAAAATTCACTAAAGATCAATGTTCAATACATACAGGTACATTTGTGCACCTCAGATTTTACATTAAATAAGTGGAATGATCAAATATTAAAATGAAAGAGCAGGAATTATCTTCAAAACCAATATAATGGGAATAATAACGCTTCACAAAGTCAAATTTTTTTAATAGATTTGCAACGTATATGATTCAATACGCCTCAAGAAAGAGAATGAATGATTTTTTTTACAAACCGAAATCAAAAGAAATCTGCTCGTGAACAATCCCGGTCGACATACTTTATTTTCTTGCACCTGCTAGCTCTATAAATTGGTGGTATTACTTTTTATAATGAGGAAAATCAACTCTCATTGACCGTTACTTCGATGTGGTCAATTTAATCTTAATTCCATAGAATCCACGTCATGATATGCGTCAGTGCTCAAAATATCAAAAGCAGCGTCTACTGTAGAAGATCATTTCAGGAAACGTTTTTACTTTAAATGTCTGGGAATCAGGGAAAATATATATGTGGAATATAACGGGAGAGTAGGAGTGCACTGTAGATAGTCTGGGGAGTGAGACGGGACTGTCCGTCATCGCGTGTTTTTATTACCTATACGCTCTGAATAACGATTTAAAGGAAAAATACTCCCACTTGGAAGTGTTTTGGACCAAAATGGTCAAAGTAGTCGGGGTATAAGAAGAAGAATTTCATTGGAAAAAGAAGCGTTCAAAAGAAAGTGGGGATTTTACTGCAGGGACGCTGAGTAAGGAGTTTAAGAAAAGACTTGTGAAAGCTGTGGTATTGAGCGTGGTTTTGCACGGTGCGGAAAAATGGTCGTTAAAGGGAGATGATAGACGTGGATTGGATGTTTTTGAGATACGGCTGCGGAGGATGAAAGAGGTAAAAAGGACGGGAAAGAAAACAAACGAGGACGTCCTAGGCATGGTAGGGGAGGAGAGGGGATTGTTGGGAGAAAACCAAAGTTGGCAGGAAAAGTGGGCAGAGGGCATTTTGATTGGCGATGGTGAAGACTGTAATGGAAGGGAGAATGTTAGGCAAACATGGAGGGGACAGGGATAGGATAGGGATGTTGGATGGAATAGAGGGAGTATACGGAATCAAAGAAGAGTATATGTAATGTGGGGAGTGAGTTTGCGTATTGCAATACGAGGCTCTGAAACGTAGCTGTATTCAGTCGGTATTTACTCATTTACCTACCTAGCGAAGCGGTAGAATAAAAAATAGTATGGTATGCTTCAAAGAAATGCTAAGAGAATGGCGTGATGGAGACTTGAGCTGGGATTAAAGACAAGCGGTGCGCTTTTTGCGCCAGTTCTGTCTGCATAAGACTAAGCATTGGTTTTCTAGTCAGCAGTTTCATTGTAAGGTGCTCTATAAGGTCAAAGTGAGAAGTTTGGAAAAGTTATTAATCACAAAAAAAGGAAATAATGGGATTCTAAAGCAGTAAGAGAGCAAAGTCACATATGAATGTAGGAGGGAATAAACTAGAGAAGGTAGAACAAGTCAGCACTCACTTAGGCATCATCTTGGGGGAAAATGGATGCAGTGCGTAGTACGGGCATCAGTAGATCAGTTTCATGTTCGAAAGAAAGGTTTGCGAATAGGAGAGATTGATGATACATACGCATTGTATTTCATATGCACCATAATATTGATCCTAAAATAGTGCCCATTTCTCAGGGCTACTTGTCAATTCCTAAGTATTCTGAACACAATTTTGAACGCAGTATGAGATTTTTAAGTAAACCCTATGATGAAGGAAAGGAAGAAATGCTGCACTATATAAAACAATGGTCAGACTCGGTACTTGCAAATGTGCATGGGCCTATTGTTTTGATAAACGGAGTTCTGGCCCTAGAGAACATGGCGTGAGCTTACGAGATGTGGGTTTGGGAAAGATTGAAGGGAACAAGTTGGACTGAGAGGAAGAGCAACGAAGAAGTTTGAAATAAGATGATGGAAGAGCGGAAGATGGTCGGCGAAATTAAAGAAATGGCAGGAAAATAATATGGGGCAATTAATCCGTAAAGATAATCAAAAAGCAGTATTTTTGTCTTGCGTGCTGGAGATACTCGGAATCGATGCGTCCGATCGAATACAATGACCAAATGAGGCGTGGGATCATCGCCGTAGTTTCCCAAAGCCACGGACGTCCAGCTCTACATTTCATCTTAATATCAAGGGTTGAGTAAGGAGAATGGAATACGCAATTGAATACGTAATTGAAGTGGCCCTTAGAAGAATTAATTTCGGGGATAGCACTCGATGGTGGTCGAAGGAGGGGAATGTTTGACTCATCCGCCAAATGAGGAAATAAATACGTGGTATGTTGGAGAGGGGAAGTGAAGCTACAACGGCCTTGGCCGGCGAGACTTTAGGCTGCATAATCAAACATTTAAGGCAATAACCATGAAACACAGGCAATGGAAAGAACGTGATCTACCGGGCGAGAGAGCGTGCAATACAAATCTCCGCTCCGCGATATATCTCCTTTAAGGTCGAAGAGAGAGAGAGAGATCAATGGAGTCGGCTTCTTTCTCCTTCCTCCTTGCCTTCTTCCTCGCTCGCTCGTCCCAGCGAGGCGGACTTGAGATGGGAGCGACCTCTGGGCCGCGGGGGGAGGCGGGAGGAGGAAGGCTGACCTGGGGTGCGCCGGGGATGGGCTAATTCGTCTAAAACAAAATAAAATGTGAATCAAGGCGAGTGGAAAGCGGCGACGGCGGTGGTCGCGAGGACGTTTAAGCACGAGGAATAATTATTTCGCAGCTGCGATCGGGGGATGGGGGAAATCGCCAAATGGTCGATCAAACATTCAGATGGAATTAGTTGTGATGAAATGAACGAGACGAGATACCCTGGGGAGAACCTGCGGGGAAAGTCTTCTGAGACTGGCGATGCTTCCCGGAAAAAAAATCCATAATAACTAGAAACCAAACCGGCATGGAAGCCTAGCGGGGATACGATTAGTTGATTCTCCACAACTAGACTGGTTTTCAAGGGAGATAATGTCAACAGCACAGCATAATAATTAGATGACCTACTGGGTGGAGCATCCGACTACTGACTGGACAGCCTGAGTTAAAATCCGGTTAGGCTTTTGAACGTCCGGTGCATTACCCTTTTGGGCGCCCTCAGATAAGCCATAGCTGTGCGATACTCTGGGTACCAAATCTTGATGGGAACCGCAGACTCCACGGGGAACGGAGCTGACCCCCTAACCCTTTCGGGTAAATTTCACGCATCGCAGGGTTTGGTGCAAAGTGAGCTTTACCCTAATCTATCGAGCCAATGTTCAGGTTGATCACCTTGGTTAATTTGGTGGTTTATTTACACGATTTAGACCATGATCCATGGATTATTCTTGGTCTGAAATATGAACAAAATGGGATACTGTCTCATCTTCATTTAGTTTTCTAGGATAACTGGAACCAGGGACGATTTTATGGTACCGTAAGAATACCGGGCTCGGGTCAGACTTAAAATAATGACCTATGTGGAGCATAAGAAAATGCTTGTGAAAAGTATAACTACAACATGGGTTACCTTGAATGCTGATAGGAACTGGTTACTGTAAACGAATGAAAAAATGGCTGGATGACGAACACAAGGGAGCAATTTAAATTAAATTAATTAAACAAGGGAGCAATTAGATGGTAAAAGGACTAGGGCAGGGTAACGATAAGTAGATAAGTTATATGAAAAACATGGAAAAATTAATGGAGAAATTCAAAGGATATGAACTTGAGAAACCAGAATAAAATATTTTGAACAACGAAAGAGATAGATAAGGAAACTTAGAATGGAAACTATACCTACGAAACTGCCTGGGATGGAAAATGACGTGAAAGCAGGAAAGAAGGCGTAGAGATAAAAAACTGTAGGTTTTGTAGCGATAGAAGAGTGAGTAATAAAATTAATTTCACATCCTTTACATCATCAATGATCAAAGTGAATTTAAATAAATATTCCCACGCTGAAACATGGGTGAGCAAAATGATGAACTTTGTCGACCAGCGTATTAAAAATTGCAAACGATTTATATTCCGCTCAGGTGACGTGGCACTGCTTCACAGGTCGTATCACAAAAACTAAACTTTTTTATCGGTGGTACCTTCCCCTCCTCCCCTTCCCCGAGGCCATTCCATTTTCTAATAGTTTACGGGATTAATGCTCACCGCCCCCGACGCGGTCTACCGTTAGAGAGCGGAATGGGGGCAGAGCGGAATCCCCCGCGCCAGCAATGGCGAACTAATGGCACCGGCGCCGGGACGAGAGCACACAGCGCTCCACGCGGCCACCATAATCAATTAGTTCCGCCCACTCCCTCGACGAGACCGCCAAAATTGCGCGCATTCGCGAACTTCGGCTTTCGTTTCGTCACTTCCGACCACTGATAGACGAGGCCAAAGCTCTTTCTGAGGACGAAAAATAAATTTTCAAGCTGTCTCAGGTGACCCTTACGTCATGTTTCATTCGTGGCAAAATCCGATTCAAAACTTTAATCCCCCGAAAAATCCGGGGTCCATTTCTTATAACTTTAAATCAATATACCCGTTGTAGCAGTTTAATCATGAATAACTTCCAGATGAAAACTTAGCTGTTTAAGCACACTATCACCTCTACTTTTCTCAGTATGCATACATTATCTTTTATATTAAATTTCCGATTGATTTAAGAAAAATTATAAGACAACTTGTAGCTTTGAGAACAGACGTCTGAATTAAAAAAAAACTCTCATTAGGAATTTGACAACTTTGCGAATATGTTTTTAGGAGAATAACGAATATACCGGGAGAACGTAGTAATATGTCGTGATCATTGTGCGTATTTGGTGAATGTGAAAACTAGAGATGGAAAATACATATTAGAATCAATAAATTGCGATTATTTGAATAAGATTTCTAATTGTTTTCAATCGATAATTTCAACACAATTATTCCTTGAAAATTCGATGAGTATGGATGTTTTGGTCTTGCTACTATTCCTAGAACCAGCATATTTGCATTAAGGACCAGTATACTTTAAACAAATTTATTTACACCAAAATCTCGAGTAAATTATTATATTTCAAACTCGACTGCATCGCCATTAAGCAAGGCAAATTATAGAATCCTTTCATTAAATCTCGATTTTTTCGCGATAAATTTAAAAATTAACCTGGGTTATACAGAAGTGTGCAATAACCTTAGTATAACCAATCCAATTTGAGTTATTCTTCTATACAACCAAGTTAAATTCAGAAGGAAAGTTGGCGGCAGAGAGAAAGGAACATAGTCCTTACCCGACTGCATGTTCCTCGCATCTTATAGACCTTAGCAAAAAATCCATCCAAATCTATTAAAATAGATCTTCATACTGAAGACTGAAGGTTTATTTTCCACATATTTATATGATGGAGTTTTTGAAAAACAGGAAAATAAGTTAAATACTAAAGTAGGAATTCATTAACTGGAGCATATGGAAAAACCTACCTGAATCAGAATTGTTATCGATTCAAGTGGTCACGAGGACCATACACAAGTGGATAGCGACATCAGGAATAGAATTTCCTGGGCAACGAAGCTTTCAAAAGGAGAAGTTAATACAGAGATGATGAGTTAGGTTGTTAAGAAAAGGCTCGTCAATGATTTGATATGGAGCGTGGTTTTGGAAGGCGGGGAAACATGTTCATTGAAGCGTGGTGATAGGCGGAAGCTTTTGAAATGCGGGTGCGGAAAAGGATAGAAAAAGTGATATGGGCTGGAAGGAAAACAAACGGGGAAAGGCTAGGAAAGATGCAGATAATTTTGATTGGCAAAGGGATGATGGAGACTGATAGAGAAGAGAACAACAAGGCAAGTGAGGAATATAGGGTAGGCAGGTTGGACGGAAATAAGTCAGGAAGGAAATATACGAAATTGAAGAGGGTCTTATTGTAGTGTCGGATGTCAGGTTGTGTTTCGTTTGCAGAGGCAAGGAAACGATCATTCTTCCATTGTAGAGTTCACCAAAAATCTCTCTCAAACGGTATAATAATAATAATAATTCGATTATGTGGTTCGAATATATTCATCTGTTTGCTTGATAAAAGTGAACGGTTGCGCCGCCGAAATTCACAAAAAAATTGTGATTGGCATTTTTTGTGATTTGTGGCATCATCACGCCTGTAAGAATGACTATTATATTTGCTTTCGTGAACATTTTTACGTCTATATATATGTTTGTATACTATATATAGACGTAAAATGTGTAATACATGTGTAACGTGTGTGTAATATTTACGTATATACATGTATATAATTCAAGCGAAGGAGCAAGATGGCGTTTACCAACAAAAATATAGAAAAACAAATTAAATAGGACACTCACACGTATTCCAAATTTTCGGTGGTATTTTTCTATATTTTGTTGGCTAACGCCATCTCGCTCCTTCGTTTGAATTATTATTCACAATCGTGAGACTTTCGTAACAGATATATATGTATATATTATTACACACTCACACATTATTTTCATACATATATGTGTGTGTGTGCACGAGTATATAGGCGGCGTAATATACGTATGTTGCTCAGTGAGTGGGGATTTGCTGGCTACCGTGGAGTAGGAAATGGCCCGGAGGTCGGTGCAGCGGCTCGGCGAGCATTCTTTTCAGATCCCCGCTCCACCTCCCACCCTTCGCCACCCAACCTCTCCCCCTCCCCTTCACTCCCGACCCTCCTCGACACTCCCTCCGCCCCCACCCCTCCAATTGTCCACAGCTCTGTTGATACGTGCATTACTGTACACATCCAATTATCGCCTCGACTCGAATCCTGCGACTCGCATTTAGCGTCGTTCCTCCGCGCCAAACCAGTCGGGCTCTTGTCTCCTCCGCTATCACGCCGAGCACTGCCAACTAACCCACTTTCCTCCGCTTATTTTTATTATTTTCCATTAGCGTTATCTGAGTGAGATAAATGAGGTCGATTACGATCCGAGCTGGGGAACCGATGCGGAGCTCGAGGCCCATTTGTTCCCTCGCCGGGGGCGTAGACCCTCGGAGAATTTCCATGCTGTCCGTGGAGTTGGTGGCGTTCCATTGGCGCCTATGCGAGCGCGGCACCCCTCCCCAAATTGTGAGGGCTGCCGGTGGGCGGAAAAATGTTTCAGGCGGCAAGTTATAATTTCCAGCTTATGACGTACAAGAGATGATGGGATGGATACAAGATGAGTCCCACCTGGAAATATTTATACCAAGACGACATCGAGGAGAGGGAAGAGGAAAACTGTCGCCAGCATAATTTGAATGAGTGGACAATAATGTCTATCGGGTAATGCGTTTTAGTAAGGGCTACGTCACTTCGTACAGATATACTCAGCATAGGACGCGAAACGTTGAAAGATTTCTAAATTAAACCTACAGAGAGAACTCAAAAATATATTTAATCGAAACGCCTAAACAGGGGATTATCGTATTTTGCGCCGACTATTCTATTCACGAGAAGTAAATAGGTGCGGGTGGGGAGGGAAGTAGGTTGGTATTACCTTCAATGTTGAAGGGAGCAGGCGAGACAAAAAATTTTGGAAAGATACAAGACATCATTCATTTGAATTAAGAGATAGAAAAACTTCGTAGAATTTGGTGAAATCGACCAAGTTTTTTTAAAATTCATCAAGCTATACTTTCACAAGTTTGAACCTGATATCACTGAATGCATATTTCATATATTTACATACATATTTCACGATAAATTTCACTACCTATATATTTAACGACATATTAGGAGGTATCAGTTGGGGGTAATTCGACAGTGTGCTTATATTTAATTCCTGCATCGCCATTCCAGCACTTCCCCAATCTCATTCGGTCCAGGGCTACCTTTTCAGGCTCAATTTACCTCACCTAATAAATTAAATTCTCGCAAAACTGTCCTTTGTTTAAAAAATCTTCATTTCAAAGCCAAGAATTCTATAAATTTCTCTGCTAAAGATGGCAAGCCTGATTGATTAACTAATTAAATCTTTTACAGGGGTGAAGTAAATTTTCAAAAACGGAGAGATGATGACAAAATGGAGGAGTACTATAGTTTCGTGGCACTATCTCTATTGAATTGTATCAAAGAAGAATATATCCTCAGCATATCGGTAATTCAGAAGATTAAGTGAACTTATACGGAAACCAATTGAGAAGCATCACTTCGGAATAAACGGAGAAAGAAACTCTCCTAGGGGAAAAAAACTGTTGGCTGTCTATTTTACCCCATGTTAGCTCTATGATTTGAAGCATTTGTCCCGATTGGCAATTACGCGGAGGATATCATGAATGAGAATCAGACGCTCAGATATTGTATTAATCACCATAAAAGGGGTAATTTATTCTGGAAAAGACGTTTTCATTGGGGACGCCGAAGCAACCATTTAAATTAGCAATTGCAGCGTGAGTTCGTGCAACGATGTTTACCATTCACGCACATTGAGTTATTCCGCAAAACTCCGTGAGTTCACATAATTGCCACCAGAGCGAGCGGTGGTGAACTTCTTTTACTGCATCGGGAACCGGTTCATTCGAAGGTGAACCTTGGCGTGCGCAAGACCTCCTTTCCACTTGCGATACATTCACGCATAGCGGAACCAGTATCTTGAAAATCTCGCTACGAATAACATTCTGCCTCAGTAATTACAATTAAATTCTTGCTAGTCACTAAATAAGATTCTAAACACAAATAAAAGTCGTTCTTTCAAAACAGATTGGTACTACATTGCAACTTAATATTGGGAAACTTTTATAAAATAGTTTTCGCTTTTACCGAAACAGTTTTTTTACTTTTATTTTCCGTATAAGTTTGCCAGAAAGAAATTATGATAGTCTGAATGATGACCAACTTGGTGCCAAAAAGCATTACAAAAAATACAATAATTCCATCTAGCCATTCGTGATGCCTTATCATTCATATAATTTAAAATACCAAAGGCCAAACCCATATCCACAATTACACCTAAAATTTGAGGCATATTTCTTTATGTGAACACACCTGGTTTTAGATAAATTAAAATGTGAAGAAAACGAGAATATTTATGTAAATTGATACCAGTAATACATTATAATGTGGCATAGATAAGCTAGATTATCCCCATCTGCACAAAATGCCAGCCTTTAGAGCAAACACTGTATTCATTCTGAGTTCTGAGAATTTACAACTGTTTTTCCATGTTTTCAGAGTTTTACGCTTTTTTATGTTCAACGAGAGATGAAGAGGGACCTGATATAGATTAGTTTGCTAGGTGGGGAGTCACAAAATGTTTATTTGATAGTTGTGTCCATCCAAAAACCTACCTTAAACGGTAGATTACCTAATAATAATAATGTTCAACGCTTCGAAGCGTCATAAGTCGATCGTTAAATAACATACAATTATAGTGACATGCAAACAAAAGACTTTCACGAAATGATTTTAATACAAGCCACAATGAGGATAAAGCACAGCCACGTACGTCCTTATATTACTTCACCCATTGTGCCACATCGCACGCTTAGTATTAGAATGTTAGAACGCGCTATTAATCAACTGGCTTTTTTTAGCAAGAGAGAACGGAACATTGAAGTGGATGGAATTTTTTCCCCCACAATGTCTTACATGAGGTAAATACGTTACAGAACGCCTGGCATGAGCACTCCTTTCATAGACACGTGTTTGTTAGGTTGCCTGCATTGCAGGATAATGACCCGCAGCAGAGGCGTGGTCCGAACGTTACACGTTTATTTCCCTCAGGCATTTGGTCAACAAACAGTGAACGGCTCAATGAATAGGTTATTTTTATCCAACTTTAAGTTTAACGAAATTACTTGCGATACGGATTATAATACATTATGCATATAACATTTTGATATTGATTACTTACTTGTTCATCTATATCATAGTAGTGCAGAAATTCGAAGATTGAACGCAAGTCCTATGAAGCAGATAAAAATAATCCGATTTTTAAGCAACTTTTAATACAAATGGAGTCTTATTTTTCACATATTTATTAATTTTAATAACTAATTTCTAACGGATTCACATTTTTATAAACGGTAGGACATAATCTCAAAAAAAACTCAAGGGTCAGACAAGGGCACAGAGTCAGAACCAGCGATTACAAATAGACTTAATCAATAAAATTGCAATTCCTGTCGAGCGATTTCAAACTTTCCCACTCTGCATACGACAGAATTTGATGAAACGATTGAAATGTTCGCAAGCAGATTTATTATCACGATTTTTGCCTCAGCATGAGGAAACTATTCGCGTAAAAACTTCAATTGTTGCAAATTACTGGAAAAACCTCGAAAAATGGAAATACAGAATTTGAGTGATTCAAGTATTGAACAAATGTACGTATGAATAATTTAATTGAAACTTTTGCGTAGATGGAAAATAAGTATCAATTAAGCGGGACATATATTTTCTCGGGGGCGTCTCAGCCAATTCCAGTTAAAACCATCCGCTTTCCACGCTGGCTAACCATTGCAACCACATTGATACTATGACCATCTAAGCACACCTCCCTGGAGTACTCCATTCCTCGCTCGCCCCCTTCGGGGAAATCTGTAAGCCGACGAGGCGAATTCCGACAAATTTGAAATACAATGAGGAAACATCGTCGTGGATGTCCAAGAATAGAAATAACATGGGACGGAATTAAAAGTTGTGTACCCATTTGTATGTCCGCCTTCCTTCTGCGGCACTCCCTCCACTACACCTTCCCCATCCTCCTTCCAACCAACCCCACACCCCTGTCCCAAACTCCCCCCCTCCTTACACCCTTCTCCCCCCACGCCCCCGTCCGAGGCACCACTACGAGTTCCGCTGGGGCTAAAGGTCGATGCCTCCCTCTCTGCAGCGCGCCGGCCCCGCTTCGCTCTCGGGTTGGCTGGAGAGGAATGGATGGGGAGGGGAGGAGTAGGGGCGGGGAGGGGTGGAGTGGGTGGGGGGGTAGGAAGCGGAGTCTACTCTGGAGGTGGGGGAGGGGTCGCGCGCGCGCGAGCGTGCTTGTGTGTGTGTGGGGGGGTGGAGGTGGATGGGAAGGTTCTGCACTTCAGGTCTGGGGAGAGGAGGGGGGGAGGGAGTGGCGGAGGGTAGGAGTAAACGGCGCGACGGTAGGGGAGAGGAGAAAGGGGGAAGTCGGAGACGGAGGTGCTGACCTGCTCCCAGGTTTCAACCCCCTCCCTCCCTCTTCCCAACCTCCTCCCACCCCAATTCCTCTGCTCTTGCTTTTATTCCATTCCCTCCACTCATTTTTTTCCTACCTCTCTCCCGAGATACACGGATCTTGCTTTCGTTTTCCGTCAAATTATGTGAGGAATGATACACGAAATCGGCCATCGCGGGGAGACGCTCGGGTCGATACGTAACTCAGGGCGAGGTGGGTGGGTGGGAGCGATGAAACCATTAGCGTAGGTCACCGAAGATTTCAAGGGAAGCGATATCTCACGGAGGGCTTATTTTCGGACAAGTATCAGTCTCTAGGATGCCGGAAATTCAAGTCGCGAGTGCCGCAGGAAACTAAACCAGTCACCTCGAATGGCCACGGGAGAGGGGAGTGATTCGACCCCCTGGAAAGGAGGGAAGGATTCGTTTACCGAGGTCAGGGAGTCCACGATCAACCCAGCAGCGTGGGGGAGAATCGGGAGGCGAATCCTAGTCCCACGCGCCATTTTCATTTCTCTCTCTACGAGTGCCTCCTCACTGGCACCCCACTCGACGGGTGAATGCCCCCATCGAAATACATTCTTCACCGGGAACGGTTACTTTTCTTTCGATAAATCGAGACCCTACGGAAGAGGAAGACCTCTCGCGGCCCAGTTACTCTTCCATTATTATCATTTTGGGGCTCGCCACCTTCTAGGGCTTCTCACTAGACGAATTCTCACATGTTCTCGCTTCTGAGAGCAGCCAATCTATCGCCAGTCGAGCATTTAATTTTCCTTTTATATCTTCAGGAGAAAAACAACAATTTAAGCTCTCATTCATTGACAGACGGCCCCGAGATCATTCTGAACTTTAATTATTCCTACGATCTTGACTGCAAGAACATATAAACCTGGCATGTCAACAATAATAAGTAGACAGCACTTTTTTCCCTGCACCGGATACTGAAATTTAACATGCCAACAAACGAATTAAATTCACCCTTATAGTTGACTGAAATGAATTATGATGTTATTTTATGCTTTCTACTAGAAACTTGATTGACCATTCAATTATTTTTTTCATAACAGAGACCCAATGCTTACGTGTCGTCATTTTAAAGTGGTAAAAACTAAGTTCTCCGTCAAATAAGTATCGGGGGATCGAATTTAGTCGACCAATAAATGCAATTAATGCTGGAAGTTCTCAAATTCAGTCATCTCCTTTTTTCCATTGCAGCTTTGGTTTTTGCCACCATGTGCGATTTAGTAGGCTATTCCAAATTCTCTCATTCCATAGGAGAACGGCCTTATTATTGGGAATTCCGGAATCGTCTATCGCATTATCTATTCTTTCTAAAAAGGGTTCCGTTCCCTCGAGTTTTCGGAGAAATTCATATATTCCTGACTTTTACCCGACAGAGTGGTCACCCTGACACCAGAGGGAATCGCCTTCGAGTCGACGTCACCCGAGGATATCAAGGGAGCTGGAGTTGGGCGACGGTGAACCGGTGGTGCATTGCCCTCCGCATGGATGTACTCCCGTGGCGAGCACCAGGAGCACACACTGCCCCAGAGGCATTATTCTATCCGTGAGGGGGCGGAGAAGGGGGGAGGCGGCTAAACGGAGGCAACTTCCTGTACAATCAACTTAGACTCGACTATAAGATAAGGGAAACAATGGTTGGATGCTGCCAATTAGAAACATTAATTACCGCGAGATGTGAGTGTAGGAAGGGAAAAAGATTAGATAGTTAAGTACATCTCCTCGTCAGAAAACAATGGCGCAAGTCACTGCCCTGTTCTCAGGGAAGGGAGCGAATGAAAGAAGACCCTCCGTAAGAAGAATCACCCGCGCAGGACGCCGAGTTCCATGTCAGTCCAAGGTTTTCCCCGGGAGATAAACTATCTCTCTCAGTCTCATGTTATACTTGAATATGACGCATTTAAGGGTGCAACTATAACCATATAGATTTATCAAATAATTTAAAAATTGCAGGGAGAGCAGTGGATGTTAGGAATCTTCTCAGAATATCGAGTAATTCCACGGAAAGTGCGAAAACCTGGAAATATATTGCATGAACTCTACGTAGTGGTATTTTTAAAAGTTATTATTACTAAGAAAAAGCCGAGATATCTCGATAAAATTTATTCTGCATATTAATTTATTCTTATATACTTAATTTTGTAAATTACAGTCATTAATGTTTACTGATTTTGATTCAGATAGCCGTAGATTGAAGTAACTTACAGTATGGAGAAGATTGAGGCTCGCAATGTGATTAAGTTCCTTAATTTGAAAGGTTACACTGTCCCGCAAATCCACGATAAAATGATGGCTGCTTATGGAAATGATAGCCGGTCATATGGCACAGTTAGAACGTAATTTTCAAACTGGCCACATGTCCTTCACAGATGACCCAAGAAGTGGAATACTATCACTCACGGGAAATACTGCCACAGTGAAGTAAGTGGAGGACTTTATCCTTTTCGACCGAAGAGTAACCATCCACATGGTCGTAAATGAGGCTGATCTTAGTTACGGCAGTGTGCGGAAAATTACTTACGAAGAATTGCGCATTACAAAGTTTGAAATTGTGCCACATCCGCACTATACTCCCAGTTTCGGTCCAAAGGACGTTTTCTTATTCCCAGAACTGAAAAAGCCATTTCGGGGTCGCAGATTTGATAGCACAAATGACGTCGTTCAAGAGGTGAAAAAATGGTTTTCGAAGCAATCTGCCGAGTTCTACAATGACGGGTATAACTCTGGTTGGTGACAGTGTAGAGAAGTTAAAATAAGTTAAGTTAAGAATAACAAATAAAAATTAAGTTTCCATCCCGATTATTTGTAGTAATCATTAAACGTTTATGTTATCCCTTCGTATTACATGATAGAAAAGAATGTTACACATTGTATTTGAGTAAGCACAGGCAAAACTTCAGAGAAAATTTGATTTTCGGAACGTAAAACTATCACGGAGGCGCATTTACCTCGACAGTACCAAAGAAACGGGAGAATAAAAGTTAGCTCTTTTTTTGGAACTCAAGGGAGGCGCGGCCGCCTGAATAAATTTCTTGAAGCCGACTATTTCACGGTTCACTCATTCTCTACATCCCTTCGACTGGAACCAACCGTGCCCAACACCTAAATCTTATTATTATGCTTGGATATCCACTGAAAATTCCTCAGTTTTGGATTTACAATTCAGACTTTATTTACGAATTCACATTCAAACAAAAATATAACTCATTAGGCATCTTTGAAAAGGTTCGTGGAATAGCAAATGTTTTACCAATCGAGGTACGTGGATTACTTCTATTTGTAAATCAAACTTTGTGTTCGTAAAAATCTTATCTTTTAATTTTTAAATCTCAAATGTGACTACAATTACGTTTTAGATTGACTCAAATTTATTTCAATTACTTAAAACACACGAAGTTATGAAAATTTGGCATTGTTTTTTGATATTTGCAAGAGTCATAATTGAATTACCACTGAATTGAGATATTGGTAGCCAAAATAACGTCGAGGGAAGAGAGGATTCTGATGTAAATACGAACATTAGGAACTTAAGATTGTTGCCTTCCTTTGAAAAGTCGTACAAAGAATACATAGACAGTGTAATGGTATATCTATCTTATTCATACCAAATCATCCCTGAAAAAAATCAAAAATAATTTTAATTACCATTTGTTTTTGGAGACAATTTATGCCCCTATGTTTCTCTCACACACCTCCACTTTCTCAAAGAAGAGATCTGGGAAGATATCCGTTAGTGTCTGTCTGTAACTATGTAAATATAGCTTTAACTTGAGAATAATGACGCTCTTTTCGACTTTCTCTTTCTGGCATGCTCAGCAATACCGCAGGTTTTAATATACTGATAAGGTATACCAAATATTACAGGAAAAAGATATTTATTTTCATGAAATAGGATCAGTGGCAAACCAGTATTATTACCTATTGCGTAAATAATTGATTCAGTTAGTAAAAATAAGTTTGCATATGGTCTGATTCAAAGATATGTCCTTTTGCGCAAAGGACTCTTGCATAATTAATAATTGAAGCAACCCTTTGCACGTAAAAAAATAATGGGGCAAGGGAAAGCTGTGGCGTCGGCTCCGGAAGTAAAGCACCTTGCGAACACAGCCAAAATCGCGCGCCAGGGCAATGCGGCGAGCCGCACGTGCAGTGTTGAACACGTATACATCGATTGAGTCGTAACCGGTGGAGAATATATGGTTGAACAGCAATAAGTGGTTATAAAACGAAGGTAAAAAGTAATCCTCAGTTCTATCAGCAATGCAGTTCTAAACATATTATTCCGACGCTTTAATGCATTAATATTACTAAAATATCGTTTCATGAACTAATTACGACATTTCGCTGACGACTCGATTTGAAACAAACAAGGTACTGGGACTGAAAAACATACTTCAAGAAATTTAATCAGCAGCTGATAATACTAGAAAAGGTTAAAGAAATTTTGAACCAAGAACATATCAAAAATATGCTAGTTATATTAAGTAGTGGTCGATTCATTATAGGAGTAGATTTATCCAATATCAAACTAGGCTTTAAAAGCTATCTTGAAGCTCTCACAGAGAAAAAAAAACTCGGGGACAACAACCTATTTCCCACTGGTACTGCTTGTGAGCTTCGGTCGTGACAAGATTTAGTATTTTAAGTCATGCAGAGTGGAAGGGGCATTTATTTTGGTTTCAAGTGGCCCTTTTAGATAGGAGCGAGTAAATAAATACTTCCGCAATTGACGAATGCAGAATGGAAAGGACTCGAACGATTCTTCTGCATTACGGTTCGATAGCATCGAATCATTAGGGTCGATTGTGTGTCGCCCCCTATAAGGAGAAGTTACCGCTTCGGTGACGTAATCTTCACACTCGATTGGACGGCGTGACTGTTCCAGCGGAATGAGGCCACCTGAGAATCACCTGGAAGCCTTTCCCGCGGCAATGTATGGATCATCATTCATTATACTCCACTTACTGTCCGCACGCAAGCACTGAAGGGACTTAAAGAGCATTATAAAAGGCATGATGGGGAAGAAAAAATTGAACAATGCTCAATATGGGAACTGCAGTTGTGAAACTGCGGACAAGCCTGTCGAGGAATCCCATTATTGGCCAAGAGTTTCTACTTAAACAGAGATGATTTACATAAAAAATGCACAGAGATCCACCAGTTTTGTTATATGAGAGAAATCTGGCCGAGAAGATGAAATAAACAATAACCATTTACCAAAAACTATAAACTGAATAGGGAAGTTTTTGTAGAAGTCACAACTTGATTTTACAGTAGACAGCAGACTTTTCACAATGGTAATTATTATGACTTGGTTTGGTGCACCTAGGTAAGAATTAACTAACTACATTTTGAATTCTTAAGTGAAAAACAAAACACCGGGACTGTAAAATATATACCAGTCAGTAAGTGAGGTTGAAGTACTAGGTTTATGACGCGACATGCGAAATTAGCAGGCAAATCTCCTAGAGAACAAAAATTAGGAAGTGTCATGCTCATATTTTAAAAGTGGTGATACAGAGGATTCAAGTAACTTGAATCTTGATTGACTTTATTCTTTTATTTTGCTAACTTAGAGTAAATGGCCATGAGTAATAAACTGGAATTTCTAAATATCATAATTTCCTAGGAAATAAACAGCATGAGCTCAGAAAATTCGCGTCAGATTACCGTCTATTAACTTGCATAGAGCGATTATTGCTACTATTCAAACGTTTAAGGTAGGTTTTGTATGGACAAGGACTGAGTTCGTTGCCTTTCCCTACAAAATACAACCTGACACGACAGGAAAACATTCCATTCCCGTTACTTACTTCCCCAATCAATCTATAAAACATACTTATCCTATTCCTACCCCTTTATTGATTGCCGAACTCACTCCTTTCAATCACAGTCGTCAGCATCCCATTGACAATCAGTGTGCTCTATATCCACCTTTCTTACCTCCTCTGGATATATCCCATCATTCCCCTCTCCTTTCCACAATATACTTTCTCTCAAGAAATAGATAGAAATAGAGTATACCGTAGACGGGGTTAGCTAAGGCATACTTCCTTGCAATTTAGAATGTTCATTAAGGATATTGAAATCAAATGAGATCGTAGGGATAGATAACATGCCCGCGTCACTACATAAGGATTGAATAGATACTTTGGAAGGAAGTATTTTTATCGGCTAATTCATTAGGGAGGAATTTGTCCGGAAGATTTTGTCAGATCTGTGTTAGTTCCCAAATACGCAAAGCAACAGGCACAAGTGGACACAATTCACTTATATTTTGGAAAATTTCACACATGAACCTTTTATAAGTTTTCACTTGGGTTCAAATTCCAGTTGTACAAAAGTTGTCAGCACACAATGACGGTTTGTCTGCTCGATGTGTACTTGAATCTCGTCATAAACGTTGCCTGTAAACACACTGTTTTCCTGAATGAAGCACCGCGATAAGAATTTCTAAATTGCATTACGTTACATCTGATCTAAGCGGAAAATCAGCGGAGTTCTTGACGTTCGGTTGACATTCCCCATAATAATCATGTTGAATTGGTTACAATTATACTATCTGATAGATACATAGTGGAACTGACATTTTTCAAAACGTCTTGTTTTCCATCTACGATAAGTTGGAAGATTAGTTGGCATTGAAGTCACCCAGGAGATAAGTCGCTGCAATAGACAGCCTAGCTTCTAGCAAGTATTCTATATAATACGTCCCGCAAAACAGGCAATAATAATAAGAGAGTTCTTACCTTTAGTGTGCATAACTACATTTACTTGCTGTTAGCATGTGATGTTCAACATGTTCACGTATTTATAAAGAAACACTATCCTTGAATATTTGAAGGGCGTACAGCAATTCTGTGGGCAGCTCACAAGTAGGCAACTTCATCAAATTTCTGAAATTATACCAAGATAAAAATTTAATCAGTAACATACATTGAGTGAACAATGAATTTCAGATTAGAAAGATATGATTTGTTCAATTCCTGTAAATGCTCGGGAGGAATTGAACAGAGATTACCTTAGATTACACATCTTGAATGGCAATGGGTAAAAAATATACATGATACGCAATCCACATCTACAGTTTGCTAGACACTTACAAGTATGCAAACGATCCATAAATACGAGGTCATATTGTATTTTACTTAGCTTGGCAAGCAAACGTAGAATATTGATCTAATTAAGCAACGCTGACCAGGTATATTGCCTTGATATTACAAAAACATCAACAATTCATGGGATACATGCATCAGAAAAAATAAGCAATCCAGCCTCAAAGAAATAGAGTTTCATTAGACGTTCTGTAGGAAAACCTAATAAAAAGTCAATCGTATATTACGCTTTTGTTAGCTCACACTTGGAATACGTGTTAAGTATTTGAAAACCACTGCAGTATATGCTAATTAAAGCATTGGAAAATACTCAGAGAAAATCTCCTAGCGTTGTTAAAAAAAATACTACGAGAATAGAGTTAGTGTGACGGGTACGTGTGAATTGGAGGAGTTGGAATGATAGCCCATTGATTTATAAAGACAGCAAACAAGGGAACATTCTAGAAAGGAAGGGGACACGTTTTCACGCGACACCGACGGAATTAATATTCACACATTATTGGTAGATAAGACCACCGGGATAAAATATGAGAGGTAAAGAGAGACACCGTCACAGAAACATTAAAGTACTCGTTCGTCCCTCGCACACAAATTATTACATACAGGAATACACAAGTATTTGTATATAAAAGTAAATGCATATTCATGCACACGTATAAACTCATGTTCATACTGTACATGGATATGAACATATGTGCATATTTGTGAACGTACGGAAGATGCCCTAACATCCTCCGCCCTTGCAGAGACTTGCGGCGTACACGGTTTTTATAGAAAGTATCAAAAAAAATTTCAAGTTTGGGGCAGATATTTCGCATGGCCAAATGTTCAATAATAATGATGTGCAATGCCAAGGGTATATCAATGTAAATTCGGTCTGCGATAATACGCACACTTAACTCACGGTCTGAATTCAGCACTTCACGCACACGTCAGGAAAAAATTGTTACCGATACTTTTCATAAAAACCTTGTATTTTGTAGTTATAAGCATAGTGTCTCAGGCAATACAATAGGGTGGCCTGCAAAAATTAAGTACTACTATTAGCAACTAATTTAAAATGCATTACTATGTTATTTCAAATGCAAATGAGAATACGTCCGTCGCTTTTCTCACCGCGTATCTAACGCTCGTTGCATCAGAGACAAAGGTGATGTTTTGTTGGGGATCACACCTGCTCTCAGGCACTTCAGAGACTTCGAGAGAAAATGAAATAATATATTAGAGAAGGCAGAATTATTTTTCACAAACTTATTTCAGACATCCTTAACTAAAGTTTTACTTTACATGAATGAGTAGAACCCCTACAGGGGTTCATACGCATTCATCTACTCCGTCGTTCAATTTCCGTCTGTAGAAATCTCCTCATCATCATAAGGTTTGTTCTGGGCGTTGGAAACTCTAGTAGACTGAGAAATATTCGGCAATCATCGAGAAAATGTCAATTATCTGAACGACTAATTAATTACTTCATCTCTATCATAGGCAGTTTGGTGATTGCAGTTCTCTCGGTGGTGGACGGCATTTTCTCGGCCCTCTTCACTCGGAACATTTCCTTCTTTAGCCACTCTTAGTTAATATAGCAAGCGCTCGAGGAATAAGAACCAAAAATAGCTACGAGCAACGTAACTTTTAGATTTCAGGAAATGTGCAACAACGCTCTTGCATGCCTAATGTCAATCATTCCGAGATTAGTTTGCGGAAACTTGTTCGATCATTCTTCTTTGTCCTGCTAATCTCTTTATTCTTTCATAGAAGTGTCAAGGGCTGGGAAGAGCCAAACAACGATGTGTGAATAACGCGTAGGGGGAGGAGGCAGCAGACCTCCTGCATACGAGGGGAAACGAAACGGTCAATACGGCGAGAGTCATTTCAATTCAGGCGTTATGACAGCTGTTCCAACGCCTCAAAACTGCGATGTGGGAGACGACGCGAAACCACCGCATTATTATCCGGAATATTTACCAATTTTACTCTCTTTTTTTACACAATAAGCCACGAATGAACAAAATTATTCCTACTACAGTGATAAGATATGAAAGGAGAAAATATTGTCACCAAAAGCGTCCGGCTGGCCTGAACATCATTTCACAGGGCGAAATCTTGGTGGTAAATAATTTTGAGGGAACGCAAAAAAAAATCCCGTTGCAAAGAAGAGGCAATGTAACTCGGTGGTATTGAGAAAAATTTATTTTCCCTAGAATGAAAAAGTTTTACCGCCGCACCTGTGGTTTTAGCGTAAATCAATCAGTGTCCCGTTGCAGTAAATCTACAGTGACAACCTTTTCAGTCTAAGAGTGGAGTCCGAACATTAATGGACTCTCGACTCGGACAGTGAATACATCCGTTTCCCTGCAGCAGATAAGGTGAGTGGAGAATCAGGAGTTGTGAGGTTGGGCCATTAAGATTCCGTCCCCTTAAAATGCAAGAAGCGACGAGCAATCGCATGCCTTGGCCCATTTAGAACTACTAACAGGGACCAGGGAGGAGGCTCGGATTCACGACGTGTTGCAGGAGATACACATCCAACGACCGCCGAGACAAAAAAAAGATAAGCTACACCATCACAAACTTGTGTGATAAGGGCTAGTTCCACTCTTCTTCTAACTGGAGGGAAAAATGTCAAATGCTCCGCAGGGAATTTTTTTATTTAGCGTCTGTTAATATAATTTAGCCTCTGCTGTTTGAGACAAATCGTGCTCCTCACTACGGCATCTACGTATCGCTTTCGACATTTCGCACGCCCTTCTCTCCTCTTTTACACATTCTATTTCCATTGTTAATTTAAGTTCTTTGCCGATGTTTACAGTAGAATCACGAAAGAAGTCGAGGGCATACGTCCATTGCAAAATTATCCCTTAAGTTTTTCTTTGTGGTGAATCGCTGCGAGTGTTCACATACCGAAATGTCGAGGAAATTAAAATTCGCGCGTCTCGCAAAGTCAAATTCGGAAGAAACGCTCTTACCGAAATAGTTTCCTGAGTATAATTACTTTTGTTTACCAAAATAACCGAGAAATGCCACACAATGTGCGTTCTCAACGTTAATATTTATTCATAGTTTATTATTTTATCAATTAGATCAGTTAGTTAATACAGCCTTCAGGCTCTCCATTATTATTATCGGGGATTCTGGGGTTCAGCCGCGTAGACAAGCTTGTATACTTCTTCGCACGAATTCTACGGGGTGCAGAGAGGAACAAATAAACATGCCAATCGCATTACTCTCAAGCAATGAGTAACGGGTTGAATAGCGCGACGAGGAATTACTGCAACGCAACCTTCAGAAAGGGCGGTAATTATCGCGAGAGCACCCACTCTCCCACTTCCCCAGCTCCACTTGCCATTTCCCTCCCCCTAGGACCCCTACGGAACTCCCAGAGGCGTGGGGGGGGGGCTGGACGAGGGGGCTGTGGAGGGAGGGAACGGCGGGGAAGGGGTTGTGGGGGGACGAAACGGACCTGAAATACAAAAGGGAAAACACACACTCATCGCTAGGAGACTGGAAGACAAAGCGAAAGAGAATCGAAGTGCATAGCGGCGTCGTGCATTATGAAAACCCGCGACGCGGAGGGTGAGGCTAAGTGACGGGGGATGTCGCCCTGTTAAAGGGGGCGGGGGGTGTCAGGGAAGGAAGGGAGGGGGCGGGCAGGAAGGAAGGGGGCGGCAAGGACATTTACGATTGTCGTCGGTGTTTACTCTCCCTTCAGAGGAGGGTGGGCGGGGTCGTCCGCGGATTGAAGGCATCGGACTGCTTCCGCGGCGGAGCTCCAGTGTGCGGCTCGCTGCACCACTAAACGGCGGCCGCGATGGCCACCGGCAGGCATTCGCGCCAACCAACGAAGAAAAGACGAACGAGGACGACGACTCTACCCTCGACGACGCACCACGCCACACAATCCCCTTCACCCATCGTGGAATCACACGCAGCTATATTTATTTATCTATAAAATATTACAGAGCAGTCAAATTAACGAAATGGAAGTCAAAGATGCTAAAACACTGTAAGGTGTAAGCTTTTTACGATAAGACTGGTTAAAGTGAGGCAGGTAGTGAAAGGGTGCGACACAAACATAACCCGTCTCCACGGCACCCGGAGAGTCACCGCTAGTCAACGGTTATTTCAATAAAAAACGATAAAGGTGAAAGAGTAAACAGCAGTTTGGAAAATTTAATTCAGTTTAATTCCTTCTTTCAAAGCGCCTTCACCAATGTTTCACCGGATGTCTGCGATAGCTTAACAAATCTTTTCCGCCAACGATGCCCAAAATTGAAATCTCATACAATTGAAAAGGTTTGTTAAAAAAACATTAACCTTTACAAATCTTCCGGGCCCAATAAAATGCCAGATCGTATATTTAAGGAACTAGCGCCGGGAATTGCACTACATTTAGAAAACATTTTTTAAGAAGTCAGAGCACAAGGTTCTCAGTGGTTGGAAAACGGCTAATATAACACATATATTTAAGACAATCGAATCGAATCGTAACTATTTTCTTCGCATCCTTATGATGCAAGGTCACGGAACACATAATTGTTAGTTCAATAATGGGTAACCTAGATCCTTAAGAGTTATTGATGAAAAAGCAGCACTGTTTCCGAAAGGGTAGTTTCTGACACAACTTGGGCTTTTTGTACATGATATTTTCGGTTAGGGAGAACATAATTGTCCGGTCGAGGCGGTTATTCTAGACTTAAAAAAAGCCGTTGACTAAGTGACTCAAAGCAAGCTGCTCGCAAAGCTAGAAGTCTATGACATAGTCATAAATAAACATATCCCATGGGAGATAGTAGACTGTATGAATGGTCGTGTACAAAGAGTAGTCATAGATAGTTTCAGCTCTAATGCAGTCGGTGTAACTTCAGGTGTTCCCCAGGTAAGTGTAATCGGACCCCTTTTATTCCTTCTTTACGTTGACTACATCAACTCCGTGGTTAATTATAACATATTTTTATTTGCAGACGATTGCAGGTTTATATAAATATCCGTAGTCTTGACAAATGCAATAGTATGACGTTCATGCAACACTTTGGAGTTATAATTAAATTTGAAAACGTGTAGTTATGGATTATTGGACTACGAGAATCGTTTTCCGAGTGTTTACCACATCAAAAATACCGAAATACAATAGGGGACAGAGTGATACTATATATCGTACAAAGAAATAAGGACACCAGCAGACAGCTAGCTACTCTCTAACGGCTTAGAACAGGTATCGAAGTGGTTTAAGGAATGAGGATTATAATTAAATATAAGAAAATGTACAGCACTAAAGTCTTGGCATAAAAGAAAAGATAAACAATACGTAAATTATCAAATAGATGTATCTAGCTAAGCATTTCCGCCAACAGGTCAAATACCTGGATGTTACACTGACATCAAATCTTTCATGGCGTACAACATTAAAATGATGCATGGGTTTGCCTTTAAGAAGCAAGGTTTCATTAGACGGATTTGAGGAAATTGTAATGAAAAAGTAAGAGAGAGGTGTTATTTCGATTTAGTAAGAACACATTTAGAATAAGCGGCATGTATATGGGGCACACCGCTCTTTGCGCTTCGCCAATCTCGAGCGACTGATACGCGAGATTTAATTGCATCGCGACAAACATCTGGGATACACGGGAGAAAACACTAATCAAAGAATTGGGTAAGGTGCAGAGAAAATCCACTAAGTTTGTTGGAAATTGTTACGAGAAGTAAGTAAGCGTCTCAAGTATGCTGGAGGAATTAGACTGGGAGCCTCTTGATTCTCGAAGGGAACAGCCAAGACTTAATCTTTTAGAAGGGTAAGAGGCACCTGAGTTTCATTGAGAAACAAGATGGAATCATTATCGCACTAAATAACATGTATATTGACCACCGGAATAAAATAAGAGAGACAGGAACCGTCACCATCAGATTCAAGTACTCGTTCTTCCAATGAATGATACGCAGTCATGGCAAATTGATCTCAAGAGACCGAAAAAATTAAATTAACTTAAATTATATGGATTAGTTGAAAACAATACTTATGGCATCGAATATACAGATAGCTATTATTCATTCTAGTGAATGTATAAACTAATAATTCTTGGCTGGTACCCTAACACCCCCCTCCACACGCCCTTACGACGGCTTACGGGATATAATTCAGGTGCAGAGTGGTGTATGACGAGAGTATTTGAACACCAGAAATGCAATATCAAAATTAAATGTTGTCCAATTTTTAGGGACCCAAGGAAACATTAAACAATTAAAAAATTACATAGATGGCTCATATGCAATAAGGTGTTCAAGTGAAAAATGCTTCTCTACTTAAGCACGTGGTATATGAGTAATACAGCGAAAGCTATTGCAAAACTACCAACCTTCATCCGAAATTAATCCTAAAGTCTTGTACTGAAAAATATGATACAGATAATTCATTCTCGTTTACATACAATTATATTTTTATTAATCTACTTAAACAGTCACCACTTGTGAAAGAATGAAAGGCAATATTTTGGTAAAACAATCATAGGGATGAAATAAACGGTAGACATAAGTATATCGTGTTCCTAAGATAACATGCGTCATTTCGAACTGTTAATTCATGTAAGTATCACGGAGATTCTTCAATGTCGAACGATATAATGGAAAATTTAAAATGATTTCTACAAGATAATAATAAACTTTGAAAATGGAAGCTTCAATGGCTCTCCTTGCAATTTGGTTTTGCGGAGCATCTGATTTCACTTCAATTTTGACAGTAGGTATGAATGATTGCCAGTTAAGTAACTCATCTAGCGCTCATTTCAAATGCAATTTTCCCTTCCCCGAAGCCTTTACTAAGGTGGAATGAATGAAAAAAGTTAAGCGGCCTCAGGGTACCAACTGCATCATCAAAATGACTTTCCTGAATGACTTAACGCTTTACCCGAGTTAGATGAAATGAAATTCCGACGAATAATGAATGTTGGCCACTGGCGGGCCTTATAGCACAGTTTTCATTCGTATTAGTACTACGAGTTAGATGATTTAAATTTATCAAGTAAATTAATCGTATAATAGTTTCACCAGTATCATTCCTGAGCTTAGATGATCACAGTTCGCTTAGTGAACGACGATTTTTTTGCATTTTAATGAACATTAATTTATTTTTATTTATTTAGTAACTTTATTGGGGCGAGATTGAGACTTTCTAGTCACTTCTTCCACCTAAACCATGTGCGTTAAATTGAAGATAACAAAACCCAATTATACACCCAAGGCCCATTGGACAAACACCCAAGCCCCATGTGGAGGTAAACCCACCTACGCGGGCATCGAACCCACGACCTCTGGGTTGGCAAGAGAGGTCGTTACCCCATTCGGCGAGGTAACGTACGTGTAACGTAACGGAGCGCCGCCACCGGGGCCTGCAAAATGTTTAGCCTAGATGCAATTTTGAAGAGCGAAAAGAAAATGCATTTGCAGGTATATTCTATGAATGATATTGCATACTGATCGCTTACACGAAAATCTAAAATATATAAAAATCATTTTTCCTGCTTTTTTCACGGAACAAATTGGCAGTTCGGCGTTTTCTACTTCTCATTAAGCTTATTCCTTTCACTGACGCCAAGAAAACGAAGAAATGCTACCACTAAAATCATCAGATTACTATCATGGAATGATGTTATAATATTTTTTATCATAACAGAGTAGTTACATTTCACGAAAGACTATAGTAGAAATTGTAAGAAAATTCCATTTAATCAAAGTACAGGATGTGGGATTAAGATTAAGATTGTGGATCGGATCCTTTAGTTATTTCAGAAATTATTTTTCCAGTTAAGGATAAAATAGAATACGATGAGAAGGGTAATAAAGCCACGATTACTTATCATCCATAGTATATGGTATGGCAAAATATATGGCACATGACAAACTATCTTGCGGGAAGAAAGTGTGAAATATTTATGTCGACAAAGACTCAAGCGAAGACTATTTGAGGCCAATGAGAATTGGAAAGCTAAAGAATTATATGGTCTCTTGGAGATTATGGAAGCATCTGAAGAAGCAGGAAGGAGAATAAAAAGGAAATGCAACTGCAGATGTTTTCTATAAATAATATTGTATGCTGATTATAAGAAGAAAGGAAGGGAGGAAACAGAGGAAGAATGGAATGAATGCTCACAGAGGAACTGGAAGCTGTGGAAAAAAGAAGAAATGACATAAAAAATGAGAGAAAACTCGATAATTGATTGAATATTTAAATGGGTACAAGCCATGCTGTAAGGTCTAAATTGCTAAAATGCTCGGAAGACCAATGGTAAAGAATACGTGGGGTAGAAGACCGATTACAGACACATAGAAAATTTGCAGCATCCTGAGAATGATTTGACGAACAAACCGGCAGCAGCTCCACTAACTGTGCCTATGGTGCCAATGGGTACAACACTTAGAAAAACTGTTATATAAGAAAAATACAGAAATGAATTAGAAGAAATTGTTATAATGGCGCTTGAAATCAAGTGTGTGGAGCCCATTACAGCAGAGGAAAAGGTGAAACAGGCACTAAGGAAGGTGAGGGATGGAAAGGCAAAGGGGGGTGGGGGAACAGTGATGAAATGTTGGGAATATGGACCTCCGCAACTTATAAGGCTCTATATAATATTCTGATATACTCTATAGGAGTTCAACCAAATTCTAGAAGCAGGTGAAAAACCGAAAGAATTGTATTTATCTTATTTATCCGTCATAAAAAGAAAGGCAAACAAGAAATATCCAAAAAATTATATGGGGATTAGTGTAATGCATCCATCAATAGAATTTTGAGTAGCATTTAACGAAACACGTTGAAATATGAGATCGAAGGGATGATGAGGGATTAGGCAGGGTTTACGCTAGAGCGATCCTGTTTGGAGCATATTTTAAGCCTTAGGGTAATAAGTGAGAAAATGTTCGCCAAGGATCAGAAGGTTGATTCGATATTCAAGGATCTGCAGAAGACCCTTGATTCTGTACCGATAAGTCAACTATTTAATTAAATGGAACATTACTGATTACATTTATATACGTACCAACATCCTCAAGCTGCAGTTTAGATAGAAAAGAAGCTCTCTGCTTTGTTCGGAACATCTAAAAGTCTTAGACATGGGTCTGGAATGTCCCCGACTCTTTTTAAAATATATGTGCAGAATGTGTTGGAACAATAGAAACTATCCTGTGTACATATAGGCGTCCCCTTTCGGCATGGAGTTATATACTCTGTACTGCAAGCGGCAATGAGATATTGATTGCTCAAATCCGGAAGGGTGATAAGTTTTTGATAAGAAAGTTATTCCAGGAGAAGGACTTCGAGTAAACTTCAATAAAACCGACTATCTTGTAGTAATTATAGATGAAAAAAATATTTATCTTCCCAAAGAAACCATACAGGCAGTAAAAGAGTTTAATTATTTAATCTCCTTTCTACACTAATTTACAGGGTGTGAATATGATGTAGAATACAGAGTATTACAAGTTCGACCGGCAACTAAAATGTTACATGCGGTTCTACGGAGCAGAGTTACATCTAATGAAATAAAAAAACAGAAGCCTTTAAACAATAGGTGTATGTATGAGGGGCAATCAAATGAAAACCTAACGGACGAACACACTAGACCAAACCACGCACCAACAAGGACATACAGGGACGCACCCAAAAGTGGTAGGACTGATTTTCTCTGACGCGAACGGAGCGGTGGAGGGGGGTCTGCCTGGCAGGGTAAGGTGGAGGAGGCTTTTAGCAACAGACCGACACCAACCTCAGTCACCTGTGGGCTGTCGTTGAGTGAGGACACCGTTTTTAGTGAAGTAAGTTTTTTGTCCGCGTCGAAAAACAAACAGCATCGATACATAATGACAGTTTAAATATACAAGGAACGTAGCTACGGTCGTGAATCAATGTAAGTTTACGGTCCCGGTATTTTTTTGTTTACATAATAAGAGTGTTGCCACCTTTTGCGAGGACTATTTGGTATGGCGGGTGTTCGGTTTTTATTTGACTGCTCCTATAGTAGATCGATTCCTGAATAATGAGGAAGAGAGCTGGACTCTGAGTGAACTCCTGAAGAATAAAATACAAGCTGAGGAGTTGGGGATAGGAGCCTGAATATCCACGTAAGAAAGGAAAAAACGAAGAAATTAGACTAGTCATAGGCATGACAGAACAGTGGCAGAAAGAATCCAGGGACTAGATCTCCAATGGGGGAGCCATGTTTGAGGAATGGACGAGGGAAGGTGGCCAAGAACTCTGCTGGAATGGTTACCACCAAGAAAAAGGGCACGTGAACCACGAAGAAAAACATTTGAGAGCAGAATAGTCTCTGCGATGAGGGATCGAGGCTTGGAAAAGGATGGTTTCATTGATCGAGAAGGCTGACGTAGGTACGTGCACGTGAATATAAGGTTCCACTGAAAGTGGAAGGGAACACAAAAGTAACGAAATACTATTATAGATATATTACCGTTAAATATTTCAGTTTGATCCAATTTAATGGATTTAAAACCTTTAATCTCCCAAAACGAATAATGGTGTTCCAAAAACTAATCATAAATGGTTTCGATTATTTACTTGGAAAAGGATATGCTTAATTATAATAACATAACGGCCGTTCATCATATGAATAACTCATCTCTTGTTGGAACCTAAAAACACATTAGCAGACTACCTATGCTATAGAATTTTTGTCGTGAAATTAAAACCAACCATCGAGTTGATTACTGCATTTTTCTATTAAATGTTTAAATATAACATAGCCAACCAAAAAAAAACACGTAAATCATCCAAGTGCACAGATATTTGTAAGCGAGTATCATTCTATAATAGAATAGAACACGCGTTGGTAGAATATAATGTATGTAGCAATTTGATATTTATTTTCAAGATCCGTCGGCACCAACCACCCGTACCTCGCACAGGGGGATTCACTTAATTTAGACGAAGGAAACTAACACTATTCGATTAAAAAAGTTAAAGGGAATAGTTTTTCGTCGCCTAACAGTTGGCAGCTCCGCTATCGACAACGCTACGACGGCGGTCGTGAGCCCCTCCCCCCACCTTCGATCCACTCTGCACCCGTGCCTCCCCTCCCCTTAACCTCCTTGCCGCCCCTTCCCGCCTCACCTATCTACCCATTTCCCGCCATATCTCTCCCCCTCTCTCTCATATCCTGCAACATTCCTGCGTAACGTCGCTACCGAAACGCCTTCGCCTTGGCGGTGGAACAACGCGACTGCCTCCACACGCAACCGACGGCAGTCGTCTCTAAATATGTATTCTCCCTCACCTCAAGGTTCTTCCACAGCCTCTCTCTCTACGGGGGAAGAAAAGAGAGAGGGAGAGGAGCCTCGCATGCGCGAACTGCCCTTTGCTAACACGTGTGTTCTGGCACTTGATAACCGCGGCAGTTTACCGCCACTATTAAATATTAGAGCTGAACAGGGCGGAAATCGAAACAGTGAGAGTACCCCAGAATCGCTAACCACGTCATAAAAGTCAATGCCTGCAATGCATTTAAGTGTCTCATGTTACTCATCTATCTTTAACTTATATTTGCATTTTTTTAAGACCAAAGAATCTATTTTGGATTTATAAACATGAAAGTTTGAATAGGATTTTGAGGTCCAAGAATAATTCGCATATTGACAAACGGCTCTGCCAGAGTTTTTATGCGTTCAAGAATAGTTATCATTCACGCTGAGAACGACAGACTTTGAATTGGTATTTATTTTCTAGCCCTCACAATTAAATAACAGAATGAAAAATTCATGCATGCAATTATCTTTAAACGAAGTTTTGCTCTAATTTGCATAAAAGGCTGTCGGATTTTTAAAATACAGCACTACCCTGGGTGAAGTTTAGCCATTTCCGTCTGGCTCATCAAATCTTCTAGCACCTGATGAAGGAAGACAATTTGCTTATTCAAAAAGAATATTTTTATTGCGACCTAGGTTTCATAACATCTTTATACCGGAAGACATTACGCCGTAATAAAGCCTATGACGTAATAAAAATATTCTATCTGGAAAAGCAAAGTGCCTTCTTTCATCATGAAGGATTTTCACCATGTTACGCCTGAAACTGTGTTATTTACTTCTAGCACCTACCGAGGTAACCCAAGAAGTAACGTTTTATACATCACCCTTTAATACTTGGGACACAAATCAATAAAGAGAAAACTATATTTAATAGTAAGAAGAGTAATAATGATAATATAGAATATAATAAAGGAATATATGTAGGAATATACATGCATATATACATATAGGATTATATGTAGGAATATACATACATATATACATATAGGAATCTATAGGAATAACATAGAATATACAGGTATATAAGAATAATACAGAATATAGTTAAAAAATTAAACTAACTAAAATTTGACCAACAAAACTACGAAGGGTGTTCAAAAACGAGTAATTAAACATTCTTTAATCACTAAATTTATGTCGCATGTTTTTAATTATATGTTATATATAGTAGATACAGCGGAAACGTGGTCGCTGAAGCAGGAGGATGGACTTAGACTGGAGGCTATTGAAATGTGGGTTTGGAGAGGAATGGAGAAGGTGAAATGGACCGAAAGGAAAACAAATGAGGAAGTACTGGCGATGGTGGGAGAGGAGAGGGGTTTGTTGAGCGAAATCCTATGGAGGCAGGAAAAATGGATGAAAGGCGTACTGGGCGGTAATGGAATGTTGAAGAAGGTAATAGAGAGGAGAATGTTAGGCAAACGAGGAAAGGGCAGGAAGAGGATAGGGATTTTGGACGGGATGAAGGGAGGAAAGAAGTACACAGAGATGAAGAGGGACCTGATGTAGAGTAGGTTACTGGATTGGGTTTTGTTTGGAGTCACAAAATATGTATTTGATAGTTGTGTCCATCCAAGAACCTACCTTAACCGGTAGATTGCCTAATAATGGATACAGCAATGTATATGCATAAATATTTCATTGTTTTGCATTCAGTATTGCGACAGCGGAAGCCACTGCAAGTTGAAACATGTTCAGTCCGCTAGCGGCAACGACACGCTGGCCGCATTCAAATTTTGTCTTCGTCTAAACAAGTCGTCAGCCGAGGTTTATGTTATGCTACAGAAGACTTATGGGGAGTCTGTTCTCCCCCAAACCAAGGTTAGAACACAGATAAAAATTTTGAAAGAGCGGAGGGTCAATCAATCGGAGCGGAGCGGAAGACAATTTCAAAGGGGGGTGCACCCGGAGCTCAAGTAACTGCTCTCACAGAATAAATATTGATACCGCTGCTATCACCGTGGAAAAAATCGAATAACGTTAAGAGTATATAGTAAGAAATATTGAAAATTTAATTTGGGTGTCACCCACAAGTTGGTGACAGAAAAATTACACACGATAACTGTTTCTGTTCGTTGGTTCCACGGGACAACTTGAAATCGCAATAATCTCGCAAAAAATCAATGTGAAGAGTGTTACTCATCCCCCATATAGTCTCCCTTTTGTTTTTTTAGTTCCCCAATGCAAAGAAACACCTTAGTTGAAGGATTTTTCATCGTCAGAAGCAGTCGTGGGCGAACAGAACATGTTTCAATTTCAATGGCTGCCGCTGACGTAATACTGCAGCCATGTCAATGAAATATGTACCAACTATACATGAAAAACTACTGTCTAAAATTTACGTTTCACAAAATTTATTATGCGAATAAAACATTATGACCTTTCTTTATTGCATAGCCGATTTTGGTACATTCACTCACTCCAAATCACGTATTGTATTTGCTACGACATGGCATAAGAAAAGCTCCGGAAGCAATTGCGAATATGTCTCGTATATGCCATTGAAATTTTCCGAAGAGCGAGCAAAGAGAAAAACCCTCACTTATAAAACAGTAAAAAGTATGCTACAAATATCGTACATGAAGCCATTAAGTTTAAGATATGCATGCTTTTGTGAAATTATGCCATGGTTAATAGTCTTAGCTAGTAGGAAATTGGTAGATGTTTTTTCCATTAAACTAATTCAATCGTAATTATTTGTAACAAAGCGAACATTTGAATTTTCTCTCCATCCTGGGATCAAAATAAATTCTGGATATCGCGATGAAAACAGAAAGAAAGGAAATAAATACATATTTCTGTAGTCATTACATTTCTATTCCATTGTAGTTAGGGTTTGCGAATTAATAGTTGCAATAGAGTCTTTAACTATAGTTTAAATAGCGCATTGACTATTATTTATAATATAGTTTTCCAAAAAAAGATACAAGGAGGCTAATCAAATTACTTCAGGACGGGAGACAAAGTCCTAAATCATGTGAGATTGGCACTTCCACAGTTTTCCAGAGAGATCTAGTGAAAATAAAATAACGGAGCTTGGGTAAAGGTGATATTGTTTTGTGATATCACCCCATTGGTAGTGCAGTCAGTAGCCGCTCGCACTACCTATTTAAGGTCTACCAACTGTCACTTTTTCGTAATGCAGGGTCAGGGGTTTGAAAATATGAAACCAAATTTAGGATTAACAAATAATAAGTAGGAGAAAAGCTAATTTTCCATGTAAATATGTTTTAAATGGTTTACCTCTCCTAATGCATCGCCGGAACTGTAGCTGTCGCGGATGTATTAGTCTCGAAAGTCCATCATAGCGTATCTAGATTTCCCCGAGGTACACACACACTAACATCCAGACATCGACAATGCAATGGGGGAATACTCGAGCCAACTCAGTCGCTCCACCTCATACACACATACATACATACATATATATATATATATATATATATATATATATATATATATATATATATATATATATATATATGAATCAGATTCTGATGACGACGGCGAGGCCGTCGAAACGTCAATACATACTGTGAGTGTCCTTAATTTATTTTTCAGTGCGTTGAATATTTTGTATCCGTGTGTTTGTGCGTCACCGGAGAGCGTCAACTTCAAAGATATATATATATATATATATATATATATATATATATATATATATATATATATATATATATAAACCCAAAGCGAAAACAACACCGATTCTAATATTGTCAATTTAGAGTCAGAAAATTGTATTAATTCCCATACGAAATCCGTGAAAGCGGGAAAAGCGATGCATAGAGCCAATTTTGTTCATTTGAAACATTTCCAAAAGCCGGAGACAAATTAACCATGCACTCATTCAGTGTCTCCTCTAATTTTATTTTTCACGATGGATTGAATCCATGGATCCAGAAGCCATTATATCCCGTCAATTCACCGGAGTAAGAGATGGCGAGTGATAAAATAAGCCAGAATTGATCAAATCGACTGAGGAATCAAGTCGAGGTCCCACGATGGAAATCGATAAAATGAACATAAGCGAGCGGGATCATCCTATATTTACATCTACATACGCAACACCCAGAAGCCCGGCGCAAGGGCGTGTGGCGGGGGGTTTTGAGGTGCCGCCATACATGTGCAAACATTAGTTAATACATACTTTGAATACGTGTTAGCTCATACACAACTCTCGGGCTCATAAATGCCTACATAAGTCATGCAATAACTACTGCCCTTGACTGATTCGTCAAATTCTAACATTCAAATTTTTTCAAAATTTTTTGGTCGCTAGGGTTCAATTTTGTTATGATTGCGTATCGTGTTGAGGAAGAACGAGTTCTTGGATCTGTCTATGGTATTGTTTCTCTCTTACATTATCCCGATGGTCGAATATACTATTATAAATTGGGGACATTATAATTCCTTCAGTATCTTGAGGAAACTCGGTTTCCCCTGTACCTTTTTAAAAGTCTCTCTTCCTTGGCATCTACTATAATTGACATAAAACTATCCTGAGCTGGATTAAAGTCTTTTTGAATGATCCCGTACAAAGGATAGTCATAGATGGTGTTAGATCTATTACGCTTCCGGTGCTCTCCAGGGAATTTTCATCGGACCTCTTTTATTTCTTCTTTACGTTAACGACATTAACTTCGAGAATGATACCAACATACGTTTATTTGACGACGAAGCAGTGGTTTACAGATATATATCCGTTCTCCAGAAGATAAAGTAACATAAACAGATAATATCAATGTAATTCCTCGGCCCCAGTGGCGGTGGGGTAACGTCCTCACCTGCCAATCCAGAGATCTTGGGTTCGATTCCCGCTTATGTGGGTTTTTCTCCATCTAGTTACACACCTTGAGTGTATGTAACTGTTACTACTGTACATATCATTGTTAAAAGTCCGATTTAATGGCCAAAGTGCTGTTTTCGGATTAATATGAAATAAAATTAAATAAATACAACGTTGCTGGGAGACATGTCAATTAGAATTAATTTTAAGGAAGTGCGCATGATGAATTTTGTAATAGGAGTAGTTCACCCGAAAGTCTACCAAATGAAAAATAGACAATTAAGTAGACAATGTAGAATCGATTTGATACTCAGGCGTTACCATTACTCACGACCTCTCCTGAGTAGTACAGCGGAATATCTTACTAAAACTTATAATAAATATACATAACTAACTAAAAATTTGGCAAAGAAGGATAATACTGAATGAGCACAGGATATTGTGAGATGTTAGATGAGATGTTAGATGATAAGCTAAGTGACGATTGAAATGAATTAACTGATGAGGCAAAATTTGGCAATAATTTAGCATAAAATTACTTTTATAATTCATTCTTTTCAGGAAAAAAATGGCCATATGCTTTAATTAAAGTTCATTATCTGTTGAGGAGACACATCTAAGAAAAACGAACTCCATTGGGTAAATATTTTCATTCCCCATTTATAAAGGTATCGATCTATAAACTACACAATATACAAAAAAAATGTACGAATGCCATGGTTGTTTCCGTAGTTTACATGTAATATGTACGTATAAAATCACAACGAGGATTACATGTAGACTAGGAGAAGACCACATACGTAGGCGTCAAATTGTAGTCTACGGCACATCCGTCAACCCTCGCCCGACCCCTGTGATCCTCCTCCGCCCACGCCGGCCCTCGCCCCCACCCTCCACCACCCCTC
Source organism: Hetaerina titia (assembly GCA_037158775.1). Classification (NCBI taxonomy): domain Eukaryota; kingdom Metazoa; phylum Arthropoda; class Insecta; order Odonata; family Calopterygidae; genus Hetaerina; species Hetaerina titia. The sequence goes on along the minus strand of CM073772.1, from coordinate 104,989,563 downwards.
CTCGTCCCCCGCCACACATACACACACACGCACGCAAGCACGCACCCTTTCGCCCCACGAGATGAGCAAGGGCCCTTCTTCCTCCACAACCGCCCCCCCTCCCCCGACCACGCCCTTTTCCTGCCCTCCCCTCCCCGCTCCCCTTCTCCACTCGCAAAATCAATCTCCCGCTAGATTCATTTCGTTTCTTCTCTCTCCGAATCATGGCTCTACTCGCAATTACCTCCCCGATTCCTCGCCCCCCCTTTCCCACCCCTTTCCAACCTCACCTGCATCATCCCTTCATTCATGCCCTGGCTACCCTTTTTTTCATTCTCTCCCTCCGACGACACAGCGCCTTCTGCATTCCGTCCGATTGGGATACGTGGTGGACAGCTTGACGTGGCTTGAAGAGTTCGGTGGCTCTTCCATCCAATTTGTTCGCTCTTCCGCCCCTCATAATAGCCGTAATACGAGGAGGGTTATCAATAGCTATTTTGAATGAATGGCACACAAAAGAAATATCACGAGCTTTTGGGAAGTCTAAATATCTATGAAATTCGAGTCTCGGTGGGGATGGACACATTATTACAGAGAACATGCTCGACTCCTCTGCAGGTAAGCGGTGACATTTTATGAAATGAAGATAAATTAGGGATGCATATGCGTAAAAAAGTGTCCATCGAAGAAAGGATATCGCCAAACTTAGGTAATGCAATTATTCGCGTTAATTATTCTGTATATTCCGTGAACACACCATAATAATGCTCATCTACTATATGTATATATAAAATACGATGAGTAAGTAACAAATATAAATATGAAATGGAAAATATTCACGAGTAGTGCGCTTTAAGAGTTGAACCGTAGTGAAAGAATATCGATGGGTTTTGAACAAAATATCAATTTTAACTGCGATAAATAAATTAATAAGCAATTTACTTCACTATCCAAGTATATGGGGTACTCAGTACTCCAGAGGTAGAGCGTTGAACTACTGACCGGAGGGCCCGGGTTCGATGCCCGGACAAAGCCTCTCTGGGGATGCTCAGCTCCACCCAAGCTGTGTGATTTTTCGGGTACCAGCTCTTCTTGGGAAGCCATACTCGCATAACCGACACAGAGAAAGGAACTAGCCCCCCTACCATTATGTGTGAATTTCACACGCCGTAGGGCTTAGTACTGGGTGAACTCTATCATCACCTACAAAGCCGACCTTCGGGTTGATTACTGTATCTATGGTTTTTTATCTACATATATAAGGAAATGATTAATTTTTTGCACAGATTTGACAGAGTATGCTCACGGTTGAAATAGAGCAGTCAATGCAAGTAGTAATTGGTAAGTACACGTAAAGTATCCCTGTGAATGTAGTACGAGTACGTTAATAGACTCTTTGATTGCACTATGAGTAGCAATCTTCGACAAATTGATATATTTTCATTTCACCCAGCAAAAATCGCTCTGCCTGTTCTTAAATTTTCCAATTAATCTCTTTTGGAACCACTGATACATTGGACAAGCCTTATGTACCGTAAACATTATTTAAATCGTATGGTCTAACGTACCACCGAAGTGACTACCATCTCTCAGAACGAAATTTTCTGGCTATCTCTCCCCATCGTCTCCTTCCACGCTCTGAAACGGAGTAAGGATGAAGGTAGACAGCCCTAGTGTCCCCACTGACGTGATCAGGTTTTTGGGCTCTCCGAATCCCTAGCCCTCTTGCGTCCCTGGGGTGAGATTCCTTCGGAGGGCAATGCAGAGCGGAGCAAGGGAGCCCCAGCCAACTCCCCGAGCAGTAACTGCCAAAAAAATTAACAAGCCGAACAAAAAAATAGACTGGGATGCACTATGGAGGAGGAGTAGATTATTATCCTGTCGGTGAGTTTTGAAATGTTCATTGATAACAAAAGGAAGGCGGAGAATGTATTGGTGCAGAAATACTTTGTTATTTTATAATAATTTATTAAATTATTCGTCGTTCGTTTTCAAGTGAGGGTATTACTCTGTGGCACTAACCATCTCCATCATTCATAGACGAAGTAATTTGCAGTAATCTTTCCGATTTCACTTAGGGTTTGCTGAATAATTATGCATAATATTGTAACCCGGAGACTGGTTAACTGCAGCCTCCCATACTTCTCTGGCGAATATTAACTTCTTTGAACGCCCTAAGAGGTCTTATGTACAATCCTCTTTACTTGGCCTACGCATTTGTAACTTGGCTTTCCATTCTACCCCCATCCATTGTGCTCCTAAGAGACTCATAGTTTTAAGCTTTGTCCAATTCAGCTGGTTCTTTTTTATACGATGTAGTTTCCAACTCCAACGTTCGAAGAGTTCTATTCTTCTCTCGTCTGTATTTTCAATGGTCTCTTATCCATACAGTGAAATAACTCCACGGAAGTGTTTTCGCGTATGGCTTCCAACTCGTAATCTGTAACCCACTTTGAACGTAAAAGTTGCTTCCTCTCGGTAAATGCCCTCCTCGTTTCAGGCACCTCCGCTTGATATCCGTCAAGCTCCATCCATCCCATCTTCGAAGTATCGGAAAGTCTACTTGCTCTTTCGCTCTTCGCGAAGTAATATTTAGCTTCTCCAGCCCTACTCTCTTCCGGTTATTACAATTCTATATTTCTCCCGCTTTATTTTCGTGTTATACATGATTTGTATTGAAGTATCGGGAAAAGTTTAGGAAAAATAGGATTAATTCAGATATTGCTACAATGCCTCGAAATTCTTCCAAGTACATCCCTTGAGCGTGGATACACTTTTTCCGGCGATTTTGCCACGACTCGAAGGCTCCCTGGTGGGCGGATTCCGGAAGGTCCTCAAACGTACGCGTGCAAGCTTCTTTGACGGCACTTAGGGTCCCATGGTGGTGTCCTTTGAGGGAATAATTCACTTTTGGGAATAGGAAATAGTCTGCTGGTGTCAAGTCGGGACTTTAAGGGGGTTGGGGAATCGTTGTGATGTCGTTATGGAGGTCTTCGAAAGCAGACACTAATCTCTGCTCTTGGTCGTCCGTTAAGACCTTAGGGATGAGTTCAGCGCAGATCTTTTGCATTGCCAAGTTTTCAGTGATGATGGTATGCACTGCCATCTTATCAAAGCCAATACTATCTGCAATCATGCGCACGCTTAACCGACGGTCTGAGCTCAGCACTTCACGTATACGTCAGGAAAAAATTGTTACCGATACCTTTTATACAAAGCTTGTGACCTTGACGTAAACGTGCTGTTGCGCCCAAGGATATTAGCACAGCAAATCGGATAAATTAAATTATGGAAAAGTATCATATCTTAAACTAATGTATCAAGTAAGAAGGATATTAGCCCTAACCACATGCAACTTAAAATGTTTAAAATAACTCATTTTGAGTGGCAATTTATGTTTACAATATTGACATTAAGTATCAATATTATTATTAGGTAATCTACCGGTTAAGGTAGGTTTTTGGATGGACACAACTATCTAATAAATATTTTGTAACTCCAAACAAAAGCCAATCCAGCAACCTAATCTACATCAGGTCCCTCTTCATCTCTGTGTACTTCTTTCCTCCCTTCATCCTGTCCAACATCTCTATCCTGTTTCTGCCCTTGCCTCGTTTGCCTACCATTCTCCCCTCTATTACGGTCTTCAACATCCCACTGCCGCTAAATACGCCTTTCTTCCATTTTTCCTACCTCCTTAAAATTTCTCCCAACAAATCCCTCTCCTCGCCCACCATCCCTAGTACTTCCTCATTTGTTTTTCTTTCGGTCCGTTTCACCTTCTCCATTCTTCTCCACACCCACATTACAAAAGCTTCCAATCTACGTCTATCCTCCTGCTTCAGCGACCACGTTTCCGCGCCGTACGCTCCATATCAGTTTTTACGAGTCTTTTCTTAACCTCCTTACTCAACGTCCCCGTCATCAACTCCCTCCTCCTTGAGAAAGCCTCCTTGCCTGGTGCAATCCTTCTCCTTACGTCCCTACTACTTTAACCGTATTGATCTAAAACACTTCCGAGATATCAATAGTATCTGATGAAAAATATTCTATACTGTAAATACATAAAATCGAACTGTACTGGTATAACAGTACTGTTATACGTTTGTGCATATCAAAAATAGATTTTGGTCGATCATTTAATGCATCGTTCAGTCGTCTGTGGAATGAGGACTACTGAAAAAAATCCCGGCCATGAAATCTCAAAATGTATTCAAAAAGCTCTAATAAAATATATGAAGGCAAATCAATCCAGTTGAAATTGTAGTTTTTTGTGAAAGTGAAAGAATTTTTCATTTTTGTGTAAGAGAAAGAAGTGTGCATTTCTCATTGTATTTAAATGAAATGCTGAAGAAAATATGTATTTTAATATTTTCGTCAAATTTATTTTTATTATTATCACCTTAATACTGTTACTGCTACTGTCTACTTGCTACTGTCTACTTGCTACTGTCTTATTTTGCTATTATTCAATTAATTTACCGCTTTTACTAAGGGGACTGAATATTCCTGTAACAATGTTATCATTATTGTAAAACTTATTATTATTATGAAAAACAATCAAACAATCAAAATATCGTGTTAAGACTAGAAGTAATATAAATGCGAATGAAAGAGATAAAGGTAAAATATTAATTTAAGTATAATTATTAACTGTCAGCGTTTCAAGTAATTAGAAGACATATATCCACACTGGAATGATGCAAACCCCTGACCGCTGGTGTCCACACACTGGTACGAAAATGTCGTTTTCATCCCTCTCAATTACAAGTTCACTCTCCTTCAAATAATAAAAACCGCGAAATATCCAATATAAGTTGAAATTATTTATATAAATCGTCTCTTTATGTACGAATAAGTAAAAATTTTAAGGAATAAGTTTATTTGAACAGTCACACACTGAAATGATCGTTCCAAAAATTTTGCATAAATGAGACGAAATTTCTTATCGTTGCTATAAAAAGTTGAAGGAAGGACAATTGTCTCATCAACGGATTCGACATCCCTAAGAAAACCTGTGCTAAAAAATGCTGAATCTTGGAACACTATTTATCTCTGAGATCCGATTTTGACGTAAATCGAGTTCCAATTCTTTCCCTTGCTATTATTTGCTCTCAAATTACAATTATGGATTATTCCTGTTAAGAGATGTGAAACTCTCATGCCAGCTCTGAAAAACACCTTCCCTTACTTTCCATTAAGGGACCAATCAGTCAATGCATTTCGATTTCCTAATGGTGACAACAGCCACAAAGCTTTTTAATATGCCCGTTCACTCTCCCTCTCTTTCTCTCTCTCAAGATTGAAATCGTACCCCCAGGAATGGTGACTCGTGGGTTTGGGGATCGTGAGGGTTCCCTTCGAATATCCCGGCGAACATGAGGGCCGGGTACGCATATATGCATACGTGATAGGCCTTAGAAAACCGAATAGCAAAGGAGATACGTGTGTGGATATATATATGTACATATTTTATATATATATGTATATATACATGCATACATATTTTTGTATGTGTGTGTTTTGTGTGTTCTTGGCCTACGCCCACGCATTCCCGTTCCTCATAATACAGGGAACCGAGGGGCGGGGTTGGGGTCAAGTTGGGAGGAGGGCGGGAAGGGTGGGGTGAGCCGGCCCGGGGGAACTGGGGTGTGAGGGGGAGGGGGTGGAGGTGGTCCATGGAGTAGAATGCTCATGCGTCCCCCCCTCCACCGCTCGCATACCATTAAACATCCCCCTGCTCCCTTCCTCCACTCATCCCATCCCCTCCAACCCCACTTCGCGAGAGAGCATCCCAAGATTTCACGCAGACTCCACCCATTTTAAAGGGAAACGACTGATTCTAGCTCGTCCGCTTGCGGTCCTCTCATCTCTTCTCCTGGGGACGATTTAGCAAAGAATTTTTGACGAAGAGGTAAAGGTCATACGCTGCGCAAACGACACTAATCATTAACATCAACAAATCCGTGCTGAATGGAGACAGGTCGGTCGTATTTGATCATTTTCCGAGTGCTCAACCCGAGGGAACTCTACATTTGCCTCGGAGGGGACCAATGGAGGAAATGAGATACTCGCCATGCACCCCTGTTTCCATGGAACTGATTTGCGGACCTTCAATGCCAACCGAAGATTTCAACACCGACAGCATCGATCCTTATTAAGTTAGTAGTGCGACATCTGTCACCCATGGCGAAGAAATATCCTCATAAAAGTTCTACCATGTTACTTTATCACGCAGCGGTGAAAATTTAAAAAATGGAATACCCACATACCACAAGTTGAGCCTGAACACATCGAATATACTATAACCATTCGTTAAATTAACCCTTCTATATACTTTTTGGTTGAATGCGCGACTATGTAATTATTCACCTGTTTATGCAGTGTATTAGACGCTTATATGATAACAAAATTAATGAAGATGATAAAAAATATTACTCTCCAGATAAAGCCATTTAATTAAGAACAACCTACCCCATATTAAATTACAACACTAGTGTCTAATTTTATACAATCTAAAAACTAGGCTTTTCGTGTTTAGGCATCAATCGATATCTCCGTGAAGTTTCACTAAAATGGATCGTGCTTATTGGAGAACATTATTTAGAGGAGTCATTAAATGCAGTGAGTTGGTCAATGTTTCCACAAGAAACAGAGCTCTCTCCACTGCTCGAATGGTACTCTCAACTTCTACCCTTCTTGAAATCTGAGCTCCAGCTTATCTCACCCGAAACAACTTCCCTCCAATTGCGGTGCAGTAAAATGTTCCTAAAGTGGCGGGTAAGACCTGTGATTACAGCGCTGGGCTAATAAACGGACGACCCGGGTTTGATTCTCGGGCCGCCTCTGATAACATTCAACTTCCCTAAATCTGTGCGACTTTTCGGGTAACAGATCTTCCTGGGGAACCACAGGGAATGTGGAATTCGCCTCTCTACCCTGATGAATGAGTTTCTCACGCTGAGACATACTAAATCTTAATACTAAAGTCCATAAAGCGCGCTGTTTCGGAATTAGTATTAAATGAGCTCCACTCTCGAGTATATCAAAGCAATCGCCAAGTTGATTACTGCGGTTTTTCAAAGTGAACCGAAATCAAAGAACATTATCACCTCTGTAGCAGTCCCGCTATTCAGGTGAAATACCAAAACGTGGCCACTACGAGTTTACTATTATGAATTCCCTCCTCTTCCTTCCCTCTTTTATTCAGGAAGAAACTGCCACCCCATTAAAATTAGATCACTTCATACTAGTGCAGAGAATAGAAAGGTTAATTTTAAAATTGGAAGGCAGACGCATTCTCCCTGGCCATTTAGACATTAATCTCCCTTCATTCTACCCTACACAATCCACTTCGAAAAAAATACCATGTATAAAAATAAAACAGTCTGAACCATGCCAAAATATATTTTCCATTGTTTGAGCGGATGTTAAAACATTGATTCGGGTTTTCATTTAACATTATCATTACCGAGTTCTTCTGTTGCGCAGCGAACATTTTCCTAAGTCGAAAGTTTCGTTCTTCATACTGATCAAGTCGTAAGGACCGGTGTACGGTTAAAGCTTTGGCCAGTGGCCGGACACCCCCTGCCACATGCCCTCTTGGCAGCTTACAGGCTAGAATGTACCTCAAGAAATTTAGAAAGTATATTCGAAGAGAATAAACGTTTTATTTGTGTCGAGTGTTACATGTAAGGTTACTGGATGCTACCTAATAAAATTAGATAAATTCACGTCCGCATCTTAAGCCAATCTCAAAGTTTGAAAAAAAACGACGAAAACCATGACATTTTGTGCAAGACTTAGTTTCACGTCCGTCGTAGAATTTTTCTTTCTGAATCACTCCACACCTTGATTTCTTCGAATACGCACCTACCTATTCACCTGCAAATCTCTCTTTCACCTACAAGCCTCTCTCTCTCGTATTGGGCGAATGACCATGCGCTTTCAATTCGAGGAGGAAGGAGACTTAGTTGCATGGCAATATTTTGAGTAACTCCGAGGCGACCTCCCCGGCAGTGAACATGTCACCTTGCGCCAGTCCATTGTTATTTTTTTTTAACTTGGCAGGCGGATTTAGGACGTCGTTCCCTCGGTCGGAGAAAAAGGACTCATCCCCTTCAAGTGTTTAGGGGGGCTCAGAGCGGTGGCCCTGTTCCCTCCCCTCCCAACCTTTCTCGGTGGCTCCGAAATAGGGCTCTATTCTACCCCACCCCTTATCGTCGCCATCCGCACCAACACCATAAACCACAGGGCTCTCCTTCCGTGTTCCTACTTCGGCGCTGCTGCTGCTGCCACTCTGCTATCGCCTTCCTTCCTCCGATCGCGTCGTAAGATCTTGCTTGTGTCACGGGAGAGAGGGGGGCTGGGGGAAGGGAAGTCGGGAGTGGAGAGAGGCAGGGAGCCGAGGGGGGCGGGAGGGGAAAAGGAGAGAGAGAGAGAAAGGCGTGGCTCTCGGCCAGATAACCTAGCGATCATTCAAATCAGAATTGAGTCTATTCGGCATGGATATGAACATTAAATCTTTTGTAGATTTTACGTTGGCGTAGCTTAAGAGAAGCACTCGGATAACATAGCGCATAGAGACGTTAAAAAGTCGGAAATAGAGATGTGAATTTCCTTTGATGACTTAATTTTCCGTAGGAGGCGGATGAGAGTAAGGTAGTTGCTTTCGTGGGCGCCTTGTTTTTTATCTTCGGGAGCTAAACGACCGCCGTCAACTCTCCTTTCTTGGCTTCCCAATGCAATTTCTTGGTCTTCTTCGTTTGCATCGGCTTCATATACAGAGCATCGGGAATGTGGCCAAAGCAATTAGTAACGTATATGGGAAATGGTTCACATAACCCTCCAAGTTTTTGGTTTACGAACCGCGGTGTAATTTTGAGTAACGAAGTGGACAAAAAAAGTACTTGAAAGGCAATGTATATAAACAACTGCATGTAAATGATGAACTAAAGGATAAAAACGATTTTCTAATATAATTAACTGCCAGTATGGAGTAAATCGCAAATTTTTAGAGTCCTAAAACAACATAGTTAATTCATCAGAAAACGTACTTAATTCATTTATATTTATAAAAATAGAAAATTTGAAACAAATATATTAACTGATGTTGAGGAAGTGAAAAGATGGTCTCAATTTTTAATATAAACCTAGTCAAGTTCCGGTTTATTGATTACGGGACAGAGCTCATTAATATTTGTAGTAGTAAGGTAAATCAAGTAAGGAAAATTGTTTTGAAACTAATTTTTAGATTGAAAAAAATATGAAAATGTAATGAGAAGATTGTTACTAGAAGAGGTTTTTATTTTAATAGTAACTTTATTATGAACTTTCCCGACATAATATCTACGTGGTAAGGATTAAAACCTGGGTTTTAATGTTCGAAATTTGTTAACCAGCGTACAGCATGAATCATGCCACTCATCCATAATGTACGATAAATATTAAAACTTTATTTTACATAGATTGAGAAGCAGGAAAAGCCACAAGGACAATTAATTTAAATACATTGACAGTCGGCCAATCATAGAAAACATCCGAGGGGTCATTAACTTTTATACATCTCTGTTATTGTCTTTTCAATTCATAGCCTGGAAGTGATAATGGGCTTCATCAGGCAAGAAGCAAAGTAAATTATTGTTTGTCATTTAATTCCAATAGGATATGCAAAAACAGGAATACCTTAGCACCTAAAAATGGTTAAAAGAATTACCATTTATTTTGGGTCTGATATGAAAAATGTATTCATGGCACCCATGCAAACTAAAATAATTTTTCGGCTAAAAATTCGAATTAACTAAAGAAATTAATTGCTGGAATCACAAAACGCCTTCATCATGTCTCAAAGGTAAGGGGCGAAAAAACTTCTTTTTAGAAAGAATAGCTACTAAAGGTGGCCTGTTTATCGTTCCGAAAGTCATTAAATACGCCCAGAAGGGTTCAATGGCCTGAGCCGAGTCCTCAAGACCTTCCTTCCCCTCTCAGCACACACGGCGATGAAACGTAACGTATTTCCCACAAACGTACGCACCTAGGCGGCCGGAACTACGCTACATAAAACCGTACGTATTCAAGGAAGCGGCAAAGGAATGTGTTCAGAATTGAGGAATGCCGAGGCACGTTGATTGGACGGGAAAATACAAGGGTTTTTGGTGGCTGCAGTGGGAAATCGTTCGTCACTTGCGCCACAGTTCTCTCCGGGAAGGCCCCTGCGCAATATTCCACCCCTCCCCATACCTCTCTCCCCCACCTCCCCTCCCTCGCCCTCCGTGAGCAATAACCTCTTCCCTTCAGTAGAACTTCTCCTCATTCCAGGGAATGGTTCCCTCTTCCCATTCTCCACCCTTCCGTCCATCTCGTTTTCTTATCTCCCGCCTCCTTAACCTCTCCCACTCCCTTCTCGCCCCCGAATGCAAGAAGTGATGCTCTCAGTTTCGTCCAAATCAAGTCATTTGTCAATTCCCCCTACCACTCACCATCATCTTACCGGCCCCACTATATATATACGTATATATATATATATATATATATATATATATATATATATATATATATATATATATATATATATATATATATATATATATATATATATATATATTATTATTAATAGGTAATCTACCGGTTAAGGTAGGTTTTTGGATGGACACAACTATCAAATAAACATTTTGTGACTTCCCACCTAGCAAACTAATCTACATCAGGTCCCTCTTCATCTCGGTGTATTTCTTTCCTCCCTTCATCCCGTCCAACATCCCTATCCTGTTCCTACCCTTACCTCGCTTGCCCAACATTCTCCCCTCTATTACCCTCTTCAACATTCCACTACCGCTCAATACGCCTTTCATCCATTTTTCCTGCCTCCATAGGATTTCTCTCAACAAACCCCTCTCCTCCCCCACCATTTCTAGTACTTCCTCATTTGTTTTTCTTTCGGTCCATTTCACCTTCTCCATTCTTCTCCACACCCACATTTCAAAAGCCTCCAATCTACGTCTATCCTCCTGCTTCAGCGACCACGTTTCCGCGCCGTACATAGCTACGCTCCATATCAGAGTTTTTACGAGTCTTGTCTTAACATCCCTACTCAACGTCCCCGTCATCAACTCCCTCCTCCTTGAGAAAGCCTCCTTGCTTAGCGCAATTCTTCTCCTTACGTCCTTACCACTTTGACCGTATTGGTCCAAAACACTTCCGAGATATGTAAACTGTTCTACCTGCTCTATTTTTTCCCCGCCTATTTTAATATTTAGCTTAGCCTTTTTCTTTCTGGAAAATCGCATAACCTTTGTTTTATTAATATTGATTCTCATCTCATATTTATCGCACTGAACCACCAATTCACTCAGCAATGCTTCCAACCCCTTGGCTGACTGAGCAACTAATGCTTGGTCATCAGCAAACCTAACCGATTTTACGAATTCCCCTCCGACTTTCATGCCTATCTCCAGTTTTTCCCATGCCTCTTTAATCATTTCCTCTACATATACGTTGAACAGTACCGGTGACAATGGGCAACCCTGCCTTACACCTCTTCTTAACACTGCCCATCCGGACTCTCCGTTCCCCACTCGCACCTGAGCAGTCTGAGACATGTACAGGTTGCGGATCAGTCTCCTGTCCCTCCAATCCATTCCTATTTTCTGCAATACACGCATTAATTTTTCCCAATTCACTCTATCAAACGCTTTTTCGAAATCTACAAAACAGGCAAAAACGTCATGATTGTATTCTATAATCCTCTCAACTAGTGATCTCATTACTGCAATGGCATCACGCGTACCTCTTCCTTTCCTGAACCCAAACTGATCATCCCCTAAGTAATCATTTGCCTTACTCTCTATCCTTTTGTTGATGATCCTGAGAATAACTTTAGCTGCGTGGTATATCAAACTTATTGTTCTGTAATCCTCACATGAAGAAGCCTTTGCCTTTTTTGGAATAGGAACTAACACCGATCTCACAAAATCTTCCGGCCAGATTCCTTTCTCATAGATACTACGAATCAGTCCATATATGGCCTTCTTCCCACCTTTCCCTAACCATTTCAACATTTCTACAGGAATATTGTCCACCCCCACTGCCTTATTTGCTTTCATCTCCTCTAATGCCCTTTCTATTTCATCGTCGAGTATGCCTGGACCTAAACTATCTTTTTCTACGTCATGTTCCTTTTCTATGTCTAACCTTGTCGGCCTAAGTTCTTTACCATACAGTGTTTCTATATATTCCTTCCATCTCTCTTGGATTTTTCCTGGTTCAACTATTATCTTACCCCATTTATCTTTAATTGTTAGCACAGATCTTACCTTCTTACTTCCCGATAATAACTTAACCTTGCTGTATAGAGCACCAATTTCACCCTTCTTCTGTAAACTTTCCATATCCTCGCATTGCGTTTTCCACCATTCTTCTTTTGCTTTATTTGTGGCCCTTCTCAATTTATTGTTTAACTCTTTGTACTTCATTTTGCCTAACTCTGTGTTTACATTTTTCCATCTTCTTCTCTCATCCATCTTTGCAATCATCTCATCCGTTACCCATGGTTTCCTTATACTTTTCCCGTTAACGGTTCCTTTAGTGTCTTTAGCGGCTTCCAATATCCCTTTCTTGATACATTCCCATTTTTCTTCGATAGTACTCAGTTCTTTACCGTCATTCATCATTTTCTCTACATCCTGTTGATACTCCTTCTTCGTTAATCCATTTACTGCTTCTAAATTCCATTTCCTAACCCGCCGCCCTTGCCTTATCTTCTTGAAACGAACATTACGTTTCATAACAACTAAATTGTGGTCAGAGTCCGCATCCGCTCCTGGGAAACTGTGCGAATTTATCACACTGTTCCTAAACCTGTGCCTAACCATAATATAATCTAACTGATACCTTTCTGAGTCACCTGGCATTTTCCATGTATACCTACGCCTTTTGTGGTGTCTAAACCATGTGTTAGTGATGACTAACCCCTGTCTCCTGCAGAATTCAATTGCTTTCTCCCCGCGTTCATTCCTCGTGCCTAACCCATAGTCCCCCACCTCACCACCATCTCTTCCTTCGCCTACCGTCGCATTCCAATCCCCCATCACGATCAAATGTTTCCCTGCAGGAACACTCGCGATGATATCCTCTAAGTCATCGTACATCCTATCGACTTCTTCCTCCTTGTGGTTGCTCGGTGGCAAGTATACCTGAACAATGATCAAGTTCGTCGGCTCTGCTTTAATCTCTACGAGTTAAATTCTATCTGTCGCTTGCTCTATGTTGACTACGCTTCTTCCTACCCCTTTATTTAAAATTACGGCAACCCCTCGTTGGCTCTCGTCCCCGCCGCTGTATATCACTCTATAATTGTCACCCCAGTAATCCCCGCTATCCTTCCATCTCACCTCGCAGAGACCTAAAACATCTATATTACCTCTTTCCATCTCTCGCTTAATATTTTCTAATTTGCCTCTCCTCAACATTGTCCTGACGTTCCAGGTTCCTATTCTAACTACTTTCGCCTTCTTCTGAGTCTTCTGTCCTGCTGCAGTTATTTCTTCCCTGCAAGGGTTTCGTGGGATGACGACCGCGGAAGCCTTGCCTCTCCCGCTGCCGGGCACGACACACGGCCTCTTGGGCCGAGTCCCGTAGTTGCCAGGACTCATATTATCTATAGTGTCCATCATTATATTCTATGTATATACACACACACTGGGAAAGGAGTTGGGTGGACTAGTACTGGGTTGGCTCTACGATCACCTCCCAAACCGACTCTCGGGTTGAATACAAGTAATGATATGCACAAAAACCGACAAACTAAGTACCTGTACTTTGTTTATGCTTTTATTTTGTTTATAGTTTATTTTTATAACTCTTTTACCTCGTCAACGTCAAGAATTATGAGTTGCAGTTACATGGGACTATGACCGTGAAAGAAGAGCCCAGTCTTCCCAATATTCGGTTGAGAAGATAAAGGAGAATGCGAAGAAGCAGCTGATGACCATTCCGAAAAAGGACTTTGTCGATTGTTATGAAAAGTGGAGCAGACGTTGATAGATTAAGTGTGAGAGGTTCCAAGGGGAGTGCTTTGGTGGGGACTTATTCCTCATTGTTCTGGGTAGAATATTATTCGCAAAATACTGCATGGCTGGATAGTTTCCGGACACACCTCGTATGTATGTGTGGGCATATATTTATATACATATATTTATACATACATTCAAACACGAAATCCCGCCATATGACGAACATAAGTATACTCATTCACATGGAAATAGATGGAAGGTAAAGGGATAGGAACACATTAAGGACAAACACAGGAGAGGTGAGGAAGGCGGAATCGAGCAGATCACAAGCACACTATATGTGTGTGTGTGTGCATATAAATGCCTTTCTTTGAGTCCTATACCCAAATTATTCGTAGTGCTCGCCCTCAGAGCGGCAGCACGCAAAAATATTGGATTCCTGAGCAAAAGTTGATACGGGAATACAATAAATTTATCACACACATGTGCTTAACCTTACATATATGTGTACAAACACACATAATCTTCGCGACGTTCCCTTTCGTTGTAGAAAAGCAAAAAACCTGATTTTAGGGTAATTTCAGAAAATTAATTACTTTTTACTAATATCTTCCTTACTGCCGCATGCTCACATACTCTATCCTCACATTTATATATGGTAACGCAAACTCTATCCATTCGCCCAATATAACCTAATCAGAGTACCACTCTTTTTCCACGTTTGTCTGTTACCGGTGCGTCCAATCTACATTCCTTCGTGAACCAGTCTTCCCTTAAACTGCCTCTTATGTTTTTACGACAAACCCTTCTAAGTATAGTCTCCGTTTTCACTTGAAATTTATGCTTATTCTGGAATTCACAATTCACACGTTTATAATTCATGCAATTATGTGGGGATAAGAGAAATTTTATTCATGGACATTTTAAATATTAATTAGCATTAATAATATTACACACTCATGTTGTATTCTTAATGGCGTCACTACTGGCACACTTCGTACTGAGTGATCAACGTAAAATTTCCCTTGGTTATTTGCTAGCATATTTATTTCATAGCATGTGATTGTATGCATTCAGTATCTTCAATTAAATTTGTTTTTTTTGTGGAGCTGTGATGGATGAATTTATGGAGAATTACTGAAAAATCAATAATTCAGCGTTTATGGAGATCAATTTTTTAAAAATATTTGAAATCGGTTTCATCTCGACTGACTTCCACAAAATTTGGTACGTAGGCGTGAAGGGGAACTACACGATGAGTTATTGAAAGAGTTCTGGGAGAAACCGATGGAATCTTTGAGCAACTTTCAGATATTTTGTTAGTCAAATTTTTATTGACTGATTTTTTTACGTAATTTGTTTTCCAAGTTCGATGTAGGGCGATGGGATCTGCTCTGGGAAGTGGAGTTGTCTCGGATAACTCTTCTGGTTTAGAATGCACTAGGTTACCTTTTGATTCTAAAAGTCCTGCGCTATAGAATACCTGCACTCGAGATTTGTGTGTTTTTTCTTGATAGGCTATGTTCTCTAGGCACCCTCAGCTCTTGCAGTAGAAACAGGTGAATCCACTCAAATAATATATTTATTCATATTTTTATGGGCATGAAAGATACTCCAAAACGAATTATCTCATCGATTTTAATGATAGCTTACAAACTAACCACGGATGACAGGATGATTTATATTGGGTTACATGTGTATCCATGGGATCCTCGTACTTCTGGAGAACTGTTTAAGAAATATTGCGGCTAGACTTTCATTTCGTCCCAAAAAGGTCTGGGTCACATTTTGATGTTATACCGATGCAAACACCTATTTTTATATTTTTTTAAAATGCTGATATCTGTGTTTTGTTTCCAATTAGCATAATATTTGAAATAATGGAGCACGAAAATTCCCAATAAAGGACCGCCCCAGTCGTAAGTCGCCTTTTTCTTATTATCACGAATGTGAATAACGTACCGGTATCAGAATCGCAGTCCATAAACATTAATTGGATTGCATTCTCGTATAAGAGTGCTATTTATTCCACCATGCTCCTTGGAAACGTAAATAAAAGATTCCTGCCGATTTGTTTACAATGGGAATAATCGAATTCATCCAAAAAAATTTCAAACATTTCAAATAAGTTAGACAGAGCAAAAGATAGTCATGCCAAATGTAAGGAGGAGAACTTTCTTGTGAAAGAATGGAAAAGACTGTTAATCACAAACAAGCTGTTATTTCTTCGTTTGAAAACCGATATTTCCAATCCATTGTTTTCTTGTCCTAAACACGCTCAAATTTAATTACACAATAAATTCTGATCTCAAAGGGAAAATATAGTGAAAATGTCAACGGAAATTGCCTGAAGGACTCATTCTGAATGGTTAATGACAGTGTGGGTGCCGAGTGCGCCACACATAAGCTTTCCGTCGAACTGCTCCGACGTCGCCCGACCAGGTGCCCACCCTGACGTGTGAATTCGAGAGAGCACTTTGGCTGGCGGTCGGAGCATCGACGCGTGGGTTTCATCACTCAGCCCAAGAAAGATCCTCCTCAACGGCGAGGAATAAGAATAACTGCGCGAGAATTAGGTGTATTTCGGGCGCACCTAGTCTTTTTACGGCTTGCCATCGCCCACGCGGCGGATGACTTAACCGCCTCTCGCGCTTCCCCCACTGCCGATGCACTCCCGAATCGATCGCGACGAATAGGTTCAGGTGCTTCTGTTTACACTCTCGGCGGAGCTTGGGCTCAATGGAGAGTGAATTGTGAGAGAAAAAAAGATGCTTTCTCAAGCTTTTAAAAATACCACTCTCGCCATAGTGCTTGTTTACCAAATTCTTCCACAACAATATATGTAAAGCAACTGCATGAGCAATTGAATGTACTATATGTAAGATTCGTAAAAAAAATTTCGTGCATTCGCGTGAATGTCACCCAAGGAGATCTTTCCATTAAAGCGAATAATTATGGGAATAAAATAATACAAGCACACGCTAAGAAAAATTATTTCAGGAATTTTAAAGAATTGTCCAATAATTTTTTAATTTTTCGCAACAAAAACCTTATTTTAAATTATAATCAAGTAGGAGAATGTAAGAATTGAAGACATAAAAATGTTTCTTGTAAATACCTTAGTATTATCTACAATTGTTATCTTAGATTGATTTTTATTGCCATTGATATATATATTGAAAAAGAGCTGGGAGTTAAATAAGGAGCTACCACGAAAGCTACGTG
This sequence comes from Hetaerina titia, assembly GCA_037158775.1. Lineage (NCBI taxonomy): Eukaryota > Metazoa > Arthropoda > Insecta > Odonata > Calopterygidae > Hetaerina > Hetaerina titia. Next base: position 104,972,350 of record CM073772.1, on the reverse strand, counting down.
TATAAAAAGAAAGGCAGTGAGGATAAGCTGCTTCCTGGTGATTATAAAACCCGCACATCACCGGAACGGGATCGTCACTCTCTTGCGAATATAATCTCAAAGCTACGAGGGCTAGTCCTCAGTCATAAGCAGCAGCTCTATCTAAATTTAGCAAATATATGCAATAAACAGAAAATGTAATATTGTACTGAATATTTAATAAATATTCTCCTCTTTCTCCTGCTTTCAAAGTTTAAATACGCAACTTTCAACCTATATCACAATTCAATTAATAATTATAAATATAACCTCTCCTTCCCCTTTCTTCCGCGGGGCCAAAACAATCCGAAATTAAAAATTATTTCTACCAATAATCGACCTCAATAGAGTTTAATACATTGCTTCCGCTCCTTTCTCCGCAGGCAACTTAGTGTTTCCATTAAATCTTTCATCTCATAAAAACGAGAAAAAAATTTAAAAGTGAGTATGCTCTACGAGGAAGATTTGCTGTCGCAATTAGCCGAAGCCGTTATTGCCTCAACTCTTGCCCATTAACTTGAAGAATGTACCAAGAAATTTCCGGAAGACTTAGAAACTGCCACAATAAATAACAGGGAATTTATATTGCGGAGTTCATGCGCTCAGTGAAGCCCACCGAGTCCCACCCCTTAATCATCGACGGAGAGGTTTCACTAGGACTTGCCGCTCCCCTGCGATCGTGTTCTTCAATAAAATCAACCAACAAGAAATTAATACCATATTAGGAGCATCAAAACACTTCCCAATAGAATTGGTGAAGCGACTGGAGGAAATAATTTCACGCTAACGACCAGGGCTCGGTTCAGAGTGGAGGGAAATATTAAGGTGGTGTTCTGATCTCTCCTTGGGTTTTTGTAGAGGGTACTTCATGTGGAATTGATTTTGGGCAAGATGAAGCCTTAAACTATAATCTACCTGGCACTTTCATTTAATCTCAAAGTTTGGTTTATCTAAACAGCCATCTCCTTAATCTCTCGCTTGCACAAATTAATCATGCCCCCAAAAATTAGCCAATAGGGTAAAAATAATCCTATCACTGACACAACCTTTAATTCATTATAGTAATGCGTTCCAAAGCCATTCCACTGATATGGTCTTCATAACATGGGTGTGATGGAAATAAAGTTACTGTAACTGGTAGGAAAAACAGAACAGTCATTAAAATTAATTTTACGGAAAAAATCCTATTTATGACTGAATGATAAACCGGAGATATCACATAGATGTGATGGATATGAGCTTATTGGCTATAATGAAGGCAAGATTTAAAAAACTAAGAGAAAGATTGAAACCTCAAAATCGATAGTTCGGTCACAATGGCTGACCTAAATGTCGTTGTAATATTCCTTTTGACTCTTTGATATCACACTTTCATCGACCTTACCCATAAGTTCTCTTGATCCTCTTTTGTAGACGCGGACAAATCCAGAAATTCTGATTCATATTCCACGCATTGAACCAGACGTTATGTATAAATCGTAAGCGTTGGCTTTGAGGACCTGGTGCGACTGAGATTCATTTGTTCTCTCACCATCTGACATGGAAATTAGTCACAGCAAAGCAAAAGACAATTCGCGGAGCAAGATTCGAACGCTTGAGGCGTGAATAATAGACGGAAATTAATTTTCCATATATTCCCACCGATGACCGTTCATCCAGGCTTAAAGTGTCCTAGATTTGGTGATTTTTATATGTCAATAGGGATCTAAATATGATCAATGGTCTCCAACACTGGCCTAAAGATAGTTCCAGTTCAATTAAAACGTATGCTTAAGTCCCCAAACGATTGCGAGAGTCACTGAAAGAAAGTTACCTCAAGTACAGCTTTTCAAATCTACCGCGACATGCAAGACCCTTGAGAAATCAAGAACTCCTCAGATAACTCTGAAAAATTAGATGAAAGCAAGCTTCGACCTTAAAGCACTTTTGGAGTTTCGTATGTTTCTACTAGCGATAGTTAACTCCTTTTCAAACCCAAATGAACACTCGAGACGGGAGAAGAATGTTTTCGGGGGAGCTTTCGGGCAAAGTTCCCCGAATAAAATTAGCTCACTCCAATGTTGATGTATTTTTTCACCTTTGTGAAATCTCCGTCGCTGGGATTTTCTTCCTAGGTCGGATCGCCGAGGGGATATGAAGGTGGGGCCTTGGCGGGCGGGGGGAGAGCGAGAGAGACAGAGATCGCCACCGGGCGGCGAAGGAAAAGGCCAGGCGGGCGACGATCCCGCCCGCTCGGCCACCCCCCCCTCCCCACGGGGGACATGAGAGCGACCCCTGGTTGTCGGACACACAACTGCAACAGTGAGGGAGGGCTGGGCAACTCCAGTCACTCACAACGCGTTTGACTCCTCTCGCGGCGCTTTGCCATCAGGACTACTGATTAAATGGCCTCAATCAGCTAACTCGGATCTCCCCTGTTCGATACCAAATCTGGGGTTTATTCTTCACTACTCGCACACACTTCCCCATTCATAATAAATTATATTTCATGCACGCCATCGGGACGGGTCGTTTGGCACGACTGGTGCGGCACTTTTTTCAGTCAGATAACGAACGGGACAATGTTACTGAAATGGCCCATGTACTAAGAGACGTACTTTTTCCCTTATCGGAAAAAACATATGATTCTGATTTGAAGTATGCATTTTTTTAACAATACGAGAAAAGATATTGAACGATGAAACCAACGGAAATTTGGCAGCACCATTGGAAGGTTCCATAAGGTCGATTGATACTATTCGAAGATAAAATTGAATGAATTTTGGACACAAATAAATGATAACTACAGCTCTAGTAGTAAAAGGTCACGGCCTATTGATCGACTTTTAGTAACCTGTATTTATGGGCATAATTTGGAGTAATTTCTTTAGTCGTCAACTTGTCAACGAATTCTAGTGACAAAAAAATAGGAACTCGTTGTGAAATTATAAATAGTGTAGAAATATAAAAATGCAACTTAAAAAGACTTATCTGAGTAAAACTGCCGCACTAATTATGACAGATTGTTGAAAATGTAGACTCGTATAAGAAATGAAAAAGTATCCTTCACACGATAATTGATTTAGTTTACAATTTTCAATTGAGTTGCACGCAGTTGCGAAAAATACTTTTAAGTTCCGTGGAACTAGTGAAACTGGATTAACATGTACAAAATATTCTGATCAATCACGTCCAACCCCTAACTCTATGAATCATCGAGAGAGGCGAGCAGTATTTTTTTGTGGAATAATATTCAAATGATTGACTCCATCTGACGCTAACTGGTTTCTCCACTTTTGCAAATTGCGATGCAGTAACACAATGCTTGAGTACCGAAGGAGAAGGAATGCACTGAGGTAATCAAATGAGAGAGTGTCGGGTGAGGGACAAGATCCTTAAAATAATATCGGAATGCGAGGACACAGGATGACTCCGAGTGGAGCGTAAAGCATTCCTACCTCCGAATTCTGACAAGGACCCCCCCCTCCCTCTCGTGCTGCCTCCCTCACTTCTCACACTGGAGTTGCTCCTTGAAGAGTTCCAGGAATACAAAAGAGTGGAATGGATTACAGAGACCAATACTAGAAACTGTGAAAATCAGTCTTACATTCAGAGAGCATAAATGTATGGGAATTTTCCATTTTTAGCCGCGCAAACGTCAGATAACTCCGGTATAAATACCCGGATATGCCATATACTTATTATGCCTGAGAAGGATATTCACCAGTCAGTATTCAGTAAATTAACAATTATTTAATGAAACTGATTCACGAACATAGTGAAATACTGAGAAAATTCGACACTTTGCTAAGCATGTAGAGTTTATGTTCAATTCATACAATACAGGAAACAGGGAATATATGTGTGAGCGAGAGGGCTAGATTTGACAAGAACATTTTTTACGCGAATGATGTACTCTTTGGCGAATCTGAGAATATAAGGAAACTATTTCCGACGGTTGAACTCTTCGTTTAATTGGGCAAATGAAACTTCTAAATTTAATCAGACAAAATTTGAAGCTATTTATGACTGTAACGCTATACACCCAAACGCATGGGGAGTGAATAATAGACTGAAATTCAATTTTCACGAATTTCTAACCGATATCATTAGGTGTCGAAAAAGTAATGCCTTCACCGCATGCTGAAGAGGGCATTTACCTATCCCCCGATCGATCTTGAACGTCTGTGCGAGCCACGAAGGTTTGGACTTTTGATCCTTGTCCTCATTAAAATTTGTGAATAAAACTACTATCGCCAGCCTCCGAAGAGTTTGAACTTCTTCATAGAGAGTATTTAAGCAAATGGAAGGGCGGAAAATTGAGGGCACAACATTATTTCCGATAAAGCACTATTGCGATAAGAACTTGACGACGAGGACAAGCTAAGGCCTCCAGGATAAAAGCCGGCTGGTGCCGCCAGACGTCCTCAACCAAACCGATTTAATCCAAGTTACTATCGTTCACGGAAGTGGAGTGCAGCACATGCAATGCCCCTGAGTTCGATCACTGGCAGTGCAATGATTAGCAGCAGATGATTTATGCTCCGCGGACAGAAATGCCTGTCCTAATCTTTACTAAGGTTGAATAGCTATTAATGTGTCAATTAAGTGAGCAAGCGATACCTATTTTCAGTGTTTACGTATTATTAGCTCGTGTCTAAGGGAAATTAGGAATGATGTTTTGATGCATTCATAAAAAAATTGAAATATATCGATTAAACTCATATTCAGCAGTGCGGCAATTAACACCATCTGCATACCTACTTTTCCATGGAAAAATTCGAGTACTCACATTAATCTCAATTAGCCGTACCAATGTATACCGGTATATTGTATTTTTTTCCATGGTCTTGCAACAAAAATATGGTAGTTAGTATGGTGATTTCATTTCGAAGAGAAACGAGTACGATAACATAAATGCTAAAAATATGCTAAAAAAACCGCGGGCACATTAAATGGGCATTCTCAACTGTTAAGAAAAGAGTAAATCCAGAAATTTAAACCGAGGGATATGATATAAAATAATAAATTATCAAATCCAGGTGCATCGATTTTTCGATATTACAAGTAAAATAAAATAAACAGACAAAGAAACGAAGAATTTGAACGAATAATTGAAAAGTTGAAGGCTTTGATTAAGACTGAGAGTTCTCTTTCCAGAATCAGGACGGATTTGCAGGTGAAATTACATGTCTTGACCATTTCTCGTTGAGAATCTTATCTTGATCTTTGCTGAGATACCCAAGGGATTCCCGCGCTAATGACTCCAGCTGGTTAAGCACTCGAGCATGCGCAGCACGCCAACGCGACGGGATTCCCAAGAGCAATTATTCCCTAACTGTTCAAAATGGTCCTGTTTTCAATTCGTGAGAGCCTCAAAATACCAATTTCTTCCGGTCCGAATTGTTTGCTTAATAAATTTAATAAATCTATTTTTCATGATTGATGACTCCGTGCGATTCATAGCTAACAAACCCAGTGGGGAATGTTTACATAGTAATACGAACGGCTGGTGTGACTACTTTATTACTTCGCCGTTATTTTCAGCAGATAAATTTCGTATCGTAAATGATTACCTACATTTAATGCGGACAAACACAAGCTTCAAGAAACTGTTTTGTTTAAATTGCAAATGCAACCATATTATAATAGCACCTTATCTAATTTTCTTCAAGAATTCAATTGTACGAGTATGATTACATTTAAGATACATAATTAAATTTTAAAAACTAAACAATGCCGTGCTATTAAAGAACAGATATGTATCGTCTGCTGCAATCCGCCTATTCCGAAGGTACCGAGTAGTTAAATGACTAGAGAGGTTCTAACATGCATGCGGTTTTAAGTTAAATTCTATTTTGAGAGCATTCTCATTCAAGTTCTGGGTACACAATAAAAACCACTGCATGAATGATAATAATATAAATTATTAATGCCAGGACTCTCTTCTTCAAGCATAGGGTAGATTAATTTAAGAAAGGAACACCATTATTTCGCCGGTTGATTTTAATTTTGTGACGATATCCCGTATCCACGAGGTAACGCCTGGTAATGTCGATTTGAGAAAAATAAACTCCTTAGAATAGAGTATTTATATACGAAGTAGAAAATTACTCAATTGAAATTAATTTGACATCCTTTGGGTAGAGTTGCAGGAAATGCATCGCATGTAAACATACCCAGAAACGTTCCTATCTACACATTTTACGATCCTCGTAATTTTTCTCGTTGAATTTGTTTTAGCTGGACAGCAAAGCATATCCCTGGAAGCTGAAATTTTGGCAACTTAATGGTATTATGCTGCCAAAGCTGCCCTCGAAGCTAAAAAGGTCATGGAGTCCTCGTTGGTGATTATGAGCACATATACACTGGAAGCTTACACTGTGCAGTTCTTACTACTGATAGCGTAGCTACACCGAGAACCAACTAGCATTTTTTGATCACATTACTTTGGGTTTAGCAAAGAGTAAAGTTCCAGTCGATGCCGTATTTGCAGAATTTAGAAAAACCTTCAATAAATGTTTCATAAAACTTTACTCGCCAAGTTAGATTCATAAGGAAAGATACAAATATCATATACTGGATCAAATGACTCTTAAATGAGTGGGTACGAATGGTTGCCGTAGACGGGGTTAAATATAATGCTGTTTAATTCACTTTGGGTGTTCCCTAGGGAAGTGCCACCGGTCACATTTATCCATGATTTACTGTTAGAATGCTATCACTCTGATTAATGGTTATCTCCAATCATATATTAAACACGCAGAAGCACGCAGTACATATATCTTTGCAGTCAAGAGAACAGATTATCATAAAGGGTATTACCTACGCATAGTGATACAACATTTCGTGATTAGAATCAGACTAAAAATTGTGTACATCAACTTTTGGAAATAAATTATACACGAGTCCCTAGCCAAAAATATCGAAGTAGCAAAGTGTAGAATCTATGAAAACTTCGATTAAACACAAGATGTCTCTCGAGGGAAGTATATTGAGGAAGTATGCATACTAGCTATGAGAAAATTAGAATTTATGAAAAGGGTAGTACGAACATGTGTCAAGTACTCAAAAGAGCGATATTTCTTTCACTACTTAGGCATTATAATATGCCACTGCATATGAATCTTTACGAAGCAGATATGATTACTAAATATGATCAGGTACAACGAAGGGAATTTAAATTGTAACATTGGTGAGATAATAAACTTGAGGAAGTTTTACTTTCAAAACCTGATCTAATACAGCGAAGAGGAGATTTTTAAAGACATGTTGACTTTTTTGACACCATAGTTGCGAATGGCTCCGCTTGAAGTAAATAATGAAGATCTGATGAGCACTTCAGTTCCTGTGGATGTTATGACCAAATGATGTTAATTGACCAAAGCAAGGAAGATACGTTTGAAGTGGCAGAAGGATGGGACAGTTAAAAACGTGAACGAAATTTGCATTTTAGGCATTGCGATCACCAAAGATGAAATACGCACAAGGAAGTACGAAGAATAGTATTTCAAGGAAAGAGTAATTTCATCCTATGAAATAACTACTAATAATAAAACAAAGACTAGCAGCATCCGCAGAGAGAATATAATGAAAATAATGGCAAAATGTTGCTTTAGAAGGGTAGAGCGTTGGAATATTGACCGGAGGGCGCGGGTTTGATTCCCGGGCAAGGCACTCTGGGCACCTGCAGCTCCACCCAAGCTATGTGATTTTTCGGGTATTTTTCGTGTATTTTCCTGGGAAATCATAACCGGCGCAGGAAAAGTAACTGGCCCCCTTACCCTAATGTGTGAATTTCACATGGCGTATAGGGCTTAGTACTGGATGAGCTCTATCATCGCCTACGAAACCGACCTTCGGGTCTATTACTGTGTTTATGATTTGTTTATGGTGCTTTAGAATTCACTGTCTGAATGATTTAATGCAAAAGCTACATAACGATTGACATAAATGCATAGATCGAGGTTAAATGAAAATGTTCTGCAATGAAAAGAGAAGAGTCTAACGAAGACATTGATAAGAAGAAATGAAAACCAAGCGGATTAATAATTCAATTCAAGCGGACAAATTTTAGTTTTGAATTTCTAGCCATATTGCAGTTCCACTGGAGGTGGCAATTGGCGTTCTTGAAAGCTATACACATGTACTAAACAGTGATAACCTTAAAATGGCCGAGATGTTACATGCAAGTGCGGAGAACAATCGAAGAACCGCTATTATGGAAATGTTGGCTCTGGGCGTTATATTTCGCAATAGTTCGATTCTTCGGTTACCCCAGATCAACTGTTTACGATATTGTGACTAAGTATAATGCTTCGGAGATGTCTGGAGAAGGTTTCGCTAACCCGGCGAGGAAACCTCATTCGAGGAAACGCGTGCTTTCCCGGATTTAAGCGCCGCACCTTGTATACTCTCTGGGCGTATCTGGTGTCGCGTCCTCCACTTGATGTCCCAGTACAAGTCACATTTGTCTCGCCGAACTCTCAACGGTCGAACCAGTAGTGCTAACTCAACTCTCACGACCGAACTTGGACCTGCAAATTTTGTGTAAGGACGATGCTAATGCTCACGTTACCATAATGAAAGGAACCAAAGAAGGGAGGAAATAAATAGGAATGTAAGGATGACTAGCAAGATGCAAGTGATGTAAGATACCAACGTAAGGAGCTATGGAGGAATGATGGTAGGAGGACAGCTTGTAGCTATGGCTGGCACCACGAACTTATGCTGGGATTCGATGGAAACTTCTAGTTATGGATTTGTGTGAATGGTTTTCCAGCAGCGAGGAAACCACAGCCACTCGTCCCCGCCTCCCGCGCTCCGTCCGGCATAGTAAAGGTCGGAAGATTCGGTGGCATTTTTGTCTCCAGCGATGATCCGCCATTAACCCGGTTTGACACCCCTTGAAATCGAGTTACGCGGGAGGTGACGGGTGCCAGGTGAGTGCGGGGTTGATCCAAATGAGCGGCAGGTGCGAGTCAGCGGAGAATAAATTACGCCTCTCGAGTCGCCCTTCGTGGACTGCTTCTCCTTTCGGGGACGTCCAGAATCGACGTCCGCAGTTTGGGAGATAGGGCGGGTCCGTGAAGTCGGACGAATTTGGACAAGGGGTGAAGAGATAGCCCGGATATATTCAATGGTTTTCATAAGATATATTCGTAAGTGCATGTGTATGCTAGTTGATAGTATATGTATTCGCATACATGTAATTTATAAAGGTTTTCGCATGAATGTATACGAATGTTTGGGTGTAGACCTGCATGGATCTGTGGGTTTTGCATGTGGTTCTATTCTCTTTTACGGGTGGTGACCTAACACCCCCCGCCGCATACCCTTGCGGCTCCTTGCGAGGTAGGTAGAAAAATTTAAAAATTTTTGCTCCAGCTAGACAATTACGACATTATCTTAATGTTTTTAGTAGCATTAACCACCTTTTACGCAAAAGAAAAACTAGCACAAGACGGTTGTTAAAAACAATTATATTTTAGGATGACTTTTGCTTCAACGATTCTTTAATAATCCAATTTCAGAGAGCATTTAAATAAACCTTAGTGTTGAGGTAAAAATTTTATTCAAATAGAAAATAAAGCTAGTTAAAAATTTGAGAAGAACATTTAGTGAGATTATCTTTTACATTTTGGATAATATTTCGTCAATGCACTCACAAAATTTATATTAACTCATCATATGTCACGTAGTCTTTGTAAATGAAAATTATGTTGATGTCTATTTAAAAATAGCGAGTTTAATGAAAAATTTCCAGTTTAAGGGGTGGGGTTGCTGAAACTATGGGCATCCTAACCAGGGGTATGAGAAAACGGACACCTGGGGTCAGAGCGGTAGGAAGTAGTCTAAAACCTAGGATTTGTTTTTTGTACAGCACCTTCAGCACACCTTGGGTGTGGCGAGAGAAGTAGGGGCACGGTTGTGGGGGGGGGGGGGAAGCGAACCTCGACGTTGGCGAGCCCCGTCGACCCTCCGAGCCAAGTGTAGCGGCCGACAGCGGGAACCGCAGGAGACCCCGATGGATGACCAGGCCTGGTTCAGACAGGGCGACACCTATTAATTTTCCTATATCGACGGTTGACATGAAAGAAATATCGGGGGGAATGAAATAAGGCGTAGTGATAATTATCGGGCGCAATGGGGATAGTTAGTAGATTCGTCCACATCATCAATATTGAGCTTACGTCTGTCGATGATGCCATGCCTAAACTACATGGATATGGTCGCCTAGATTGGGCCTCCATTGTGATTACCCATACTTTTTGTCGTATCTTCTCTAAATTAACGCGTAGAATGTAACAAAAAGTGCCTAAATATCGGCGATATAGTCCATTTCAACAATCCACGCTGATAATCGTCTATATCGTGGAAATCATCATAACTACTACCTAGAGTCATCAAAATACTAGACACGTAACCATGGTGAGGTCTAAACAACGAAAAACAATTTTCCTTAGTTTTATCTATCTTATAGATATACTGGTGCCTTCACTTCTGGGGTAGGAGGCCATATGGAGTTACATATGATTTATTTCGGATTTGACGTAAAAGCACCAAATTTTCCTAAATTCAACTTCCTGTTTCTTCTGCAAATAAACTGAAAACCCTTTGGATACACGTGCAACAAGCATTATCGTAGATAAATTCACACATGGGAAGAGATACTACCATAACAACAATAACGATGAAGTATCGGCTTCGACTTGAACGATATAAAAGAAACTGAATGATGAGTCGTCATGAGGCAGAGTCCAGAGTGCATTCCTAATTGCGTCGAGACACCGCAGGACGATGACGATGGAACTTTCCTCTGCCTCGCGTGACAAACATCGGGCTGCTGGCCGTGCTGGGCATTTTCCGCATTTCAGAGAGCGCAAAAAATGATATCACTCCGCCACAGAAAACGTGAATCGCTCATTAGAGCGGTCGACGGTCAAATTAAATCGTTTAAAAAAATCGCCACATTTTAATTTTGTGTTAATTTTTCAAGTTCTCGAAGGGAATGAAAGGCATTGATTACGCTTTTGATTCACGGAGTGCCAAGCAAAACTCTTTGGTGTGCCAATAATGACCTTTCAAAGAGGAGGAAACAGCATGCTAAAGAAAACTAATCACGGAATTTTGTGCCGGTGAAATAGTTTAAAGAAAAAAAAGACATACAAGATACGGCTACGGAGGGAAGGTAAAACGGGAAATAATTAATTAAGTCTATTATCACGGACAATAGTATCCCCTAATGAATTCAGGACAGTTCACGTATTAATAGTATGCTTCTGTCACAGCTGTTGGGCCTTACTGTTACCTATTATTCCTCGACCATCTCAACATTTTTTTCCGCTTTCCTCTTCTTAGGGTTATTGTTTTAACCGTCCCTCAGCGGAATATTATGATTTCGCACACGACAAAAACTCACAAATTTTCCATTACGCGTCCTCCATCAACGGAAATGCGTGTAAATGTACAGCGCCACCTTACAGACCAGGTTACTTGATTAATCAGTCGCTCAATCAGATTATAGACATGGCTTTCTCTTCTAACAGCATTCCATCGCGTCTCTGTACACCCTCTCTCGTATTTCATGATGGTGTTTAACATATGAAAGCTTCATGGAGAACAGTTTTCATGCAGTTAACCACTAATCGGACCTAACACGAAATAGCATTAACTATTGAAATCCCATCATTAGTCGAGAGAAAATGGAAGTGTAAATCGAATCTCTCATGTCCTCCCTCCCTCACACTTCACCTTAACTACGTGCTCATCCCACAAGAACACCATAATTGCACGAGAGCCTTACAATGTACCATTGGAGCGAGTATTGGGAGAATTTGTCGAGAGACATGACCCAATGTTCTCCTGTTCCAGAGGGAAAAATTTGGTTTTATTTGAGCTTCGAGGGATATTACCAGATTCTTTCATCAAGGAAAGAATATTTTCATAAGCGGATGCTCAGCATATACGAAAAGAGCGCAAGAATATGCAGAATCTTGCTGAACAGGTTATATTTATTCTGAAGACTTTTTCGTATTTTTCATGCTATACATATACCATTTTAAGCAAAATATATTTTCGGTCTCTCGGATACAATAAATCTGGTAATCTATGATTTTCAGCAATACATAAATGGAGAAGTTAAAAGAGGAAGAGAGAGAGAGTTTTCGAAAGCAGAAACTCCTCCGTGGCGTTTGTGCCGATGACGTGTATATTGAATGCTTATCTACGTGTACCTCCCGGAGAGAGGGATGCGGCGAGGGAGATTCAATTCGAGGATTCGCAAATGCAAATATTTTAAAATGTCGCCTCCCGAGGAAAGCGATGGAATTCCAACTCAGTGGATACGGGAAGAGTCAAAAGATTCAATATCAAACCACGGCGAACTAAATCGAGCTCCGTAATCGAAATGAACTCGGGGAAACTTTTCGAATTTTCTGAAAATTCAACCGATCTCTCCATCCGGTTAGGGGAGAGGGAGATAGAGGGAAGAGAGGAGACATCTTTCCCTCGCGTCCCTGGCTGGCTGGAAATCTCCATTTACAGTTCCAATGCACCCTTCATCTCTCCTCGGCCATCGATCACGGCCCCTTGTAGTGGAGGTACCATTACTGCGGCCCCTGCGACGTCCCGGCCTCCCTAACCGACACACCTCCCCCCCGCCTGCCACCCCCCCCCTGTCCGAAGCCATATTTTCGTCATTCCTCCTCCCTTTTGATATTTCATTCCTTCTCCTCCATCCTTCCGAAATCCGATGTTGCAGAATTCCGAACTTGGAATGTCTTTCGATTGATATCGACCGCTGAGCGAGTCACACCCCTCGCTTCTGCCCCCTCCCATCTCGCTCTCTCCTCCCCGCCTCCCCTTCCTCCCGCCTACCCCCACCAACCCTCCCCTCCGCCCCTCTTCCCTGCCACGCCCAACCCTGGCACACCCACGCGGAGTTGACGCCCGGCCTCGCCCTTACCCACCCCTGGGGCCGTCCCACGCCCCTTTCCGGCGATCTAGCGGCGAGGGTAATCGGAGGTAAACTACGTCGCAAAGTATATCCCACGGTGATTCCAGCAGAAAAAGGGAGCTTTTCGGAAGCACGGCAAAGCTGCGCAAACGGACGGACTTTTGTCATCCCCTAGGGATAAGATAACCATTTAAGAAACCCTTCATCTATGGGCATAAAGGCATTTAATATCTGGGAAAAACTCTCTGCAGTCGAGATTTATCTGAGGGTTATTTTTTCAAAGAATCTGAATTTGTGAGCACCAGATTTCGAGATGGAATAGAAGGAGGAGATTAAGTAACTACATCGGTTTAAAAATCGAGACCGTTTGGTGGAAACATTTTTCTAGTAACTATATTTTTAAAACACAATTTCAGAGCAGAACGACATTTCGAGACAAATGATATCCCATACATAAAGAATGAAACTCGTTTTCGCATGTGCTTATAATGGCTTTGAGTAGTTTCTTGCACTTGGTTCGAGGCGAGGAGTCGAATACAACACGTCATGTAAGCTAGAGCTTCACTCAAAAATGATCGATCACATCGTAATGTGAGGAAGACTTTTTTTTGCTTTATTCATTACTTGAAATGTAAATAATGCTTCGTAAGTCTCTTTATTCATGCTCGTTCGAATTAAACAAGCGTGTTTGGCTGAAGTAAAAATAACAATGTATCTTTCAACTCAATTTTATTCGCTGCAACTAGTTTCGACGGATCGGCGTTATTTTAAGGTGCAAATTTATTATTAATTATATTATATTATTTATTATATATTATTTTAAGAATTACAAATATTATTATTATATTACATATTATATATTTCGGCGTTATTTTAAGAATTACAAATACGCAAACTTACTACCTTACTAGGTGGATTGCAATAAAATGGATACAACAGTAGTAAAGTAGACTCAATACTGGCAAAAAAGATAAGGAAGCATAACCCTTGCACTTCTTTACCATCCCTCTAAAGAGAAGGACGCTTCTCAAAAAAGTGGTGCAAATTACCGTTCTACGGAGATTTATCCCTTAAAATAGGAAAGGTCTTCCAAAAGACCAATTTAGGGTTGCCTATTATAACAGAAACAATCTTAGATCTCACATCACTGTTTGTTTTTCAAAGATATTTCCCACTGATGACCACCTCTCTCTCATTTAAGAAAATGCCTCGTGACCCCCAAATTTCCTGACCACCTCCATTCTCCACGGACCTTACCCTCCCCACTCTCCGCCGCACACGCCTCCCTCAATCACCCCCACCAACTTCAACTAATTCCAGCTACCCCTTTATCCCCATATCCCTTTCCCCTGAAGGAGAAGGGGAAATGCCCCTTCTCCTTCCTACCACTGCTTTCGGGCCCTCCTCTGCCTCAGTTCTGTTCCTAATTCCTCTTGAGAAAGGTGGTTGGACCACCGAAAATTCGAGAACCAGTGAGTTTTTCCTCTTTTGTGTTTTGGTTTCTGTGTTTGTTATGACTATGTGTATATATATATATATATAATTATTATTTATTAGGTAATCTACCGGTTAAGGTAGGTTTTTGGATGGACACAACTATCAAATAAATATTTTGTAACTCCAAAGAAACCCAATCCAGCAACCTACTCTACATCAGGTCCCTCTTCATCTCTGTGTACTTCTTTCCTCCCTTCATCCCGTCCAACATCCCTATCCTGTTCCTGCCCTTTCCTCGCTTGCCCAACATTCTCCCCTCTATTACCTTCTTCAACATTCCACTACCGCTCAATACGCCTTTCATCCATTATATATATATATATATATATATATATATATATATATAACCGACCTGTATGTGTAACTCTGTACATGAGGATGACGCAGATGCGTCTAAACTGTTTATGCCAAATAAAATTGAGTGGAAAGATACATTGGTATTTTTGTTTCAGTGATAATGGATTTCCACAAAGTTAAGCCCGAAAACATCGAAGCATGCTTGGATTATAATTGTCCCGACGACTGGGTTCTTACAGCACCGTTAATGCTGAGTGACCTCTAACCGAGCATACATGGCGGAGTTTAAATCAGGGACATGCTGTCAACGGGCAGGAAAATCACCAGGCACCGATGCTGGATTAAAGCAGTTTAGTGTTGCTTTCAAAAATAGTTATGATGATGGGAAGAAGTACAAATACTCTCAAAGGAAATCCAAAGTAATTTCTGTCCTTCAAATACGCAATTTTTAAAAATTTGTTGAATGGATCCAAAAGATATAGAAAATTAAACCAATGATTGTTGATTAAAACTTCGTAGACTACTACTCTGCGACATCCAAGGGAAAAAAATATTTTGTTGTTCCAATAAATCGGACTTTCCTTGTTTCCATTTAAATAAACATTGACTTTGAATGTCATTATCCCTTTTTTATATACGTACGTTTACAGGATAGATAACAGTGTCAGATGCTTGCAATTCTTCCTTTATAGCATATCGTTAACAAAAGGTTCAATCAGCCTCACGAAATCAGCTACTCAAGTTCTAATTTTCGAGCACCAGTTAAAACGATTTACCATACATGCCTATTTATCAATAATTTTACACACAAAATTACCAAACCTATACAGGAAATACATTCTCTGAATAATACACTGAATTTTGGACTCAGTATCTGTCTTTCTTTATAGTTTTTCTAAATATTAGTTAGGTTAAGACTAAGCAGACTCCAGAAATGCTCACATGAAAACATATAGCAGAAGACATGTACATAACCAGAAAAAAGACGCATTCCTCTTTGATTTCGGGACACTTATCTTTTGTTGAAAATCAAAGAAAAAATGATTTTTACCAAAACCTTTTCTTTCAGGTTAGGAATGTGAAAAAATAATAAATTAAAATATTTGAATCAACTAAATGAAACTGTAGATGGATGGTTACAGTTTTCTCTTCATTCCAATAATATCGTTCCACGGTAACCAATGAAGGCGCACGCCATTTCTCACAAGAGAGTCTTAGAAGAGTGAGTGAACTCCTATCACTGCAACTGATATCCAGGTACCAAGAAAAATCCCCAGTGCAATGCATCAGCCGCAGTGGAATTACACTCTTCCACATTTCCTGTATCCCAAGCGGAAAAATGAAGATTCATGGTCAATTTTTCAATTATTTTTCCATCGTTCCGTAAAGCATATAAGTTCCGCCATAAAAAATAATAAAACGCCCCAAGGAATAAGGAAATGTCATTCCAAATCCAGGTAATAGCCAACATTTTCGAGTCGGAGAAGCGATATGTACCCTAATGATTCTATTAATCTTGAAAAGGGAACTCTCTCAGTGAAGCGAGGGACGCGGGAAACGAATAAACGCACATTGGACGCGGAATACATCACTTCTGTTCCCGAGTCCAATCGGTGGCGGAAAAAGGGAGTAATTCCTTTTTTATACGTTATACATACGGCGTACTTCCTCGGAAATACGCAAGTACGAAAGGTAGTAAATATACATTGTACAAGTAGATGGCAATATCCGCGGGAGATTGAGGATTACCACTGATATATCGATGGCTAGACACTAGAGGCCGGTGCAAAAGTAATGGTTCATCCTTTGCGGTGGCATGGGGGAGGCGTTACAGCGGCGCGTATCCCCAAATGGGAGGGCGGTGACCCCGGGCGAGGCTTTTCTGCCCAGCACGATAAAAAATGCAAGGACAAAGCGGTGGTTGGCTTTGATGGACTCGGTAGTTAAATGATGAGGGATACCTCGACGGGAGACCACCAAGAACACCAGTTTTTCGCGATAACGAAGCTTGATCAAATATCTCAAAGATTGAGACAAGGAATCATAGCATGAAGAGCGAAGAGACCTAAGAAACCTTGGGACATTTCAAGCTTCGATACACATTCAAACAATAGGGAAGGTAAATAGGAAAAGAACAAGGAAGCATGGATTACAGAAGAGATAGTTGGAAAGACGGGAAGGCGAGAGAAGCAAGTGGTAGAAGGTAAGCAAAGAATAAGAAGGAGAAAGAAAAGAGATGGTTATAAACTAAAACAAGATAGGAATAGGACAAAAGAAACATGGCGGCAAGAAGGATTTGAGAATCTAGGGAGTCGACGGAAGTAGAGCGGAATGAGCGCACTTAACATTAAGGTGAAAGAATTGTTAGGAAGTCAGATAGGAAAATTTGTTGACACTGTAGGAAATGGGACAGGACAAATAGAAGGGAAAATTGGTCATTTCAGGTTTGAATTTGTAGAACTTATCCATTACGAAAAGAAAAATTGCAACTTTGTTAATTCAATTTAATGTTTTCATCTCATAATCCGGGCTTCGATACATAATATCTAATAGTAGTAATACCTGATGATGTTGCGTATTGGAATCCGGGTATTAAGATTAAAACATTAAATGAAATTAACAAAGCTGCACTTTTTCTTTCCGAAACAGAAGGGATTCGGGAAATTATCAAGCTTTAGTTATCCAATCAGCCAATGAGGAGCAATTACTGATGACAGCATCACCGAATTAAAGTAATAATTATTTGAGATAATAGATATGGAGAAAAACGAAGGTAATGAGGTTTTCGCAAAATAGGAAAGCTTAGATGAACATGAAAGTTGGGGCGATGAATAAACTAAAGTAGGCAGCACAGTTTCACTATTGAGTGTTTTGGGAGAAAGTGGGAAAAGTATTAGTAGCATAAGAAGAAGAATTGCAAATAGACGTAGAACCGTTTAAATAGAGGAAGGCGATGATGAGAGGAACCCTTATTTTAGATGCAATGACAATAATAATGGATGCAATTATATACTGCGCACCATTGTACGGCTTTGAAGCTTGGTCGTCGAGGTCAGAGAATAGGCATAGATTGGTGGCTCTTGAGAATTGGTTCTGGAAGAGAATGTAAAAAGTAAACTGAACGAATATGAAAACAAATGAGGAAGTTCCAGAGGAACTATCAAGTGCCTAGTACCGTCAAATACTCTATGAAACAGGTTTTAGTTACCGCTGTTGTGCAAATTAGAAAATGTTTTCGAAGCAAAAGACGCAGAGAATTTTATTTTAGAGAAAATGACTATTCAAAACGGTAAGGAAAACTTTTAATAAAGGCGTAATGAATCAAAACCTTTCAATAAAATGTTTCCCCCAGCATTCTAATATTAGCAAAAAAATCGATCGAGTGGTAAAATCGCCCTCAGAAAGTGTTCATATCGGTGGAATCAATTTTGATCAACATATTATCAATTCATAATATTTTAACAATAACGTTAATTGAGTTAGAATTATGAGCTATCGTGTTTAATTCCAATCACAGACACTCGCAAACAAGAACATGGACATGGGACTGGGGAAACAATGTTGGCACTTAAATAGGAGCAATTCCGTTAAAGCCCTACAACTGACCATTTCTACGGGTACGAAATTGTCTCTATAATACTTTTAGAGAGAAAATAAAAGCTATTTTCTAATGGAGCCGCATATTAAACGAGAATCAAAAACAAAACGACGGAAATCGTATATGCTTCAATGCTTGCATTGGAAATAATCTTCTCTTGAAATGCTCACTGACTTAGAGGGCCGTTACACCACCCTCGATATTTGCCCTAACTTTAGATACCCATTTAATTTTACAATATGTATAATAGGTCAAGTTGTCTCCAAGAAATATATATATATATATATTGCACATTTGGCTTAGAAACTAAAGAAACAGCTTGGGAATCAATTTCAATCCATATTGCCTATTCCAAAGAGGAACCATCCCTCACACATGAATACGACATGGGAATACCCGCCAATTTCCAAAAAAAGATAACGATTAAAGGAGTGAAACGCCTTGGGAGGGACCCTATCCCCTTTAAGTCAAGAAGGGACTGTGGGGGGGACGGGGGGGGGGGTTGGTCTATGGATCGCATCGGATGGATGCCCCGAGATAGGGACCGGGGGAGAAGGAAATGCGAAGAGCCAACAATAGCTGCGTCATGGGAATTTAAGTAAATACGGCAGGAGAGAGAAAAAAAAGACGAACGCGGAGCGAGTTTTGAACCCCGTGGCCCAATGAGATGCACTCTAGCGGAGAACCCTATAACTGCTGCGTCCAGAATGTGTGTCTCTATATATATATATATATGTCTATATATATATGTGTGTGTAATATATAGAAATATATATATATATATATATATATATATATATATATATATAGACACACACATATTCCTCTTTCAAATCTCCACCTCCCCATGCTCCGCGTGTGATTGGGGTGGAGAGGAGGGGCAGAACCCTAATGGGTGGACCGTAAACATCGCCCCCTCCCCCTCGGCCTTACCCCTCACGACCCCACCTCTTTTCTCCCTCCACCCACACCCGAGGGAGACCGGGGCACCGAGAGTTTGAGGAACGGCTCGGGGAATATTTTTAGGACGCGTCACGCCATCTCAAATATTGGGAGATCTTTTTAATGGGGAGGAGTTGAGAGTTTTCTTTTCATTATCATCGCGCTGGATTTTTAAATCTCCGAGGATTCCGGCAAGGGGTTTCGGGTATGAAGGGCGGGGCGAATGGGGATTGGGAGCAGAATGGAAGGTCTTGGCGTAAGAGAAGAGGAGAGGTTTACGGCAGCTGGGCGGGGGGGGGGCGAAAGGAGGAGTGAGTGAGGATGTGGTTCCTGCTAAGAATGAGCCCTTGAAATCTCAACGGGAAGGTAATCAACCAGCGTTTTCGGGGCGAATGACTACGAAGGGCCGTTTACAATCAAAAAGAGTACAAGAAATAAACATTTAAAAGATCCTATGACAACTGAATTTTGGGCTACTTGCTTGAGTGTTCGGAGAAAGAGAATACGTATATTCCAAATTTTCTCGAAGCACACGTTAACTGCTCCAACACTTGCTTACATTCTCCGATACAGAATTATATATTTGATGAAGGGAGAATGATTTGATTAAGAGAGAGAATGAATAGTAAATTTAGGAGCCATGAGGGGAAGTAGATGTCGTGTGGACATAAGCAATGATTTGATGTAATGAAAGCGATTTGGTTATATATGTAGTGAATTGTTAGCAATAATACTGCGTTAGTAAGAGTCGTAGTAGTTCTATTGATTTGATCAAAAATCCTAATTCTGGACAGTAAACTTACTTCTTTTAGAATATTTTTGATTTTAATACATTTGATGATCTCGGAGTGAATAAAAAAACGTTAGCCATCAACTGAAGGATAAGGTCTATATCGATGCTCATCTCTACTGTTTGATTACTAAAGAGTATTTGTAGGAGAGTATATCAATCAGTACGAGTCAAAACATTAGGAGTTTATTATTTTATTCATGCATAATCTGGTGGTTGCATCGCAAATTTAAAATTTTCAAATTGCACTATTACTGTACAATTATAAAATATAGGTTCAGAATGAATGCAAAAAAGTCATACATTTGTCTTAGGAACAATATATAGGATAAATTCCAACACCCTACCTAAATAATTGGCAATTTCTATGACAAAAGGAGGAGAAAACTAGGAGCTGAAAATAAGCTACAGTATATATATACATACGTACATACACATGTATACACGCAGAAATGTATGTACATGTAATATTCATAGAGACTCGTATATATTCATGAATTAGTGGTCGCCATATGGCGGGATTTCGTGTCTGAATGTGTATGTATATTATATATATATATATATATATATATATATATATATATATATATAACTTAGACAGTAACACACCGCACGAGAACACATAAAAAGAACACTCACAATAATATCTTGATAATTTCGACGGACTCGAGCTCCGTCTTCTTTGGAAGATAAGATATGACTCTTTTTTATTCAACACTTCCGTGTTACTTCGAAGAAATCATCTATATATATATATATATATATATATATATAGCGGGTTGCGGTGGTCTAGTGGGTAGAGCGTTGGACTACTGACCGGAGGGTCCCGGGTTCGATTTCCGGGCAGGGCATCCTGGGCACCTGCAACTCCACCCAAGCTAGTTGATTTTTCGGGTACTAGATCTTCCTGGGAAACCATAACCGGCACAGGGAAAGGAACTGGCCCCCCTACCCTGATGTGTGAATATTCACACGCCATCGGGCTTAGTATTGGGTGAGCTCTACCATCACCTACTAAACCGACCTTCGGGTTGATTACTGTGTTTATGGTTTATATATGTATGCACACATATATCCGAGCATCCGCCCGTCAAGTGGAAAGATCCGGTGTTCAAGTCCCGGTCAAAGAAATATTTTTACACTTGTGGTCTTCTCGATCCCGCACCTCTCCTGTGTTCGTCCTTTATACGTGTACCTATTATTATTGTACCCTTTTCCTTATACCTATTTCCATGTGAATGAATATATATATATATATTTTTATAAATGGAGGTAAAGACAAGGATCTATGCGAGTCCCTCTTATTCGCGTTCACCTCGAATTCCCTACATCAATTAGTCACTTCACCAACAAGGGGAAAGAACATTCTTGATCTGTTAGCCACAAA
The DNA here is from genome assembly GCA_037158775.1 of Hetaerina titia. NCBI lineage: Eukaryota > Metazoa > Arthropoda > Insecta > Odonata > Calopterygidae > Hetaerina > Hetaerina titia. The sequence continues at coordinate 104,950,884 of CM073772.1, read as the reverse complement.
TATACCCGAAAAGGTCTTAAATATAGAAGTTGTTGACGGAATCAGTGATCACAGGGCTGTAAACGCTAAATTTTCTCTAAGTGTAGATAAAGTCAACAAACCTAAGAGAAAGGTGTATTTGTTCAATAAAGCGGACTATGATGGCTTAAAATGTGAATTAAAAAGTTCTTTTTTTATATTTGACGAATTAAGCAAAACTAGTAGTGTCGAGGATACTTGGAATAATTTTCTTAGGATAACACGTTCAGCAATACAGAGGTTCATACCTAGTAAATATATAAAAGAGAATAAGGAACCCCGATGGTACAACTCTGAAGTACGGAAATCTCTTAGGCGGCAAAGGGTGTGCCATGCCAGAATGAAAAATGCAGTTAAAGATTCCTCTCCTGATAAAATCAACGAAACATACAGAACTACAAAGCATCTAGGTCCACTGCCAAGAAGGCTTTCCGGAAGGCGCTAGCGGAATTCAAAAGGAAAAAATTAGGCGAACATTTGAACGATAACCCAAAGATGTTTTGGTCCTACGTCAGGGAAGTGCAGGGAAACAAGTCCACCGTAAACTCATTGAATATCGAAAAGGGGAATAAAGTAACGAGTAGTTCAGATAAAGCCAACATATTAAACTCATTTTTCCAGAGTGTTTTCAACTTATCCTCACAAAATACACCCGAGAACCTTCCGAAAATATTTCAGCATTCAATGGAAGCAATCAATATTTCCACCCGCGGAATAGAATTACTCCTTAAAAACATAGACCCCAACAAATCTCCGGGACCTGATGAGATACCGGCACGTGTGTATAAAGAACTGTCGGCTGAAATTGCCCCATATCTAGATATAATATTTAAGGAATCATTAGCAGAAGAAAGCGTGCCAAACGGCTGGAAGGTAGCTTCGGTAACACCCATATTTAAAAACGGAGACAGGGAGGACCCCAGTAATTATAGGCCAATATCGCTGACTTCCATTTCCTGTAAGATTCTTGAACACATCATTGTTAGTTCCATGATGAGGCACCTCGATAGCCAAGATTTATTAATTAATAACCAACACGGCTTCCGTAAGGGTAGATCCTGCGAAACTCAACTCGCACTTTTTGTACATGATGTATTAAACTCCGGTGAAAGTAATATTCCAGTTGATGCGATATTCCTAGATTTTAAGAAAGCTTTCGATAAAGTCCCTCATTGCAAATTACTGGCGAAATTGGAAACCTATGGAATACACGAAAGTATTATTAACTGGATTAAACAATTTTTAAGTGATCGTGTCCAAACAGTCGTCCTGGACGGTGTATCATCCGATACTGTCAAGGTCACGTCGGGGGTACCACAAGGAAGTGTCATAGGCCCCCTCCTTTTCCTTATTTACATAAATGACCTCAGTACCGTAGTTAATAGCAAGCTCCGTCTTTTCGCCGATGATGCAGTAATTTATGGGGACATCCGAAGTCACGAAGACAGAGTCGTGTTAGCCAACGACCTAGATGCAATTCAAAATTGGTGCGATACATGGCAATTGGAATTGAATTTTAAAAAATGCGTAGTAATACATTTTTGGGAAAAGAGTAATTCCCTCCCTTATAGTTACAAAGTGAAACAAACCAAAATCGCGAGGGTAGATTCCTTTAAATACTTGGGTGTAACAATTACTCACGATCTGTCCTGGGGAAAACACATACGAGAAATATGCGGTCGTGCTAATAAAAAATTGGGATTTGTGAAAAGAGTGCTAGGTAAATGCGACGAAAAGGTGAAAGAACGATGTTTCCTTGCCTTGGTCAGGCCCCACCTAGAGTATGCTGCCAGTATATGGGATCCTCACAACATAAATTTGGTTTCGGAATTAGATCGAGTTCAGCGGAGGGGGGCTAGATTTGTCAAACATTGTTATGACCAACTCAGCAGCGTATCCACTTTGTTAGACAGTTTAGGTTGGGATTCTCTTACACAGCGGCGTTTCCAATATAGATTAAACTTATTAAAAACATTTAAAGATGGGCCCTTTTCCGATGACATCAAGGATATAATACGAACCCCAACGTATTACGGTCGAAGGGATCACGAATATAAGACTAGAGAAATAGACTGCAAGACTGACAGGTTTAAAATGTCATTTTTTCCAAGAACGATAAGGGAACAGAATGCTCGTAGTCGAAATTCCCCAGGACTTAGTTCATTACAATAAGTATTAACGTACAGGTTAGGGACTTCGCGAGGATGTGTATACATGTGTGTATGTATGTATGTATATGTATGTGTGTATATATACATATATATATGTATATATATATTTTTTTTCCTACAGGTTCCCCCCAACTTTCCTCACCTAACTCCCAACCCCCTCAACCCTTACCCTTCCCTCATGGTGCTACACCCCCTGCCACACACCTTTTTGGTGGCTCGCAGGGTACTTATGTAGACGTAGACGTAGATATATATTTCTAAATATGTATGTGTATACACTATATATATATGTATACATATATACATTCAAATAAATTCATTTATATATATATATATATATAAATATAAATATAAATATAAATATATATATATATATATATATATATATATATATATATATATATATTTAATTCACTAAATAGTAATAGCAAACACAGAAACTAAAACATATTAAAGAGGGACTCATTAGTTCTCGAATTTTCGGTGGTGCAACCACCTTTCTAAAGAGGAATTAGGAACAGAACTCTGCTCCTAATTCCTCTTGAGAAAGGTGGTTGCACCACCGAAAATTCGAGAACTAGTGAGTCCCTCTTTAATATGTTTTAGTTTCTGTGTTTGATGACTATTTAGTGAATTTTATTGTGCACGTTCGTGGCTTTTCCAAGAAAGTGAATATATATATATATATATATATATCTTGGAAGAATGTCTGTCGGATGTGAAAAATAATTTGAAAGGAGAAGCGAGATAGCGCTAGCGAACAAAAACACTGAGAAACACCTATAAATGAAACACGCATCCCGAATTTTCGGTGGGCAAGCCACCTTTCTCTAGTAAGTTCCTTCTTTCCTTAAGGAAATTGTTTGGCCACTGAAAATTCGGAATACGTGTGAGTGTCATTTGTGTGTTTTTGGAACACTCATACGTTATTTGTTGATAATTTCGACGGAGTTGAGCTCCGTCTTCATCAGTTCTAGCTAATCTTCTGATGAAAACGGAACTCAATCCCGTCGAAATTATCAAGAAATAACGTGTGAGTGTTCCTGTTTTGTGTTCTTATATTGTGTGTTGTCAAAGTTTTTTATTTAACACTTCGCTGTTACTTCGAAGAAAGCCTGTACATTTCTCAGACTGCTCAGGTGCGAGTGGGGAACGGAGAGTCCGGATGGGCAGTGTTAGGAAGAGGTGTTAGGCAGGGTTGCCCATTGTCACCGGTACTGTTCAGCGTATATGTAGAGGAAATGATTAAAGAGGCATGGGAAGAACTGGAAGTAGGAATGAAAGTCGGAGGGGAATTCGTAAAATCGGTTAGGTTTGCTGATGACCAGGCATTAGTTGCTCAGTCAGCCAAGGGGTTGCAAGCATTGCTGAGTGAATTGGAGGTTCAGTGCGATAAATATGGGATGAGAATCAATATTAATAAAACAAAGGTTATGCGATTTTCCAGAAAGAAAAAGGCTAAGCTAAATATTAAAATAGGCGGGGAAAAAATAGAGCAGGTAGAACAGTTTACATATCTCGGAAGTGTTTTGGACCAATACGGTCAAAGTGGTAGGGACGTAAGGAGAAGAATTGCGCTAGGCAAGGAGGCTTTCTCAAGGAGGAGGGAGTTGATGACGGGGACGTTGAGTAGGGATGTTAAGACAAGACTCGTAAAAACTCTGATATGGAGCGTAGCTATGTACGGCGCGGAAACGTGGTCGCTGAAGCAGGAGGATAGACGTAGATTGGAGGCTTTTGAAATGTGGGTGTGGAGAAGAATGGAGAAGGTGAAATGGACCGAAAGGAAAACAAATGAGGAAGTACTAGAAATGGTGGGGGAGGAGAAGGGTTTGTTGAGAGAAATCCTATGGAGGCAGGAAAAATGGATGAAAGGCGTATTGAGCGGTAGTGGAATGTTGAAGAGGGTAATAGCGGGGAGAATGTTGGGCAAGCGAGGTAAGGGTAGGAACAGGATAGGGATGTTGGACGGGATGAAGGGAGGAAAGAAGTACACCGAGATGAAAAGGGACCTGATATAGATTAATTTGCTAACTAAGGAGTCACAAAATGTTTACTTGATAATTGTGTCCATCCAAAAACCTACCTTAACCGGTAGATTACCTAATAATATATATATATATATATATATATATATATATATATATATATATATATATATATATATATATAATGTAAATGGATTCAGCACTAGTAGACAAAGACAAAAACACAGAAACACACAAAAAAGAGAAACTCATACAGACACACACATACACTAAATCATCTCACTCCTTGCGTCTTCGTAAGAACGCACTGACTCGGGCGCAAACACGGCAATAAAGTCACGTGGCCTGCCTGGCCCCTGACGCACTGTCTGCCAGGGGGGTCGGTCGCCGCCCTCCACCCCTCTCTCTTTGAGAGCCACAACCGACGCTGACCACTTATCGACGGACGGCCATGACTGGTACTTTTCCAGCTTCGCGAATCGTTACGCTTCGTAATATTTTTTTGTGACGGGTCACCTTGGTAAAAACATTTCGTGGGCCATTTCCCGGTGATTCAACAACTTTTTGGTCGTAATGTAGTGGGCTCAGAGGCGAAGAAAAAAGGTCTGCATCTGCTCTGGAGCGTTTCTGAGTACACGAGAGGAGAATGGCGAAATTTCACGAAGGGGGTGAGGGAAGTGGGGTCAGGCGGCGAGAGGGCTATTATATCAGGGCGAATGCCCGAGGGGGACGTGGTTCTTAAGATCTTATTTACTAGCGAACCTCGAAACCATGATCCCTTGGCGCATCCCTCAAACAACACTTCTGCCGCAAACATCTCCTGGAGATTTGGACGCCCACATTCTTTGGCGAAAACCCGTGCAGCACATTACTTGAACGTCACACCCGTGATTTTACTAAATTTTCTCAATGTTAAAATGGTATCTTGACCAACAGGCGTCGCGTATGGATCGGTCTTATGAACATTAATCGAATTATGATAATCATAAAAATCATTGCATCTGATAAGAAATGGAGTGAAACTACTTTTATAAGAAGGGCGTCAATGCCCGCGGCCATCTTGTTTTTCAAGGGCTTGTATGTTCAAAACAGTCGAAAGACTTCGAAGACCTGTGCATGCAGGTATTAATATTATTAGTGGTAGTCCACCGAGTTAGGATAGGCTTTTGATGAGCATTAACACACTACTATACTCATAGTTCCCAGCATAGATGACACAAATTATCCGAAAACACCATCCATACTTGAAATCAAAATGACGCATTCTTTAGTTCTGCAATCTTTTTTCTACCTTATTTTTAAAAATCCAAAATGCATATTATTTTCCTTTCTATACGTCGCTTACTCAGCATTATTCCTATTACGGTCTTTAGCATCCATTACTCTTCGGTAATTCTTGCATCTAATTGTTCTGCCTTTTTCGAATGTCACCCAACAACCCTCTCTCTTTCTCTACCATGCCATAGTATGGTTTTCTGGTCTTCCATTTTTTTCATTAATCTTCGATCTCATGTCTCCAAGATGCTTCTACGTTTAGCCCAATACCTAAACTGCCTAGCGACTCACCCATTCAAAATTACGCTCTATGCTTTCACTAGTCTTTTGATTATATGCTTACTGAAGGCGCCTCTCATCAACTCCCGCCTCTTTGTTAGCGCTTCTTCTTTTTTCAATGTCTCCACCACTTCGTTCACCCTCATCCAAAAATCCCACCCCTAATAAGGGATTATGTTTTAACTGTTCTAGTTTATGTCACCAAAAATTTCCGTTTCTTGAAAATCTCATTTCTTTCATTTTCCTAAAATTAATTCTCATTCCATACTTATTATACTGATTCCGTAAGGCACCAAGTGATGATTGTAAAACTTTGGCTGCCTGGATGACTAGCGCTTGATCATCCACAAATCTAATAGTAAGAGTTCATCAACTAATTCCACTGCTAATTCAAACCCTTACCACTTTCTCAGAATATACATTGAAAAGAACGGATGATAATTGACATACAGGACTTACTTCCCTGCCTAACTCTGCCAATTTCGACTCCTTTTGAGGATTCGCTCGCTATTCTCACCTGTGCAGTCTGAGACATGTGCGGTTGCGGTCAGGTAATCTATGCCTCCAGCTGACTTGCATCTTCTGCAGAAGGCTCGTTAATTTGGACCAGTTTACTAAGTCGAATGCATCCTCAAAATTTACACGAAATGTGGAAATACAAGGAATCAATGGGGAAAGGTATAAACTATTCTTCGGTTGATGTCGGTCGAACTTCTTCCATCCCATGTTATGCTGCTGCCCAGGTAGATAAAGGATTCCACTTGTTCTAGTTTCACCCCTTGAGTTGTGATTTCTGCATTCAGCTTCTCTCTGCAACACATGGATTTTATTGTTATTCTTGTTGATATTCATATTATATTCCCCCCGTACTTTGCTCAGAGCACTTAGAGTGGCTTGCAGGTCCTCTTGCGTTTCCGTCACTAGTGCGATGTCATCTGTAAACCGGAGCATGTTGATTTCTTCCCCATTTACCTTGACTCATTTGATACCCAATTCTTGTATTTCCTATTGCCTCTTCCAAATATACGTTGAGTATTGCTGGCGTGAGGTTACATCCTTGTCTTACTCCTTGGTTTATTTTGGCTTCTATTTTTCTTCCATTTTTTGTTTGCATTGTTGTAACCTGATTCTCGTAGAAGTTATGGATAATTCTTCTCTCGTTGTAGTCAAGCGCTTCTAGTATATTGAGCATCTTGTTCCATTCAACGTTGTCAAAGGCCTTCTCCAAGTCCACGAATGCCACATCTAATGACTTATTTACGGGTCTCATTTTTTCGGCCAGAACTCTCAAGCTGAGAATTGCCTCTCTTGGTCCTCGGTTCTTTCTGAATCCGAATTGGTTCTCCGAGAGGTTTCCTTCTCTCCTTCCTTCTATTAATCGGCTAATTACCCTAGTAAGGATTTTAGATGCTTGAGTCACCAAGCTCAATGTTCTGTGTTCTTCGCATTTATCTGTTTTCGGTTTCTTTGGTATTGCAATCATTATACTTTTCTCGAAGTCTTCCGGTATATTTCAGCTATCCTGACTATCTTTGATTATTCCATAGAGGACATCCTTCGCTTTGACCCAGACTACCGTGATTATTTCTCCATTTATTTTGTCCATTTCTGGTGTCTTGATGTTTATCAGGTCTGCTACGACTCTCTTGAATTCGCTTCTTAATATCTGCGGACCCCGATCGTCTTTACCTCTCATGCTTTCATATTTAATTAAACCTTCTTCTGGTGGTTTGGGAGCTTGATAGAGTACTTCAATGTATTATTTCCATCTATTCCCAATGTCGTTATCATCTATTAGTATTTTTCCATTAGCGGCTCGGATGTTTTTCTTTCCCCTAATTCTAATTATTTTCACTAGTTTATAAGCCATATTGCTATTTCCCTTTTTCATGTTGTAATTAATTTCCTCGCAGCTGCTTTCAATCCATTCTTCCTTTGGCTTCTTGTACTCTCGTATGACCTGGTTCCGCAGCTGTTTGCAGATGTCCTCTTCACTCTCATTTCTTGGATTCTTTTATTTTCTTCTTTCGTCTATAAGACCTCTTATTGGAGCTCTTATCCATGGTTTCTTAGATGCTTCTGACTTACTCACAAGTAGCTTATCTGCAGCTTCGGCAATTATATTCTTCATTTCTTTCCATCGACCCTCAATGCTGGTATTTTCATTATTCCCTTCTGCTTCCCTTTGTGGGCTGTGGTGTCTCTTTCTTCATCTTCTTGTATCGCAATCTGCTCTCCATGATCACCAGGCTGTGATCACTATTTATATAGTCGCCGGGGTAGCTCTTACACTTCTTAACTTGCTTCTTGTATCTCTTTCTGACAAGGATGAAGTCAATTTGGTATCGTATTTTGTCTCCAGGCATCTTCTTCTAGGATGTTGATCGAAGATGGTATTTACCACTACCATGTTTTTCTTGTTGCAGAATGCTACCAGTCTCTCTCCCGCGGCGTTTCGTTTTCCCTATCCGAAGTATCCCACGCTACTTCCTTTTGCCCCTCGCCAACTAAAACGTTCCACTCTTTCATTACTATAAGGTTTTCCTTCCCTTTTACTGTTCCTAGAACCTATTCTAGTTGTCCGTATTTCGTTGTCCGTTGTCCTCTATTTCCTCATCAGAATGGCTGGACGTCGGCATATACACCTGCACTGTCACTGTATCCGTAGGTTCTGCCTCTAACTTTATCATCAATATCCTTTCATTAAGCACGATATCATTTTCCTTGCCCATTTCTTCGTAAGTATGATACCTACTCCTGCTATTTTCTGGTCGTCTCCTGAGTAATTCACCCTGTAGCCGTCGCTCCAGAAGTCCCCCGCCCACTTAATTTCGCTCAATCCTAGGAGGTATCCCCAGCCTATCCATCTCCATCTTTGCATTTTCTAATTTCCCGCACACTCCTAATGACCTACGTTCCATATCTCTATCCTGAATTTGTCTACCTTGACTGATGTTCCCCTCCCAGTAGTCCCCACCAGGAGATCCGATTGGTGGACTAATTTACCTTCGGAAATTTTTACCGGGAGGAATCTTGTCACATTTGAATGCAAGGGTACATATTCTGGGGAGACTAATTTGATGGTTTCCCTTTGCCTCCGTATCGCAGTACTGCGGCCGAAACCGTGCACTTCACTCTCGCCCGTAGTTGTTGGCAGTTGATGCCGGGCCGACCCACTTGGTCTGCGCCACCGCTGCCTAATGGTGAAACTGCTACCTTTCACCATAGGTTCAGGGATGTATTTTTCTCGTTGCCTCGTTCCGAAATACCATTATTGTATTTTTTCTAATAACGTACAGTTGCTTTGTTCTGAAGAACCAATAACAATTTTTTTCTAAACTGAAAGGTTTTCGCCAGTTATGGGAATCGAACCAGCAACCTACAGCTCCTAGACATGCTACCTCTGGTCAACCCGTATCTCTCAATGCGATGTGCAAAGTGTAATTATCATCTAAAAACTTCTCATGTTTAATATTTTATTTTCCTAAGTATTTTAGTAGACAGCTTGAAAATGTCTCTCCGAAGGTCTAATCGTGATGTTTTCCAAAAATTATCTCAAAAGGTCTTGCAATAATACAGTAAACGTCCTGCAGACCTTTAAATTACTTTTGAAAAGTCACATGTTTTTCAATCGATTAAATGGCATGCGCCGTAACCCAACCCAATCTTAAATAAAATCTACACCCATAAAAAATAAAAGAAATTTCCTCATATTTTCGATCACTCGGATCTCATGAGGTGAATAAATACACAAGTATAAAGCATTTTCCATTGCATATAATAGTTTTTTACAGAAACTGATGTTTTACATAAAAGAAAAAGCTACGTATTACCTTCCACGTGACCAGATTGAAACTTAATATTAGAAAAACCACTCAGGAAAACGAATGATTGACTAACCCCAGTGGTTGCACGGCTCAACAGAAACGCACGCTTCCGAGGAATAAGTAGACAGTAAAAAGGGTATTCATTTTGAATTGATTCACCGGCCGACAACCTAGCAGAATGCTACCAAATACTTTTGAACAACACCCGAGGTGCTGGATTCTCAAAAGGAAATAACCTCTGATTTACCCAGTTCAAGATAATTAGGCATTTGAAATTCTTCGGGATGTTACTTGATCGTCAACGCGCTCCGCTAAATGTTGCCCTTTGATGTCTGTCCATTAACGAATTACGAAATCCACACGGACACACATCAGCCCCTTTTGCCTCAGAATGAGGAGATTTCCGCTCAAGGATATTACGGAAATCGCCCCCTCCCTCCGCACCCCAGATGACACCGTATTTCGCCGTGCGTAACCGCGGTTGCGAGGCGAAGCTCACACCGCCACACATCTCGCTTTAAAGAAGAGCAGTCCACGGCCGCGTCACCCTCCGCCCGCCGTCGCTACTCCCGGCCGCCGACTGAGGCCCCGCCGCGGAGAAGAAGGGAGCGGGAGGGGGAGGAGGATGAGAGAGGGAGGGAAGGAAGGAAGAGGAGAGGAGATGCGATGGCGGTCGCTCCTGCGAGAGAGTCCATTATCGGAGGAGGCCCGGGGATGCGCAGCCGATATCGCTTCGTGCGCTGGCGGTGCGGGGATGGAGATGAGGAGGGGCGAGAGGGTACCCCGCGTGGCTCAAAACACGCACGCAAGCGCGTGGTGCACGACAGATCACGGTCGCTTATTATTACGCTCCGCTAGCTGGACCTGTTCTGCGAGGGACGGACCTTAATTATGATTCCTGGCGCGAGGATTTCAAAAGCGAGCGGAATTGGGAAAATTGTGGAAAAAAACAACATACTGGGTAAACGCAGGGAGTAATACGCAATCGAAGGACATCGATTAAGGAAGCTACCACTCATTGAAGCTGAGATTTTACCAAGGATGAGTTCGCGTTTGGACAGAGGGAATTGCATTTGGACCATGAGTTTGGCGTAATTACTACTGGATGAGTTTCATTGTGACTCTAATCGACCCCTTTGGCGTATCCACAGCGACTATATACCTCTCCGAAGCGTCACCGCCGAGTTCGTTTACCAAATACAGACTCCCGACGAGATGGAAACTATAACGGCAATGGGTGCCAAGAGAAGTGATGCAAAAGAGAACAGACTGAAGTTAAGCTGAACAACCATTGAATATTTGGGAAATAAATACTTCAAATTTATGTTAAGTATCACTCAAAACATATGTTGAAAAAGGCCAGTAAAATGGGCAGCGTGATATATGTGATAAAAATTCAAGTAACAACACGAGATCGGGATGGACAATTATGGACGAAGAGTGCTCGAGTAATTCCATTTCCTTAGCTCCGCTAATTTCTCCCATGATTTCCTTAGTCGTGACGTTTTCATATTTATTTATATTTTGGGTCTCAGAAATAATCCTATTGCAGACACTGACGGACACTGGTGACATAAAAGTGGTTATGAATCAGCACTTCTATATAATATTAAGGAAGGAAATCCCCGAGTAATCACTCATAACACTAATATGGAAACATTAGTAAAATGCAAAATGAGGGTGTGCTGGGAAACGACAGAAGGGTGCCTAGTATTTGGGTTAACGCCATGTTCATGAGTTAAACATCTATTGAAGTAATTCTCTGAATTCCTAAGGGCTCTGATATGTGTGGTAGTGACGAATAGGGAGGTAAATAAGAGCAAGGAAACACAAAATCGGTGTTTATTATCTCACAAAAAAAGAGATATATGAGTTTAGGGGTCCCAATCGTCGGTGATTTCCCACTCTAGGGACAGTTAGTTTTCTTCCAGTTTTTTACTCAAACCTAGAAAGAAACACCGACAAATCCGACCTTCTACCTGAAAAACCAGGAATTGAATTTTGGCGAATAAAACTAGCGCACTAGATGCCACAAAAATCTGCCATTCAAAAGTTCAGGGATACGGGCGTGAATTTAATTGAACGAGATGAACGTAATGGTAGCTCCAGTCTTTCGTGAAAACTGTCATGAACCATTTGAACAGATTCAAGATTCGTGTTGTGGCTCATGAGGATAATGTCGGCCACTCACTCCTTCCGTACGAATTTACGCATTGAATGAAGGGCGGTCCGAAGTGGCAGCCGTCAGCACGACCCATCGCGCGCCCCTGAAATGGGGGCCGTGCAGAGTAACGGCGGCGCATGGATGTAGGGCAGCCGAGGGAGCGGACTGCAGCGGAGAGCGAGGCGGATGCAACCATCCATCCCACGGCTCCTCCCGACCCTCCACCGACGCCGGCGCCTCTTATTTATAGCTACCCTCCTTGCGTATTCGGGTCCCGTCTTCTCCTCAGGTCAATATTTGTCTAGCGGAACAATTAATGCGAACCCTCTCGCCCCCTTACCCTCCTCCTCCCGCTCCCATCAACCCTCAAGCACCTTTCCTTTCCGTATTCCCACTGGTCCCCCCACCACCTTCGCCACACCACGCCCACCCCTCCCTCCCGTTCTCTCCCGCTCATTAATTACTCGCATTTATATTTGTTTTCCATCCTCCCTAATCCCGAAACTCGCATTATTTTTTTCCATCCGACCGCCGCATAAACCCCTTCCCCCCACCTTTTCCTCCACGCATCCATCCATCATCTCCCCCTCCCACACTACGACCGCCCAAATTGCTCCTGCCTGCTTAAATGCCCCCGCTCCCTTCCCTCGCCCCCTCCACTCCACCTTTCTCTCCCCAACCCTTTCCCCTCCCCTCCCTCCCACCGACGGAGCTAAGGAGGAGGAATCGCGCATCCCGCAACGTCTCCCGCCGCCGGGGGGAAGTCATTCAGCCGCGGGATGTCGGCCGGCCTATTGCAGGTGGCGCGCTTTTACGACGTCCGCCATTTGGGCGCGGCCGCCCAATCGGAAGGCGGTGTAGGGACCGTTAACGCAGCGCGCGCGGCTCGCGGGACAAGAGCGCGGTTGTTTGCTCGGATTGCACCCCACCCTCCTTCTTCCCCCTTCCACCCCTGGTGCCGTCGGCGGGGAAGGAAGGCTTTCGCCGAGCCTTCTTCGGTCGCGAACTAACGTGTTGTGTGGGTTGCATAACATCCACGGCTGAGAGAAAGGAAGCCCGTCTCGAGTTCCGTAAAATTTTGAAGGCCGCGGAGGAGACTCGATGGGCACTACTTTGAGGTATACATTGCTCTGAGGTTAGGGATTAGTTCCTCCAGTTATTAAATTTTTCAACTGGTTACGTGGTCATGCTAAATGGTTCTTATATCGTATTCCAAATTATGGCGACGTGTGAATCCATTTTTACGTATTTTCTTTTCTATTACTGTTACGTTGATATCATTCTTATGAGATAAGCATTATATATATATATATATATATATATATATATATATATATATACATTCAAATACAAAGTCCCGCCATACGGCGCACAAATATTCAATATATATATATATATATACATATATATAAACCATAAACACAGAAATCAACCCGAAGGTTGGCTTAGTAGGTGTTGGTGGAGCTCACCCCTGTGCCAAGCCCGACGGCGCGGCGTGTGAATATTCACACATCATGGTAGGGGGGCCAGTTCCTTTCCCTCTGCCGGTTATGGTTTCCCAGGAAGATCTGGTACCCGAAAAATCATCTAGCTTGGGTGGAGCTGCAGGTGCCCAAAGTGCCTTGCCCGGGTATTGAACCTGGGACCCTCCGGTCAGTAGTCCAACGCTCTACCCACTAGACCATCGCGACCCATATATATATTATATATATACATATATATATAATTTTTTTATGGAGGGAGGAAGGAAGTACACAGAGATAATAAGGACCTGATGTAGAGTAGGTTGCTGGATTGTGTTTTGTTAGGAGTCACAAAATATTTATTTGGTAGTTGTGCCCATCCAAAAACCTACCTTAATCTCACCTTAGTAGTATTAACTTACTAGCCTCTGGAGGCTAATTCATTATCCTAAGCATCCCTGATAATTGTTCATTTTGTTATAGCCTAGTTGTATACATAACTCGGATATTGGTACACTAGAGGTTTGAGTACAATTTTGGAAAATAATAAGAAAGATATACGAATAGTGTCTCTGAACCTCGGAAACTAACGTCAACTTATATGGCGAAGGACTGAACCCATGATTCATGAACGCTCGTACCAAGCTTATCTTTTGAATCTTCTTAACCCCTAAGATACATCGCAGACACATGGTTGTCACGAGAATGAAAGATAGGCATTGAGATATGTCACTTTTTCGACAACGGAGTAATAACTCAAATTCCAGGACTCCGCTTCTACTCAGCAAATAGAAAAAACCTTTCATTGTCTTTTTTCCATTACAAAATTTAATGCATATGTATGACATAAATTCACACCGAATGCTGCTAAACGAACTACCTATTAGTTGTAAAACATAAATCAAGGTTAGTTTGAAATTTTATAAATAACATTCTTCGGTGGAGTACCGTATACAGCATAAGCAGTGATTATTTATTATTATTTGAAGTTGTTAATTTCATTACGAATATTACTGAAAATTCTTTCACTGAATAAGTAGAACAAAATATATTCATGAATTCTATAAATTAAAAGGTAAAAGTCATGCCAAACGTTTATCCATGTTGTGCGGGAAAAGGGTGGACCATGAAGCTGAGGAACAAGCCGAGAGACGGAATACGGCCCAGAGTTGCCTTTGAATCGAAATCGAAGGCACATAAATGTATGGGGAAGGAGAATAAGAGATGTGATAAATTGAACGTGACTCACAAATTTTATTTTGAGGAGTACGAAAGGAGAGATGAATTGCACCAAGGAAATCTTCGACAGGGGCCTCGAATCCTCCACGTCTATTTATCCGACTGTATGCGCTGTCTTGAGAAGAAATATGAAATCTTTCGACATTGAGTCGGAGAAAACAAGCAGGAACGCAGAGGTGGAAGCAAGAGAAGAAACGGTGAACACGGAAATACGCAATTTAGAACCATCACTTAGAGTTGCGTGAATTTTTTAAACTGACTAGTACGCAAAGAAGAGTAACTTTCCCGTGTCCATCGATGAAAGTCGACATTTATTAATTAGTTTGACCGAGAAACAAGGATTATGAGTGGTATTCTCGCAAATTTCCAGACATTTACGGCGGAAAGGGAAGGCGCCCAGGTGTCGTCGAAGAAATTCTTTGGCGGGAAATCGCACCGCAGTCGGTGGTGTCCTCGTTCAAACTCCGTCCTTCTCGTGCGGTGAGGCATTATTCCCCTCCAAACTTTGCACATGGCGGTTCGCTAAATTACGTTCCCAGCTGCTATTCCGCGTTCCATCGTGTGATAAATGCTCGTGAATGGAGAAGCGCATGGCATCGTGGATTTCGTGACGACGGTGCGGGAGTGATTTGGGGGCTCGGTTGTGGGTCACGACAATCGCCGATGTCACCATCCCCAGGGCAACATTCACGTCTCCGGAAGGAAGCGTCTCTTCTTCCGGCGGGCAGGCCGCACTCCCACCACCCCCCTCCCACGTGGCCCATTCACGTGACTTCGACCCGGGGGGATTAACTACGGCGATCCCTCGGAGGAGGAGGTGCGCCGCCTCCGCGAGCCACGATATCACTGCGCACAACGGAAACCAGAGGCCCAGATTGGGAAAACACGGTGAAAAATTAGTAATTATAAACAGTATATGAAATCAATACAATAGCAAGTGAATCACGGTAAGCAGAATGTAGATAGAATCTAAAACATCTAGAATCTAGCATCTGAATCAGATTTGGCCGAATTTCATCTAGGGTAGAGACGGGATAGTATGGTTGTACTAACGGCAGTTTTTAAAGATGTCACGACAACTCAGTAGTTTTACTGCATTAATGGAAGAACTAGGCATAATAACTTAATAATTCACCGGTTGAAGAAGAATTTAATATTGGTGTCCGACATTTCTTCGTCTTACTGATAAAAATCACTTGGTGAATTTCCAGAATTATTTTATTTAAACGACTTTATGGATCGTTATCCCATCGAAGGCCGTTCTTATAACCCATTACGGTACACCCATAAGAACATATCCATAAGGATACGTGGTTTCGAAACTATTGTCGGTTAGCAAAAGACACTCACCAAATGATTTTAACTTGTCATAATCAAAGTAGTGTAAAAGGAAAAATTTACATAAATTAGAACAGTATCATCCCCTGTCACAAACCCTGGATGTGACTTACAGGGTACAATAAAAAAGTATATTAATCTAAAATTTATTAATTTTCACTAAGCTGATCCGTCGGTAAGCTTCTGCAGTAATCGGGACACTTTTGATTCCCTCAAAAATATTTCCTACAAAACCTCTTATCAGATCACAAAAAACACCTACATTCGCAAATATCGGGTAATCGCCTTAACTCGGGCAATAATAGTTAGTATTTTCATTCGCCCCTGTTGAAGGAATCATTAGTTAAAATGTCGGGAACCAAGGAGGCTGCTCATGAGGTAATTTCATCACAATTATTTTTGAAATGCATGATTGGTACCATCACATAACTTACATAATAATATAATAGAAAACTTTCAGCATTTTACGTACATCTCAAATACATATCAGCCTAATTCTGTTAGAAACAATAACGTTTTATTAAACTAATAGTTCTACGTGGACAGAAATTTTCACTGGAAATGCGGGAATCGATAATGTTTAATCGCGCAATGATTCAGTAAATATAGAATATAAATGTGGCTGAGAATTATTGACATGGTTGGAATAAACTATTTATTATTCTGATGTAAAAAAGAGTCTGTACATGCACATACTCAGTACGATAAAAAACAAGCGCTGGAAAATAGCGTCTTTTGTAATAATTTTTTTGAATTCACACATTAAATTTAGATACCATGATAATGATTAGTGAGGCAGTTAACTACGGAAAATCGTAAAAATAGGAATTTATATTGATCATAATGCAATCAACTCCAGGACGAAATCTCGCAGGCGTTTAGTGGTAAGGAATTTAATAGTCTTAAAAATTAAATAAAATAAATAAGAGGCAAGCAGTACTGATTTAATATAATTTTTCCTGAAAAATAAATCCACAATCTTTGGTTTTATCATTTGATTCACTTTTTGCTGACTTCTTCTGCCAGAGTCAGATACATTTTAAAAGAATCTTAGCAGTGACTGAGGAGCTCAGGAGTGGCGAAGGAAGTACCTCAGGATGATGCCTTTGCGTTGGAACTAGTTATAACAAATAAAATATTTCATGGAAAATGGCTAGTACTCTTCTTTCATTCGTGATTTTTGTCCTTGTTACACATTCGTTTGCATTGAAAACATTGTGTCTAGAATCATAATATTTTTAATATACACATGGAACAACCAAGATTTTTGCACAACTTTATCAGGCCATCGTCAAAACTCAGTTACCATACCATTATTTTTATCAAAAATGTCAGTACAACACGGTTTTTCGATTGCTGTTTAGCGAATACAATTTCAGCCCTATTCAGTACCAAATTTTGTCAATAATGGCAGACTGGTTTCAATATTTATGAAAATTGACAGTAAATACATGCACGTAAACACTCAAAACCACAGATAACTCGTTTCTCTGGGGAAATCTATCGTCAGCACTGTAATTAATTTTCACTACTAGTATTAAAAATTAAAATACTGTTTCAAGTATCGCCGATGCATCCACTCGAGACCTTCCTTCAATAAAAAAAGTTAAATTACTTCGTTTGCGGTTCCAGTTCGTTAATGCACATTAGGCGGGGACAATGTGGTTTAATGTCATGCCATTTCAATGATTCAAGTTTGGGTTGCGACTCGACCAATGTGAGTAATCAGAATTCCTCCGAAATAAATGACCGAATAAAATGTTTATGGTAGAGTACTCATTGGTTTTGTTATATAAACGCGGAAAAGGAAAGAATGCAGATCTGTTCCGTTATTTACATTTCAGAGCCATTGCAGAAAATTGGTGTAAATATCTGTGTTTGATCGGAGTCAGCGTCTTGCAACTCCAGAAAGTGGGACTCCAGCTACGCTCTCATAGGGTAGAATATTGAAGAACAATGTTGCGTTGGTATAGCACGGTCCTCTCTGACAGTGAAAACTTAACCTAATTTATTCAGCACTAGGATTTCGCCAATACTACTACAACAGCACTACTCTAGGCACTAATCTTCCAACACTAGCATCTACCTAGTTCCTTAAAAACTTTTAAATTTCATATCATACTCATTCTCCCTCCTCTGTATTTCTCCGTTCATCATTCCCTTCGACATTCCGCTATTCTTTACCTCTTCGATCCAATTCTGCTTCCAATTCGTAGTTTCACCTAGTATTACTCCTCGACTGTACTCTCGAACACTCGTATCTTCCCCTTTCTGTCTCTAAGACTAGTATCACCGCTCGTATTCCAGTTTGGTCGATCCCCGACCGTGTACTTTTGAGTCTAATTGTAGGGAATATCGTTAGCTTGTGACCATGACTATTGGTACCTTGAGAGTTTTGTGGCTTCTTTGAAAATTTTCTGAGTTAAGGCAGCAATTTATAACAACCATCACAAAATAGTGATTCTCCCGGCTGGAAACTAGAATGAAACCGACCCAGTGGAATGACCTCCATTATATCCAAAACATTATAAATGAGAATCACTTTGTTTTCTCCAAAATGGACAGATAATTAGCTCTTTCAATCTGTACCAATAAGTCAATTAGACATTTCTGATTTTTCAATTCCCAAGATTTGAAATATCGCAATGATTCCACTTGTCTACATTCGAGGGTTGAGGATAAGGACACCGATGATAATTGCATATATAGTTCTGTATTGAGTAACAAGGAGCTACGGATGAATGTTAACAATTTTTTAACGACCTTGCGAAACGACCCACCCTATCCTAATCATTAGATAGATTCTGATGGGATATCATTTGATAACTATGATGAAATCAAAGCCAATTTATATCCGAGGTGGAATCTGAACCAAGATCAGCGGAGCGCGAAGGCTCTTTATTATCAGGGCGCGCTGGGCATCAAACCGGCAATCCTTGTGTGATGAAGGGGACGAAATAGAAAGCTCTCCCCGTGATTCGTTGGGGGAAATAAATAGGAATAAGCAGGGTCACCGCCCTTTTGCGTTTCTAGGAAGCATTGAGGGCTTCCCAGCGATATTGATTTTCGGGGAGCCGAAGGGAAGATGAGTGGCTCGCAGCGGGAAATGGGATGAGAGGAGAGGGAAGGCAGTTGGTTCGTGGAATTCTTTCCCATCGAGAGTGAAACTAGGAACTAAGGCCGAAGGAGGCGAAGGGCTGGCTGGCTTGCTCCGATGGGGAGCGACTGCCTCGTGCCCCATTTATCGTGACTCGGCTCAAATTATCTTGGGAAAGGAAAATGACGAATGAAACCCCATAAATTATAATTTTCTAATCGGGTGGAATTTAAAAGAAATTGCGAAACACGGTGTCTGACAGTAGTCATCTGGTAGGAGTTCATCATTGTAAAAGCATATGCGCAACACATTATGATTAATGTCGCGCGTACGATTTTGTGCAAGGGCTTAAAGTGTATAAGGAATAAAAACCCTTTAAATCGTGAAAAACCCCGTACTTTTGGAAAAACTCATCCAGTCTCCAATATTTGAATTCATACGAGTACATAAATATAAACATAGCTGAAATCGCACAGCCGCCAAAATAGTTTAATAAAGCATCACACGAAATTATTAAAATATTGATGTTTACCTTTCAAAGCGCCACTTGCTTGCATAATTTTGGAAAGGTACATTTACTCATACAATGGGCGTTCATTTTTGTTCATAATACATTCACCAAAGGCATTCCTAGTTCACAATTTGCATGCATTCAAATATCTAAAGGTAAATCACCTTATCAATGTGCCTGGTTAAGACAATGTACAGGGAGAGCCCTGCCCAATAAAACATTTACTTAATGTGAGGAATTAATAAATGTTATGGAGTTTCAAAAAGTAAAAAAAGGTATTACATGGAAAATATCTCAAAATAAGACTAACCGCCTCTGAAAACTGAATTTTTGGAAAAAATATGAAATACCTGAGAAAAAATACCTACTGTCGAAAATGCCACAAGTGCACGATGCCTGGAATCACTCGCACTGATCAATATTATTAACCTGTACAAGAGGGATATTTTTTATGAAACTTGAAAGTTGCAGATTCCAATATTTTAAACGGATAGTCACGAACATGTTGCATTACTAGACCAAACTCGTTTTATGGTCGAGCAAACGACATGACCAAGAAAAAGAACTGCATAATATATGCTCACAGCATTTACACTAAGTTCCCTTAGAAATATAGTAAGGAAATCCTGACCCCCGTATTCCTGCTGCGGCTATGAAAGACTAATTACCCCTCCCCCCGGCAGCGAGAGCTTTAAATCAAACAAAAAAATTATCTAAGTTTTTCAACAACACGTCGCTTCTACGACTGTCATAAAATCACTGTGTTGAGTGGTTTTAGAGTGGATCCATTTAACGACTGAATGCTTTTAACATTTCAATTACAATGAAATATAATTAATGTTTCCATGTATATAGTGGAAACATTAGCACTTTTAATTGTTTACTTATTTCGTATTTTTATTTCTGACACAATAAATAAATATATGTACGTACCCATACACACAATGGCACACACACTTATACAAACACATACACATATATGCGTGTGTGTGTGTGTATATATATATATATATATATATATATATATTTATAGATATATACACACAAACACTCGTGTATACAATATACATTACAGATGTAATGTGCATATATATACATATATGCGTGTGTGTATATATATATATATTGTTAGGTAATCTACCGGTTAAGGTAGGTTTTTGGATGGACACGACTATCATATAAACATTTTGTAACTCCAAACAAACCCAATCCAGCAACCTAATCTACATCAGGTCCCTCTTCATCTCTGTGTACTTCTTTCCTCCCTTCATCCCGTCCAACATGTACATCAAAACAGATACCGAAACAAGTTCCTTTGCCCTGGAAAATTCCTCTATGATATTCATTGTATTCATTAATGTATTTTCGGCCATTAACTTAGAAAAAAGCCGTTTCCGCAGAGAGAATATATATCCTTTACTTGGCCTTTGAAAAATATTAGCCTTTCTCTTAATTCGAGTTCATGAAACTGTCCCAAGCCAGGTTACAATTCCCTACGAGCTTGAGTACATTTCATTGACTAATCACATTAGCTAAATAACCCATTATGCCAGCTACCGATAGCAAAGACTACTTACTCTGCATATTAATATTTACTACACTCTATTGCAGTGGAGCCTTGAGCTCAATTAAGGTGACGCAAAGGCTGGCAATACGATCGATAGCGTTACTGGGAGTATTTGGTGGGTGAGTGGTGGGTCGGTACCTGACATGGTGGGCCATCCATAAGAGGTCATCCAGGAGATGATATATTGAAGGCTTGCGGTGTGTGGCGCCGCCACATTAACTACACCGAAATTAAAATTACATGCCAGGTAGGAGGAATGGAAACATTAGTCATTAGCTATTAGGGTAAATATAATTACTTAAATCAGCTCCTTGTCTACTTTAACTCCTGCCTTCGGTCTTTTCCATGGATGATCCCTAACAGGAGGGACAAAACTGGGATTAGATGAGGGCATTTCAGCAATGGGAACGGAATTTATGAAGAGCGTCAAAGCAAAACAAACTTAACAGTTCCGGGGAACAGGAGCAAAGTTTCCGGAGAGGAACAAGAGATGAGGAGATTGAGTAAATATTAATTCTGCACGCGAAATGAAATAGGAGAAAGACTGTTGGGCACCGCAAACTTGTAAACTTAATTACTTAATGAGTCTAAATTGGTAATATTCTAGTGCAGCAAAGTTGGAAACCACGTCAAACACTGGAAGTCAGGTGCTCATGTTGACAATATCCACAATTAGTAATGATGAAACTTTTATTGAAGAAACAATCGCTTTTAGTCCTACCGGCATCGAAAAGGAACTTTTCCTAAAACGGGTATTTCGGATCGTTGTGCTATCATTTAGTTTAGATTAATGCTCCTATAAATCTTATAACGTAAACCTAGACAGTACGGAAGGAAGGGAGCAGAAAATATCGCCTTTGTACTACATGCACGTTTCAAAAATAAAAATATTAAGTACTAATTGGCAGTACGTAGAAGGTTAAAAATGAAATTAGAATGATAACAGTGTTAAAAAGAAACAAGGAAATAAGAGATTCATTAAGATGAAGCCATGGATTACAAAGAAAGCAATTATTCTAATCGAAGAAAGTACCAAAGGTGCGTGGAATGTTGAAGAAGGCGAAAGACATAAAATGATCACAAATGCATTTGGCCGAAAAGAAAGGAATTCTAGAGAAGAATGAATGGCAACCTTCTGTCAAGAGGTGCAGGGTAACTTGCGTAGAAGAGGAAATCTGACGAAGTCTCTAGAGGGAACAATTTCAGAGAATATAAGACCGATTCAACGTTATTCGGAGTACCAAAACAGATATCCTGTAAGGAAGTGAAGAGGCGTGTAGAATTGAAAATAAAACTTGACGAAAACCAATTTCGCTTTCAGGAATAAAGGCAAGGTAGAAGACGTTCTCGTAGTAATAGTTCTATTTTATGAGACCCTGCACATTTAATTGTATGCTATTATCCGTAATATTTGATATTGCTAGCAGGGACGACTAATGCCAAACAGATAATAGAAGTGGTGTAGAAAACAAGAGAGAGATTACTTAACGGTAGGAAGAAGAGTTAGTAATACAGTCCATTTACTATATAAGAAAGAGCTAAAGTACTTCTAATTCGAGGATACATACTTTAGTCCGTCAACACTAATATTTACGTACACCCATTGAAAAAGCCAAAAATGGAGCGAAAGACAAAAATAGAACCTAGGAAGTCATGGGCATGGAGAAATGATCAGCATGCTTCATCTTGCAAATGTAGGAAAAATACCTTGTGAAGATGATGAGTTTCATGGATAATATGATGAATAAATATTACTAGCAGCTGGTAAAAACAACCTTTAGGATGGTGGAGAAAGACGAGAAGACGACGGAAACTAGGGTAGCGATATCTGGAACAAGTAGAAAAAGTTTTCTACATAAAATCCGGAATAAGGAAGAAGCAAGAATGATTAATAACAATGATACGGGGTGATCAAAAGATCCCGGGCAAAGAAAGCATTGAATTAGAATGAAAGTTCATTAACCGCCTCGAAGTCTACAAAAAAGTTTTAAAAATTCAAGAGTCGACACAAGAAAAATTAAAAATGGAACACTTTTTTTACATATTTCCATTCCGAGTCCATTCTCTACGGTAGTGAAACAATAACCGATCACAATTGCCAAATAAGACTTTTATAAACATCCTGAAGAAGTGGCAAAAATAATAGATCGGAAAGTGTACAAATTAAGGGCAAGACTGGAAAAAAACTCCGTTAAACAGATACGTGAATGCATGATGGTACCGAAGAAGTGAAGGGACTAGCTGAGAAGAGAGCAGAGTGTGAGGCTGCAAAAAGCCAATCTTCTGGTTGATGGAATAAGTCATTGTGACGGATAGAAATCTTTCAATTAAATTTTAACTAGAGTGCAGCGAAAGCCTTGAATACAATGATTGAACGTGGCATTCCAAAACTATCGCAATTGCCCGAAGGGATATAAGACAGTGTGGGATGAGAAGAGATAGGACATTAGTACTGGTATTGGAAATAATTTTTTTTGGGAAAAACGAATCTAATTAATTAGGGAAAACATTATATTTTTTATTTATCTCTGATTCATTTTTTATGATTTCGAAGCATTACGGAAGGAAGAGTGTACAAAAAACCAAGATGTCATGTGTGTTATAAAATAATAATGTTATAATGTCGATAGATATACAATTTTAGGTAATTTTTAAAACCTGAAAATTTGGAGATATCCAATTATTTTAGTAACATGAACAACACGGTGGATGGATAGTGATATATGTATTCATATCGTTTGGTTTTGCAATGGAAAATTTCAGAAATTCCGTCTACTGTCGTAGGATATTACAATTCTAATCACTACTGCTTTCTTCCTCAGAATTTTTCCGCTATAAGAAGTCCATTGACGACTATCAACGATGATTACTTTTCCCTATGACCGACTGCAGGTCAAATTAGACGGTATATAAAATAGGATAATTGTCTTTAGTGAACGTCCCAGTCCAACTTCACTTTCTAACCGGCTGCGAAGTAGGACGGGTGAGGAGGCGGCGTGGTTGAGAGGCGAATGGGTGTTATGTAGCATTCTCCACTACTTACGCGGTAGCGGATAAAGCAATTAGGACGAGGGAAGGGATTCCTCTTTATTTCCCGAGGATTAGGATCGAAGGCTCTGATTAGAGGCAAAGGAGGACCACGGGGGCGTGTAAAGCGCGTCCTCCGGACCCAAATTGGAAACAGCCTAAAACATCCCCTGAGCCACAAGGAGATGGCAACAGCAATTTTCGGAGCGGGGAGATTGGCGTGTAACGAAGCGTGCCAGCGGAGACCAAGCGGAATAGAAATAAAGAAAGAAAGAAAGAAAGGGGAGAGAGAGAGGGAGGGAGGGAGGAGTTGAATGGATGGAACATCTCCGTGCAGTCTTCCCTTCGAGTCTTTCCTCGATTTTGGCGGCCACGAATATTCCGGACGCTGCAAAGCATGAAGTCCATTGGTCGGCGAATTTTTTTCATATATTTTTCCTGCGAAACGAACGACGCGACGGAAATTCCTTGGACTCAAGGGTTTCTGCTGATACAGTGATCGTAAACTATTTTCCTAATGCTCCAAATTTATATTATAAACATCGTTTTGACACATTGCTAGGATGTACTTTGCTTCTCATCACAGGCATGACTGACCTACATGAAAGCTGGACTAATTTGAAGCTCAAACTAAAATTAGTCGGGTATGTATGTAACATCAACGAGCTTACTACATTTTGCGCAGATCTATTTTCCCAGACTCGTCTATTTTTTAAAAAGGTTTTTCTAAGTAGATTTTAACTCTTAAAATGTAAGTCTCCCCACCAAAATATTTTTGATTTCTATTATCCATGTTCTGCCCTTTTATAAAAGAATGACACACTTTTCCCACGCAGAATTTCGATTATCTTAGATTAATGAACACTCGGGGATAATTTTTTTTATATTAAGGAAGTCAAAGAAGTAGGTGATTATTAAATAAAAATTCATTTTGTTTTCCAGTTACTTGCATTTTCAAGCTACTATTAGTTTGAAAATAGCCGGTTCGCCAGGAAAGGTACAGAATGAGTCTGCTTAATTATTTGTTTCCTTTAAGTCGATCCTTTTAGACCTAGTCACTAGTCATATCGTGGATAATCGAGCTAGGTAAATTCTTCAATGAAATATATTAGGGTAAATGTGATTATTTATGTTTCCACGCATAAACGTGAAAACGCCAAGTATTTTTCACTCAATTATAATCATGGTGTTAAAAAATTAGAACCGGAAAAAGTTTATTATCCACGCTGAAATTTTAATTTTTCATCCCACTGATATTTATTTATCAGATTGTTTTCTTAGACAACCTGATGTTTATGAGTTTTTGTTTCAAAACTGAACTTAGGTACAGATTTTCACCTATTGCGAAGGTTCCAAGTGATAGCAAAATAAAGCGACTTTAAACACCAACTAACCCTATCTAGCATAATTCAAATCGGATGTACTCAACCACGCAATTTGTATTAGTGATATTTTTCTGCCACGCTTTCTCCAACGATTAGATCAAACGGTTGCTCGCGACCTTCAAGAAAACGATATAATTTATTCGTGACAATCGCTGTTATAGCTCGGGGAAATATTGCAACATGAACATACTTTTGCTTCATAACGTCTCTAATGAAAATTTCGACAAAACTTCGAAACTGCAATAAAGAATATCTGACTGCGATATCGGTAATTTATTTTCAGCATAAACCAACGTTGAGGTGCAGAACCACCGGGAAGTTTTAGGAATATCCCGTGATTCCCTCATGTTACGTCTCGCAGCCTCTCCTCCCCCAACCCTACCTCTTCATCCCCCCTACTCCCCTCGATCCCAAACGGCCCACCTTTTAAGTTTGCTTCCGAGCGACGAAGTGAAGTCTTCCCCCTAATTGATAAAGGGGGGGAGGGAGGGTTGGGGGAGGCCAACTCTCGCCAACTCCCGCAGACTGAGGCACGGACATTGTGTAGGTCATCCCGACGGAGGCGAGGCTAAAAGGCTCGTTAATTTTCACGAGAGAGAAAGAGAGGGGGGCGGGAGAGAAATAAGGAAAGGGGCGCGGACGAGGTAAGATTTCTGGGGGCTGAGGGGCGGAGCAGGGGTCTTCTCAACGACTCGCGCAGAAACCCGCCGACGAGATAAAAACTTTCCGCTGCTTTCCCTAGCGAGGGGAAAGAGAGAGGAGAGAGAAGTGAAGGAGGAAGCCCCCAATAGCTCCGCTCTCCTGGCCGCCGCTGCCAGGAACCGAAAGCAGCAAGAAGAACGGCGGTAGTTTTAAGTAAGACTGGAATGTTGCCCACGGCCCCCGCTCCTCCAGGACCCTCCGACACCTACACACCATCACCGTTCCAGAGGGAGCTCATGGCGTCCCGCACCCGTCCCCCGCCCCCCTCGGCACCGGGCACCGCGCGTCCCCTAGGCACCCTCATCCCATGCGCCAGAGGACCGGCGGTGGGGAGAGACCTCCCAAGGAAGTGGCGGAAGATCCCCACGCCCCGCCCGGCGACCGTCTTACGCTCGCCTCCAACCCCACCACCCACGCCCACACACACACCCACTGTGTTCATCCACGCTTCCAGGAGGGGGTGAGTCGGGGGGGGGCGACTCTTCCAGACTCCGGGCGGCGCCGCGATCAATAAGCGAGTCCTCCCCTTGGCGCCCTTCCCCTACTACCCCTCTGCTTCCGACCCCCCCTCCCATCTCCACCCCTCGCAGCCCCTCCATCCGAAAACAAGCGGCACACTCGGTCGGGTCGATACTCCCGTCGCATAGGGCGAGGAGGAATGGGGGGAGGGGGCGAGGGGGTGGGCTGGTGAGGGGGGAGGAGGGGGAGAGTTTTAGGAGCAGCCGTGAGGAGACCACGTGCTCCCTCCTCCTCACCCCCCTCACTCCACCCTCCCCCCACCCAGAGTAATCGATAGCTAGAGAGCAAACATCGGGGGGAGGGTGGGAAGGGGAGGAGGTGGGATGGAGACTTATTTCGCCGGAGTGGGATGTTGTAGGGGGAAAACACATCCAGGGATGGGAGGGAAGGGAGATGGTAAATAGAGAGAGAGAGAGAGATGAAGAGATGCACATAAATGTGTGTGCGTTGTGTGCGGGAGGGTATAGAAATAAAAAAGAGTTCAGGGAGCGAAGGAAAATGAGTGGGAATGAGAATGGGAAAAATATACGTACAACACCCAAAAGCAGAGATGGGAATTCATAGGAACGGTGGCGAGTCATCATTCGTACATTTAATGCGCGAATTTTCAACTGTCCACGTTGGACGAAACATACAAACTATATAAATTACCACCAGTGAAAAATATTAATGCCCGTGGTTGTAGCATATATCACAAAGGCGTGTCATGTTTTACACGAACGAAAAGAGATCAGAGTGAATGTCGTAAAAGTTGCCAAGTTTATAAATACATTGTTTGTAGACACTACAGCGCTTGTCAACCTTGGCATGAATATTATGTGCATCTTATGAATTATATAAAATTTCCATTACTCCGAAACATTTTAGCAAGAGGTATATTATTTTGATGGTACCTGCCCGATGTGGAGTCACCCCCTGCAATATCCTAGTGGTGTGAAATGTAACATGTAAATGTATCCAGAGTAACATTGGGTGTCTTAAAGGGTTGTTTTGAATACTGATCACACTCGCCTTACGCTCTGACACTCAAACTAGTCCCGATGTGACACGACGGCAATATAGAGATGGGCGGGATAACATTTATTTCTCAATATCTGCCAGCAATATTGCCTGGCCATTTCACTGCGACGTTTCGAACAGAATATGGACATACGCAAAACCCTCTCGGCAAAGATCCCACTGTATTTCAAACTAAAATCTAGAAAGGACTGAAAGCGGCGAACTGTGAATTTGCAGCCAGCGAATGTCCAGCAGCAAGCAAAGGCGGCTGTAGCATCGAGGAGAAATCGTGGTCATATGCCCACTTCCATTCTTATCGTCTTCTTTGCCCTTTTTCGTCACTAAGAACGACTTGCAGGTAACTATGGAATAAAAAAATCACTTTGTAATATTGCACATCAATTTATTAATAACCGACCATGGCTTCACCAGGTGACTCATTATCGAAGTACACATATCTAGTGTCCACTCCTAAATATACCATTTGTCTGTCGGGGAGATAAGATGAGGGGAGGGAAAGGGCAGGGTAAATGCACGTGTGGGTGGGTGGCTTGGGGATGGAGGGGGAGAGAGAGAGGGTGAGGAGGGGATGGGAAATGATTCTCCAAAAGGGAAGGCTTAAGCTAAAATGTGCGCCGTGGCCGTGACTCATCTCACCTCCACTCTCGCAGTTCTTTCCCCGCCCTCCCATCCCTTGCCTAATCAACCCCCACCACCATCATTGTGTATACATAGGAGTGGACATCAGTTATTTGTACCTTGATAGTGACAGCTGTCTGTTGAAAACATGGTGGATTGTTAATACATAGGTGGGGAAATTTACAAAGTGATTTCTTTCTTCGTACATGGTGAAACCTCAATCTTCACTTTAGAAAACGAAATTATCTTTAACGTGTTCCGACGTACTGCGAATGGACAGGCCTAAAACGAAATGTGAAATTGATCCATAAGCAAAAATTTAGTCCACAAGTTGATAAAATCACTGGAGACTCGAAATACCTTGGGTGATTGAGGTAATCCAATATCCAAGAGGAAAGACGGTCAAGGATAATAATGTGGCGAACCCCTTGACGCTACCAAAATTTGTGACCAGCAACACCACATTAACGTTGAAAATCTATGGAAAAACGGGACGACATGCTGGGGATGATACATATATCCTCTTCTCACATTTTCCAATCAATATACTGGTTTTAGTTCAAAATTATATGCTGAAATATTTTCTGTTTCCTACCCACTTATCCTAGTTATTAGTGAACTAATTCCGTAGCTCATAATTTCGTAAAATTTTCGGCACAGGGAATGCTATGTTGATAGCCACTAAGCGAACGGTGCAGAGAGTCTACATATACATGATTTATTTATATTGCGCCTGTTGCCTGGCGGCAAATATGATAAATCCATGATGTCAGATGTGTCTTCCTCAGAAAGAACCTGACTCTGTTATCATAATTATTATAATAACACAATGCCGACGTCCGAGGACACAATCACTCGACATCCGTAATCGCTATTAGGCGACTTGGGCTAAATATCAGCTTCGGCCTTGCGGCGTCCTGTATTTGCCGTCAAGTCCACATTAACGACTCTATCCTCATTTTCTTGGCTGCAACGTGGCAACCAAATCACCTCAGCGAGAGAAATTACATGCTATATGGTATATCCACATCGGCATCGATATCCTAAGATAACTGAGCTAGTCTGGAAATTCTCCACAAATCGTCCTCCATGCTTTGAAAGGGCTGATAGCAAGGGTACAAAGTCACTGTCTGCCAAGGTACAAGTAATTATTCACGCCCCTTTCACGAATTATATATACCACGACCAATATCATGAAATTCAAGAGTAGTTGGTGAAATTTTATTTTGAGTAGTTTGAATTTTCGTCCACTCTGTTTTCTACTATTGCAAATATGGTGCAGAGTAAAATACTTTCCTACGTTATATAGGAATCAAAGGATGAGACTTTTTATAAATGTTTACAAATATATTATATTATTTATGATATTTTTATAAATAACTTCAGGGAGAATTTATCAAGAGCTGAAGATGGAAGAAATGATTTAGGCCGAAAGGGTTTAGGTGGGATGAAGAGTTGGAGGAGTAGTGTGCAATAATTCTCATGGACATCCCGCAACAATCTTCAATAGTACGACCATATCTCATGAATATATTTTTCCTAGCAGCCAGTTCCCCTTAATAAGTCATCGTGTTTATTCATCACATCTACCGCCTTCCGATATAATATCCAGGCCCAGAATAATTCTCTCAAGTGCCAGCATTAAACTCGTAAAATTTGTATTTATCTAGTAGGTACACATTGTACTTCCAGCGGCTATAATCCAGGCGTTCCAATAATCGTGCGATGCTTTCTGTTCGCCCATAACGATTTTTAAGGAAGACAAATTGGACGGGGGAGGCGCAAGAGAGAGAGGGGGGAGGGAGGGAGAGGGAAGGGTGTTTTGGGAGTAAACAGACGACGAAATTGAGACGGTTCGCGAGAGATATAAGGGCGTAAGGGTGGGTTCGGAGTGTGAGTGAGTGGGGGAGGGGTTTGTGGATACGTGCGTGTGGGGAATGGGATGGAGTGAAGGTGGTCGGCGGTGGAGAAAAGAGGGGGAGGCTGGGAAGTGGGTGGTTGGGAGCCGAAGTGAGGAAACGGCGGTGGGGACGTGCTCAGAGTGGCGAGCGGATGTTTGGGGGTGGGAGGGGTCCCACGGGGGCGTAGCGCGTGCCCTCTCCCATCACCCCACTCGGACATGCACGTACACAAACACGCACGAACGCACGCACCGACCCGCGGACCCACATGCACGCCGAGAGTACCCACATCCCACCCGGACCAGGTAAGCCTGAAGCCGAGGTGGGGAGGGGGGCAGGGATAAGTAAAGGGGTGCCCGAGGGCGTGGGGAGCATAAGATATATTCATTAGCACTAATCCGGCGACAGCCAATTTTAGACTTCCGACATCGGATGGTAAACACGAAAAAACAATACAATGTAACTATTTCAGAGTGTACAAATCGTTGGATGAATCCGTTAAAAGTTACTGTCGCGGCATCTCCCGCAGCTTCTTGGAACGAAAAGACAACACAGGAAATCAGAAAGATCCAAACCCTAGGTAGAGAAAAAGAACCCACAGAGGCGGAAATTGAACCCGCGACCTTTGGATAAGCAGACGAGGGCGTTAATCCGCCGCCATTCGGGTCGGAAAGCGATGTATTGGCTGTCGTTTGATGGAAACCACGAATATTGGGCAAAAATGTACGATATATCTTGTGTTTCAAATAATCACGAGTTACCCATCCGAGGATTGGTGTGCTACAGCTCTCCATTCTCTGTCCAGTTCCCTGCCAATCTCTTCAATCCATCACCACTCCTTGCACTCACATTTTCCATTACCTGCTTCCCATAGTTCACCCTCGCCCTTCGCCTGTAATCGCCTCTTACCAAGCGCCTCTCCTCACGCACACTCCAAAGGACTCCTCATTTGTTACCCTCCTACTTCGGATCTATTTCCACAAAAATCTTTGAAATTCACAACCCGGTTCGAACAACACAATGCCATAATAATCAGGTGTAAACGTGCAATTGTTTTCGCGTCCATCATTATGCAGGGCGGGTGAGGGGTGTGTTGTCAAGATTGTTACCGGGGGGGAGCTGTTGTAGAGGGGGTCGTAAAGAATGCAAAGGGAGAAATTCTTTGGTTCGTTGGCGGTGGGAGGCGGAGGAAGCGGAGGATTGCATATTTAAGAACCCAGGGTGCATCTTGCGAGCGCGAACCAATCGGAGGATTGTTTGTTGCCGGCCGTGCAAAAAGGTGGGGGGCGTCCAAAGACGAGGCAAACATCGCATATGCGCTCGCTCGTTCGTTCGCAAATTCCGCGTGGGGGGGAGTGCGCGCGCCCGGAGTGGAAATTCGGAAAGGAACGGGCCGAGGCGAGGAGAGCGGACTTCTCTGGACGAGCACGCAGCCACTGCCTCGGAACGATCCCGCCAATCGAGGGAGACGACGAACCCCCCCTCTCCATTCCCCCCGGTCCCCCTCCCGTCTTCTCGCGCTCAGACCTTTGCACTGCGTGGAGACGATCCGAGACGCCTCGTGTTTATGATCCGCAGGTGCACGGAAAATTCCATGCAAATACAAAAAACAGTCTACGCCGATGACGCTAAGCAAAGCGAAGTCCGCCAGTATTCACAACGTAGTCGGTAATTGGGTGAAACAGAAAAACACACCGGAAGACATAGGTGTGATTCCTCCATCTTCTGATGACAACCATCCTATGATTGACCTGGGCATATTTCTCCATTCGTCTCTCCTCTCCAGATCATTGTTTCCCAATGTGGGGCGTGCGATCCTACTTTGAGGGGTGTGTGTGTGTGTGAAATCTGAATATTTTGCGATCAAATTAGATCTTGAATTCGAAATCTTATCATCGATCTGGTGAAAAATTTCAACCATGGTGGATAAAACTTAAGAGCTCAATGTATTTTTCCACTGATCTTTAATTTGGTACTACTAGTTTCAACGCTAACGCTTCATCATCTGATGATGACGCCTAAGCATTGAAACTAGCAGTGCCAAAATAAAGAACATTGGAAAAATACATTGTGTTCTTTTGTTCATGAACAAGTCCCATGTACGTTATTTTCTTTTTCGAGAATTTGGATGGCTGTTAGGCCATCTAAAAGTTAAATCTTTAAATCTTCGAGCCGTTTGGCTAGGGCATGATCCACATAAAGTAGTAAGCACTGATCTGTATATTAGAGATTTAAATTTAGTACAGATTCCGAGGGATCATTTGACGGAATTGGAAGGTGTGAAACTTTCAGCCTGGGCGGACATGAAACACCCCAAGCGAATGCACTTCCCTCTGGGAAATGTGTTCCCTATGCCAAAAAGCCAATTTTTTTACCCCATTAATCCCTCACATCGAATGAGTAGAGCTACACAAATCCCGATTAGTCATGAGAGTTCCTCTGCAAACAAGAGAATCCAGGACGTCGAGCTGAGCTCTCAGGTCTCGCGTGCACGGCGGCTAGGGGAGAGGGAAGGGAGGAGAGAATGGAATTAAACAATCGGGTGAAAAAAGTATGATAAACCGAGAGATCGGTCGGGGTTTCTCAGCGGCTGAAGTGACCTCTCGTTGAAGCCGGAACGTCCAGTGTCCACTGCGAGTGCAACCCTTATTGACTGGGGATCCACAGAGTTAGCAAATTCCAGGTTATTTAAGCTGCCCATTCATTCGCTGAGTACTAAAACGAAATTTTTCTTTTCAGCACACTCCTTCAAAACGTTTTTCCATTCCGGACCAAACACCTAAATCATTTACATTAAACTTTATAACGAACAACACTGCCTACTTCAAATATAAATAATTATTAAAATATAATAGTGAAACGATTATCATTTTCATTTTCCCAATAAAAAATAACGCATTTATTAGTGAAGAAATCGATTAAGATATCAGATAGACGAGCGCCATTAGAGATGTGATAGTAAAATGAAAACAACGGGTTACTCCAAAAGGATAACCAATAAGTTTTCGGCGAGGAACGCCTAGCCACTTAAAGATATCAGGAGGAAGCCATTCGTGGTCCAGAGACGATACGAAGTGAAAACATCTCTTTCTTCAAGCCTTCCATTACCCTCGGATCGCGCTCGCAAGGAACGCGCTCCCCCGTGTCTGAAAAATAAAAACCTCTCGAGTCGAAATTTACGCAGTGCTCAACAACGCCGAATGAATGTTTAATGCGTGCACTGCGGACGGGATGAAATTGCAATTGAATTCCGAGCGCGCACGTGGGTAGAGCGGTGCACTTGAGCTTCCAGACCGACATGAGTGGGAAAGTCGGGGTGAGAGTGAGGGAATGGGGTGCGCGGGAGGGAGGGGGGGAAAGAGTAGGTGTAAGGAGGGGGGTGAGGCGGGTTCGACTGAGTTGAGTGTGCCCTAATACATAGACGAGTAAATATATTCCGACGACTGGAAGTAGATAGATAGAGATAGAGAGAATGTTATACCTCGGCTCTGTCCCGTATCGCAAGCGGCATAAATACAGGGATCAAGTGTACTCCAATTTGTGCTCCCGACTGTGGATGAAAATATTTTTATGCCTTGGGATCGTACTCAAATACACACGCGCGCATTCGTACACAAACACGCCCACATACCAACTCCGTCCTTGCATTTCCATTTTTCCGCATCGACGCCGTGGAAAGGGAGAGGCGGAAGGGGGCGAAGTGACGGGGGCGAGGAGTTAGAGGGAGGTAGGGAATAAGGGGCAGGGCGGCGGGAAGGAGAAACAGGGTTCGGGCAGGGGGAGGGGGGCGGCGGGGAGAGGAGGGACGGGGGCCGGGGATGGTAGTTGCAGATTATCCGAGGCGCCCCGAGGGGGTGGGTGGGTGGGGCGGCGGGGAAAGGGAGGGGGGAAGAGGGGTGGGTAGGGAAATGGTGGAGGGAAGGGGAGGGCTGGGTGCTCTGGGGACTGGGCGACGAATGAAGGGGCCATTCAAATGAGACGAAATGCCGCATGTTCCTAAATCGATCGCAATGCTAACTAACGTTTTCAGCATCGGGACGTGTCACATTATGGGAGACCAACCCTCCCGCGAAAGACCCCCACGACGACGCTCTGAGCATCCAGCATTACGAGCAATAATTCACGCGCAAGCACAGAGAAAAGATAATGGATACTTTCATGGAAGACTCTTAATGGGTTCCATTTCAATTCCGTTAAAGCACGGGACACATGTCATACGTCGTTTTCATTCGGAAACAGACAGAAGAAAGCGCCTCGTTCTGGTTGGTCGCGCTAAATAAAGAGTTTTATCGAGAGTAGCACCTCCTACTTAGTTCTCTCGTATGCTTCCATTACTACTTTTCTTTTACGGATTCTTATCGGTAGTGAATTCTTATTTTAGATGACTGCAGCGAAGTGGAATTCAAAATTTCTGCTCTTGCCAAACCACAATACGATCCACTACTATACCTACCAAAATTATCAACATATTATTTTTAATCACATAGATATTTATAATTTTGCACATCTTTATCGCCCGAAAAGACTACGGTATGGAGACACTTAGGCTAATGATCACTTTCGTGCCATGACACACACGCTCTTATTACTAAGCATTACACTTTATTTTTCACATTATGGATTTTTAGATGTGAGATGACACGAAGAGAAAGAAAAATTCATGGTAATTTTTGGAATTATTTATGAATTATTAATCCTGACCTTTGGTATGGAAACACGTTCATTCTTCTAATTGAGTAGATTCAGGCGTGATATGGCGGAATTGGAAACTAATGACTAAATAATGGAACTTTTATGCTATAAAATTCTTACTATCGGCCAATTTTCGATGCATAACATCATCTTTAGGTGAAGATATCCGAAAAATGATAGAGTGCATCGAAATCTGGTCGGCAACAAATTTTTATCTAGTGGAAAAATACTATCATTCGTTCATCACTTTTTTCATTGTCAAAGCCGAAGCAGTATTGGAACTGTATTTAATAAAATAAACAAAGTAAGTATGTGCAGATTTAAAGAAACTACTTAATTTCTATGGCCTTTAGTTTCGTTTTGCACGGGAAAACGCAATATATGCTTCGGTAATAAGAATGAATCTTCAAAACTATTCTGGGGTGACCGATAAAATGGAGTTACAACACATAAAATCGCTATCTCTAACAAAAGATGAAAAATTAATCCAATAAAATATTATTCAAATCCGTTAAGCTAAACCGATACTACAAGGAAGCGTTTTAGTTATGAAAGAATGAATTTCAACAAAAATATCCAATCAAGAATTCCAACAAACTATGGACTGCAGTGAGAAACCATCATCGTTACATCTCTAGTCCTAGCGAAATTTGAACGTAGGAACTTGAAGTCAGTTAAATAATACCTAATATTCTTGTCTTATTTTAACAAGGGGTTTTTGTTAGATGTTAACATATGGTTTTGAAAATTTATTATTATTATTTATAATTATTTTTTATTATTTTATATCATTATATTATTATTATATAAGTCCATTGATATAAGTTAATACTGGAGTATTAGAGTTTGAGTAAAATCAGAATATATCTTAAGAAATGTATCACTAAGCTGCCACCAAAATTGGCAACCCAGTGAATGCCATGAATGCCAAGCACAATGAGTTTTCACTAAATTTCATTTCATTTCATTAAGTGCAGTAAGACTTTAACTAAGTCTCGGCAGAAGGCTCCCTTGTGCAAACATTTTCCACCTCCTCTTTGTGTGATTTTCTCCCTTCACTTAATCTAGTGAGTGGGTTTGAAGACGTGTTAGTCCCGGTTCAAGATGTTTGTAGAGTAGTTATAAGGATAGCTGCATTGTGAATAGAATTTTAAAAGTGTCAGCTAAACCCCGGAAGATGCATAATTATAAGTATTAGAATTGTGAAACGCACTCAAAAAAAGAACAAAATCTTCTGAATAAAATACACGTAAAAGCAGCTTACTTCATTAATGGCGATATCAAGCAGGTATACATGTATGAGATATCGAGGCGAAAAATCACTCCATCACTCCAAAGGGTTGCTTTCAATCAATATTGATTGAAAGCAACCCTTTGAATTATTTTCTGTTTTATGCCCACTCCGCATTAAGGGAAAAGTAAAATATTACTTAAGGAAAGGAAGAGGGAGAGCAAGAGCATTTTGTACGGCATGGAAAAATGCTAAAACAGGAAACATCTGCGTCTAGCTATCCTAAATCTGAATTCAATCTCATTCACCAGAAATTCACCAAATTATTTACTCATCGTTTAGTTTTCGGCTAATCGCGGAATTCTTACGGAATAAACTGAAGTTTTTGCTTGCAACATATTTAGATATTAATACTTATACTCCGCTTGGGCGTAAGGATTTTTCATACGGCCACGATAGTGGGGAGAAATTTACGAGCATTACCAGGTCCACCGCCAAGTTAGGCCGCCGCTTCCTGATTTTAAAGGGGAGCTATCGTGGGTCCATTTGCTCATCCCCTCATTCCCTCGCAATACGGCACATCTTCGTGATCCTCATCTGCCCGGCAATTAGAAGATGCCCGTTGAATGAGGCGATTCCACGAAATTAAAAGATGTTTACATAAAGTTAAACCGCGACATTACAAAATACATTCGCCTCTAAAAATGGAGGAGGCCTTCTTTAAAATCGATATTATGGCCAACTGCTCCTTTTGAAAAGTATGAAGCCGTCGCCATAAAAACGTTGCTGGGGCAAACAGAATTGTTTCCTCAAGATCCGCGCAGATGTGTGTGTTGTGTGTGTGTACACAGATCTTGGGGGTACTTGAGGTGATGAAGCCTTCCAAGTGCGTGCTGTTTTCAGGGACGGGAAGGATTTCACGTGGTTCTGCCTCTAAATCTATAAGCCCTACACACAGTCACCAACTTCCAGATCAGCGGAGTGGAACAATTGAGGCCATGCTCTCTGGCACAAACACCATCCACGCGCCTGCGCCCACGAGCCGTGCTACAGAGCGAACCCGCCAACTCTTGTCTATTGTTAGAAATTATTGCATCGCACTTCAGTGATTCCTTTGCATGTGAGAGCTTTCTTATGCGCCCACCTATTTACGATGATCGGCATTCATAACAGTCTCCGAATGACCTCCCGAGCTTGGATCCGAAGAAAACTGCGTGGGAGCATAAAAGGGAGAGTACCAGATGAGTGGATGCAAATACTAGGCGGGTCGTCCAACGAATCCTGAGGGAAAACATATTTTTTTATGAAAATTATTTTGGGTACGTTTTTGTTAATTTTTAACATAATTTCCTTTTATCTCGACACTTTTCCCAGCGTTTCTTTAACTTTTATAAGCCGTCCAAAAAGTAGGATGTCTAAAATAGACATCTGTGATGGCGATGACCTCCTCGTTCGACGCGAGCCACTTTTTCAAAATTGGAAATAAAAGATAATATTGGGACAAATCTAGTGGATACGGTGGGTTTTTTTATTAAATCGAAGTTTAATTCCATAACTTTTGACATGGAAACGGCTCAGGTGTGCGTCCGCGTGTTTTCTTGATGGAAGAGAATAATTTTCGTTGTCAAACGGGGATATTTTTTCTAGATTTCTTCGCTCAATCGTTGTAATAACGACGCATAATACTCTCCATTTATCGTTTTTCCTTTTTAAAAGTAATACTTTCGGATGATTCCGCGTGCATCTTAAAAACCTTGGCCATAACCTTGTCGGCCGACTTCACCGTCTTCGTCTTATTCGGAGCCGGATCACCATCAGAAACCCACTTTTTCGACCGTTCGTCTCTGGAGTGTAGTAGTTTACCTGTTTTGCCCACAGTTATTTAACTATAAAGAAACTCTTCAGGATTGGGACGGAAAAGTGCCAAACAAGCCTTCGAATCGACCACATGATTGCGTTTATTTTTCACTGAGCACAAACGCGGCACCGATCTTGCCGAGATTTTTTTTCAATCCCAATTTTTCGTGCAAAATTGAAAACACTGTACCCTGTGGCTTCAACTATTTTGCGAAATGTGATTCGCCAATCACCCAAAACCGTATAATGAAATTCGTCAATGTTTTCGAAGGTAGGGACCTCCACTCGACGTCCCGAACGATACTCATCATTTGCGGGTGTACAACTACCACGTTTAAACTTATTCATTCAATTTTAAACAGTCGTAAAGTGAGTAGCAGATATACAATGAACTTGATCCATCTCATCTTTGATCTCTTACAGTGTTAAACCGTTAAATAGAAGTGTTTAATAACCACAAAGAACTAATTTGTTCCATTTTTTAAATAAACAAAAGTATGTCACTCCAGTTGACTATGAAAATGAAACCATGAGATGGAAATAGCTGAAACTTTAACAGAAGTCTGATGAGAAATGAGGCTTGTTGAAAACAAACCTTTTCCGTGACTAGCGAGAGAGTCATCTCTTGGATTTTATCAGGAATTATTGATCAACCCACGTATCAGTAATGCATTAACAATGGACCAAGCGACCGAAGGCGATGCAAGGCATAAATGGGATCGAGGATGCCTGCTGCATGAGTTGCGAACCTACTATATTTGTAATTTTCCTCCCCTTTTAATTGGTGTGTCTTTAGTAATCGTTTCACTGTATGTATAGCAATAGGTATGAGGCGCTATGACGGTTGAGGTTGTCTCAACTGTCATAAATTCACTCACACAAGGGAAAGTATTTGGTGAAGTAATCCTCTAGTTCGGATCGGGATTCTAAATCCGCGAATTTCGGATTATTCGACTATCGCATGGACCGCCTAACTAATCTAAATATACAGCTTGTAGAGTTTTACGTTGCATACTTCACTTTGCATGTTTTACAATAATTTATCGGTATCTTCAACTGCGGGAAAATATTACCTTCCAAACTTTTGATTTCACTGGACCACAGCAGACGTGCCAAGGGACAAGGATGTGGCCAACCTCATGTCTAATGAAAGCCGCGTGGTATTAACCTAGTACGTTCAAGAAAATAGATTAATAGCCAATTCAATTCGGAGATTAAATGACTTACCATTTCCTCATTTTTTTAATGAACTCCTTTTCATTACACATTTAATAGCTTGTTTATTAGTACATTCGAACAATATAAAAAACACTACAGTTTATTGACGGGGTGAGGAGTGTTTTACTGGCTTTATATTTTAATCCAGGAATTGTTTTCATTTGCATCGAAGAAGAAAGTTTAACGACCAAAAATAAGCCTTGGCGGACTATAGTTTTATTAATGGTCAACATATTTTTTTAATCTATTCATTAGTTAACTGGCCCCTAAAAATCCTTCCCTCAGTGAATTTCTATCAAAGGTTGTTAAATACTGCTCAATAAATGCGGCAAGTTGGCAAATTTGATTTTGCGTGTATTATTTATTGTAGACTACCAGTATTTCACTTGGGTTAAATTATTACGAATTCAAACGAAGGTACTTAACTTTTTCTAAATTCATTTTTTACGCTGTTTTTTTTTGCCCCAAACAAATGAGATTGCACACAACAGCCTCTCATTCTGCGATTTTCCCACGATGGGAAATGGAACAGCGTAAATATGGCGATTACTTTCAAAGAATGAGAGGACGACGGAAATTTCATTCACAGGGTTCCTTCCTCCAGAATATGGAGATTTAACGAACGCAATTCCGTGCACTGACTCATATCATCCACGGCGTCACTTTTATAGCAGAACAAGAAGTAATTTACGACGCAATGAAGGGGTTGTGGGAGTGTGGTCGAAATACTGGCCATCCACCCGGGATATTGCCATCCACTGGTTGGAATGGGAGTGCGTGTGTGCATAGTTGACGATAAAATGGTCACGTTACACCAATCGTATACTTGCTCTCCTAACATTTCCCGGAGCACAGGACATTCCTTCATTTAAAGTGCCATAAAAATAGATATACTCAGTCATCAAACCCGGCCATTAAATTTGTAAAAATATTTCTGGATGATTACAAAATGAAATAAAATTCGAACATATCAGGGAGCTTACAGGTAATCCATACAACTTAACATGTTATGGTGTATGTGAATGCATGTATACACCCTGTGAAATAATTATATACATGCACATATATATAAAAATATATATATATATAATATAAGAACGCATATTGCATATGAAGTTGGCACTATCGGACAAAGACAAAAACACAGACACACACAAAAAAGAAACTCAGAAGTTTACGAATTTTTGATGGTCCAAGCCACTTTTCTCAAGAAAGAGCTGGTAGGGAAGGCGGAATCCGGCAGATCACAAGTGCAAAAATATTTCCTTGACCGGAACTTGGACAACTGCTCGATTGCCCCTTCCCCAACTCTTCTGGGTTCGTCCTTTATATTTGTTCCTATCCCCTGTCCTTATATCTATTTCCTTGTGAATGAATATTTGTTCGCCTTATGGCAGAATTTCGTGTTTGTATGTATACTTTTTTATTAGGTAATCTAACGGTTAAGGTAGGTTTTTGGGTGGACACAATTATCAAATAAACATTTTGTAGCTCCAAACAAAACCCAATCCAGCAACCTAATCTACATCAGGTCCCTCTTCACCTCTGTGTACTTCTTTCCTCCCTTCATCCCGTCCAACATCCTTATCCTGTTCCTGCCCTTTCCTCGCTTGCCCAGCATTCTCCCCTCTATTACTTTCTTCAACATTCCACTACCGCTCAATAAGCCTTTAATCCATTTTTTCTGCTTCCATAGGATTTCTCTCAACAAATCCCTCTCCTCACCCACCATCCCTAGTACTTCCTCATTTGTTTTCCTTTCGGTCCATTTCACCTTCTCCATTCTTCTCCACATCCACATTTCAAAAGCCTCCAATCTACGTCTATCCTCCTGCTTCAGCGACCACGTTTCCGCGCCGTACATAGCTACGCTCCATATCAGAGTTTTTACGAGTCTTGTCTTTACAACACTACTTAACGTCCCCGTCATCAACTCCCTCCTCCTTGAGAAAGCCTCCTTGCCTAGCGCAATTCTTCTCCTTACGTCCTTCCCACTTTGACCGTATTGGTCCAAAACACTTCAGAGATATGTAAACTGTTCTACCTGCTCTATTTTTTCCCCGCCTATTTTAATATTTAGCTTAGCCTTTTTCTTTCTGTAAAATCGCATAACCTTTGTTTTATTAATATTGATTCTCATCCCATATTTATCGCACTGAACCTCCAATTCACTCAGCAATACTTGCAATCCCTTGACTGACTGAGCAACTAATGCTTGGTCATCAGCAAACCTAACCGATTTTACCAATTCCCCTCCGACTTTCATTCCTACCTCCAGATCTTCCCATGCCTCTTTAATCATTTCCTCCACATATACGTTGAACAATACCGGTGACAATGGGCAACCCTGCCTTACACCTCTTCCTAACACTGCCCATCCGGACTCTCCGTTCCCCACTCGCACCTGAGCAGTCTGAGACATATACAGGTTGCGGATCAGTCTCCTGTCCCTCCAATCCATTCCTATTTTCTGCAATACACGCA
This sequence comes from Hetaerina titia, assembly GCA_037158775.1. Lineage (NCBI taxonomy): Eukaryota > Metazoa > Arthropoda > Insecta > Odonata > Calopterygidae > Hetaerina > Hetaerina titia. The sequence continues at coordinate 104,909,293 of CM073772.1, read as the reverse complement.
TTAATTTTTCCCAATTCACTCTATCAAACGCCGTTTCGAAATCTACGAAGCAGGCAAAAAAGTCCTGATTGTTTTCTATATTCCTCTCGATTAGTGATCTCATTACTGCAATGGCATCACGGGTACCTCTTCCTTTCCTAAACCCAAACTGATCATCCCCTAAGTAATCATTTGCCTTACTCTCTCTCCTTTTGTTGATGATCCTGAGAATAACTTTAGCTGCGTGGGATATCATATGTATACATATTATATATATATATATATATATATACTTGGATAGTTATATAACATATATGAACTTGGACAGCAACAAACAGTATAAGAACATATAAAAAGAACACTCACACGCTATTTCTTAATAATTTCGATGGAATTTAGCTCCGTCTTACTCAGAAGATACAATAGTGCTGATATATATATATATATATATATATATATATATATATATATATATATATATATATATATATATATATATACAATATTATATATTTCATATATAATTTTTATATTATATATAAAATATATGTATTATATAGAATGAAACACAGAATAAAACAGATAACACGTAAAAGGACACTCACACTGTAGTTGATTTAAGCTTTCAGCCTACTCCGAGGCCTTCTTCAGGACTGAATATATATATACTACCTTGATCAAAAAGTTCCCGGAATTTATTCAGAAAATTACAAATACAATTTTATTTATCTAAATCTATATTGTCCCCTTCAAAGTAATCCCCATCGACTGCAACACACTTATGCCAGCGCTTGATCCAATCCTCGAAACATTTTTTATATTCGGTTTTCGGTATGTCCATCAGTGCTTCCTGCGATTTTTCCATTACTTCCTCTCGGCTGCTAAAACGCGTTCCCCGTAATGGTTTTTTAACTCGATTGAACAGAAAGAAGTCACAGGGAGCCAAATCAGGTGAATTCGGTGGCTGTTGGATGGTATTTGTTGCATTTTTCGTCAAAAAATTACGAATAATGATAGCACTGTGCGACGGTCTCGACGCACTGTGCGACGATTTCTGGTTTCTTTCGGCGAATTGCTTCACGCAAACGTCTCATAACACCCAAATAATACTCTTTGTTTACTGTCTGGCCTTCTGGCAAAAATTCATGATGCACTACACCGTTGTAATCCATGAAAACCGTCAGCATTGCCTTCTTTTTTGACTGAAAACGACGTGGTTTTTTTGGTCTCGGCTCATTTGGTGAACGCCATTCACTTGCCTGATGTCTGGATTGCGTGTCGTACTCATAAACCCACGTCTCGTCTCCAGTAATGATCCTTTTGATGAATGTGGGATCGGATTCAGCCTCGCAAATCATGTCTTTTGCGACGTCAACACGGTCTCTTTTTTGCATGAAATTGAGGTCTTTTGGCACCAACTTTGCTGCTACACGACGGAAACCCAAATCATTAACCACAATGTCTTGGGCGGATCCATAGGCAATGTTCAAGTCCTCCGCTATTTCTCTGATGGTTAATTTGCGGTTATTGACCAACATTTCTTTTACTTTATCAATTTTTTCACCGACTTTCGATGATCTGCCACTGCGTTCATCATCTTCGATTGACTCATGACCACTTCTGAAGCGCTCGTGAGTCAATCGAAGATGATGAACGCAGTGGCAGATCATCGAAAGTCGGTGAATGCTCACTGCTCTGAGAAAGGTTTCTCATCAATTCGTACGGCATATTTACATTAATATAGTTGCCGAGTTCTTTATTGTGTGTTCTAGTTTACTATATTGTATTGTTTTTGTATGAAAATCCATTCGAGGGACGCTCTCGTAGTTGATGCAAAGTACGAGTCAAATTGCAGTGAACGCGCAAGCGCATAGGTACATAAAAATGGAAGAGATGATGTGTATGTATAGTAAAAGTTTTATTTCCAATTGCCGCTACGTAGATCGAGCGCGCGTCACACTACGCGTCATTAGTTCGAGTCTTCCGCATTGAATGTAATATGTGCGTACATAAAAAGAGGTAAATTTTAGTAGGTATAAGCAGATTATTTTTGGCACACTATAAAGCCTGCAGCTACACGGAAGAACGTCAGTGCTGATGGCCTACGTACGTACGCTGTGATCGGTGAAATATTTTATTCATTTTCTAAAGATGTGGATATGCACATTCTTTTACAACTTTTTCCCACATTTATCGTATGTCCTTCGACATTATTTCTTTCTAACTGTCAAGCTCGCGTTCCTATCCGCCATAATCTTTAATGATGATATTACTTTTTTCATGGACTACCAAGGTTTTTTTTATTGTGTCAGTTTTTATTTGAAATGCATGAGGAAAGTTTCTAACTCATGCATTTAATAGAGGTAAGCCAAACAGACGTTGTAAGAAGTTCTTGATATTATGCATTCTGTGCCAGGCTTGATATGACCGAATGTGCCCTTGTTAGTGGGTTGCATCAATAAACATAAGTTTATATTACAGTAGCATCACCTTTCGGCCACTTTGTCACAATCATAAACTGTTAAAATAAATAATGTACAAATTAAGAGTAAAAATACTAGAAGTTAGGATTTTTTTACATTTTCTTGTGTGATGTTTCACCAAGTCGAAGCGAATCGTTTGAAGAGTGGTTTATGCTGGAGCAGGATATTACGGTATTAAGTTCCGAGTCGGGAGTGTACTAGAAGTGTTGTAGTTGTTGGCTGCTCTTGTGTACATTAGAGAACCCACCTAAAACGATGGACTCCCGTTAATAGTACTAAGTATTAATGTTTGGTGACGCATTCAAATGGAGCAGTCTGCATCCTACGAAAATGTGTAAATCATGGAGTGATTGGTAATTATGTCGACATTTTTTATTTTTTGCACTCCGGTATTTGGTTATGAGGGCATTGAAAAGGGGGTGGGTGACTTAAGGCGAGTCTGAATTACTACTGCACGGTGTCCCATTGTCCGTCTGTCCGAGATGTCCACCCGCACCCACCCTCCCTCTCCCTCCCCTACCACCCGCGCTGTCGGCGGCAGTGCAACCGCGAGCCCGGATTCCGCCCCCGCCGCCCCCCCTCCGCCCGCCCCATGTCACAACCAGGCGGCCCTCATGCTCCGGCCCTCCATCCGAAAGGTTCCCCCGTAAAATTAAAATCCCCTTTCACATCAAGACACGAAATCGCCCAGTGCAAGGTTCCGTGAAAAGCGTCATTTAAAATTTAATGTTTAATTTCAGCCGAGATAACACGGTTAGCTGAACCACGCGTCACGTGATGCATTTACGGAATGGAATGTGTATGAGTCAGAGAATGTCGGACTTTCGTTGGACGCCGAGAAAAGCGCTTTTCAAAGCCGAGCATCCGAGTGCGAATGCACAATGAGCCAACTCCTTATCTTGTCGCGATAATAACTATTGGTCACGTTATGCCACATCCCTTTCTGGCACCAGCATGGAAAAAATATGCGCATAGTACATGAATTGGTACATGTGTATACGCTTAATATACATTTTAAAATGTGAAATATTAATTATAAAAACTGTTTTCGTACAGTATTTCATAGTTCATGTTGTAACTTGCAAAAATTGAAAATAAATAGCTTTAAAATATCTTTGTTATTAAAAATCAAGTAATGACTGCTGTTGCATCACATTGTCACCTTCAATCATAAAAATACGAATTTATTCAATTAATTCCTCTTTCTGCATGGATTCAGTGGCCTTCCTGCAATGGACAGTTAAATATCCATCTGCACGGTTATTTTTTTCTCTTCGACTGAAATATTTTTGCTGTTCGTTTTCACACCCCAACAACAGAAATCATGAGTGGTGCGGATAAATCCTTTTGAAATAGGTGTTATGCACTGCCGATGAAATTTCGAGTAAAATTAGGCACCACGATGAATATTCCTTGTTTATAGCTCCGTAGTTCGAAGATTTAAGCACTTTAAATCATCGTTCCTTTGGGCATTCAATCTACATTCACGGTCTTGTCTCTACGGAAAAGAACCCAATGGAAATCATTGCAAC